>OZ022591.1:10608104-10771033 GCA_963669155.1 Arbacia lixula | reverse complement strand
GAGATGCAAAGAAAGAAGATAATATTATAGATTACAACATGGTACCATACATATCGATGGTGCACCTTTTCAGAAGCTTAATGAAGGAATACCAAGAGCATGTTATCAAAGAATGTCACTTACCTTGCTGGCCTTTGCAAATGAAAAGTCTCTTCCCTCAGTTGTACGTATATCCTTCACAAGCAGCAAACAGGAAACTATAAAAGTAGGAAGTAGATTAAGAAAATGAAAACGGGATGGGGCAGGGGGGGGGGGGTTGCCCCAGGCAAGATATAAAGTTGTCATATTCTTCTCGGTGTTATAATGAACACTGTCATTCCAATTCCGTACTCTCGTCACCCTACTTTTCCATGTATGCGTTCGTTTTCATCTTACAACAACATGTGCGTGACAGGAGTATCATTTCGCGTGTGAACGACAATTATCACACACCGACCACAAAAACTAATCTTTCGATGTCTTTTTTTTTTACAAGCACTTATCATTTTTCAAAATAGGAAATTGCTCCCTAATTTTTGTGGGCGAAATTTTTCTGACAAAATTGGGCGAATTGGGCTGCCTATATAGTTGCAGTAATGGTGATACAAACGATAAACAGTCCTTTCCCTCTGTGTTCCTGCGTATTCTCATTTTAATATCGCATCGTTTCCTATTTGTCTACTCTCCATAAAATCATGAAGCCAGAAATAAATAATCTAATAAAGAAAATATGAATGATTTTTTCGATTACACTTGGGAATACAGCATGTTCAAGCACACGCACGCACATACACCTGCAAACTCGGTGCACACATACACACACACACACACACACACACACACACACACACACACACACACACACACACACACACACACACACACACACACACACACACGCACACACGCACACACACACACACACATACCCAGGTACACACATTATACGACACCCACCAGTCCACAAACACACGTGCATAAAGATATTGAAGCCTATTGGAAATGTAAGTCAACTTTGTTTGACCCATTACGTGCAATGGTCGGTATGATTTGCCGGAATTCGCTGTACTCATGTTTGTTTTTACAATCCATGTTGCCTTGCGATTCTACTGACCTATAAATCCTAGATCATTATTATCCAAAATAATATTAAAACAACGCATTTAAACCCCGTTAGGATGTCGATACTTCCTTCCGATATCCGATAGTGCATCCGATACTAAATGGCCCGGTCGTCTGCGCTATCCTGGTTGTCATAGAATCATTGACGAATTTTGTTTTGCTGAAATTCGCATTGGGAATAATATGACATGTGAGATAACGAATTGACAATAACATACCGCTTGCAGTCTAATTTTGGTCAGATGCTTGTATTGCTTATATCATTTCAATGGCCTGGAACACTTTATTCTTAGTTTATGAAAATTCAAATCTACAGAGAGAGTAAAGGAGAGAGAGAGAGAGGGGGGGGGGGAGAGAGAGAGAGAGAGAGAGAGAGAGAGAGAGAGAGAGAGAGAGAGAAGAGAGGGAGAGGGAGAGTGTAAGAGAGAAGAGAGAGAGAGTGAAGAGAGAGAGAGAGGGAGGGAGATAGAGAAGAAAGAAAGAGAGAGAGAGAGAGAGAGGGAGAGAGAGAGAGAGAGAGATTGAGGGGGTGGTGTTAGAGAGACGAAGAAGAGTAAGAGAATAACAACAGACAATGCATGCAGACTCGCAAGGTTTGCAAGGCACGCACTAAACATGAAATCTGTTCTTAACTCGTTACGCGATATTGAGGCATTTTCGCATAGGAAATGCACGCAATTCTCATCGGGCAGCAATCTACTTGGTACATAAGGGGTTAAATCATTAAGAAACATGTTTCGCTCACACATGAGAAGAAATAGCTCGAAATAACTCGAGTTTCTATGTTCAACACTAGTATGGACACAACATAGACCACTGACATAACTGCGGATGGGGTAAAGAAGAGGGGGGGGGGGGTGTCTATTCTGACCAACCAAACTTCACCCCCCCCCCCCCCCACACACACACACACACACACCTGAAGAATAGAATAGTTGATTATATTAATCCGACAATGAGTAAAAAAAAACACACACATTTCGAGAACTTACAATGGGTTCAGAAGGTGTCGGTCATTCCCAAGGGTTTTTCGGAAAATATTGGCAGACGATAGAGTTGAAGTTTGGATAGCACAAGCATATATAATGATAAAATTTAAGCAAGAAAAACTACAATCTATTCCCACAGGTCTTGCACACCGATGACGCGTCATTCAGGTATTTACCTTGGTAAGAGATCTCCATTAGCCATGACTCATAACGCTTTGTCGCATGCAACATACACGCATGTATGCAGCCAAACAACAAAATGATCTCCGATCAATTTTTTTTAAAGTTTTCTTTTTGTATATTTATGTATCTCTTTCTTCAAGGTAGTATTGTTCCATAGTGACAGGAAATGGCATGTCTCAAAATCATCGGAATAATGACGGATAGGATTAGGGAAGGATTCAATTGTATTGTAATTTCACATTAAACGATGATGGATTAGCAGAATAAGTTAGTGTGAATACATTTAGGAGTATGTGACAATGCGCCATGAGTCATTGCTAATACCAGAATGCTGCGTCATTGGTGTACAAGACCTGGGAGAATTTTCTTTTTTTTTCTTGATTTAATCTTATGATTTTATCCAATTTATCTTTTATCTGTGCCATCCAAACTTGAACTCTTTCGCCTGCCAATATTTTTTTTTGCTTGATTTTTTTCTTACATGAATTTAATGATTTTATCCAACTTATCTTCTATTTGTGCCATCTAAACTTGTGATGCTGTCACAAAATCATTGATTTTCATCACACAATCACAACAGTGGATGATTTCGATTATTCACTGTAATCATGATGTGGACCAACTGAATGATAGTAATAATAATAATGATAATAATAATAACAATAATAATAATAATAATAATAACAATACTACTACTACTTCAACTACTACTACTACTACTACTACTACTACTACTACTACTACTACTACTACTACTACTACTACTACTACTACTTCTACTACTACTACTACTACTACTTCTACTACTACTACTACTACTACTACTACTACTACTACTACTACTACTACTACTACTACTAATAATAATAATAATAATAATAATATGGTATTTATGCTCAATATACATATTGACTCCGAGAACAAAACCAATTATATTAAATCAATGATAATGTGTCATGTTCTTTCATTTGGCGTCCTTATAAAGTTGGTCGAGGTTTAGCACAGTTTGAAGTTCAACCATTGTTGTGATTGAAAGCGAAAATTACGCCAACCTTCAAAATCTTTTAAACATTACAGAACAGACATTGCTTAGACTAGACACGTATGATCAGTTTGCATGGTGCTTAACTGTAAACAGTGACAATAAAACCCGAGGAGTCCTTTAATACTCTGTGTGCAAGATAACCCACTGTTCTATGGGAACTGTGTTGGATAATTTTGGCATCCAGTCACATTGTGGCACACAAGGAGTTAAAGCACGCGGTAATTGAAAAGCATCTTCCATTGAACGTTTCATGTGATCTCTGCACGAAATCGATGACCTGTGATTCACCTTCAGCACTAATCGTCATATCTTGTGCATTTCTTTCAAAACTGTGCGTCATTATCAAATTTAAAGAAAATTCCTTTTATGAAAATATGTATTGAATAACATTACAGAACAGACATTGCTTAGACTAGACACGTATGATCAGTTTGCATGGTGCTTAACTGTAAACAGTGACAATAAAACCCGAGGAGTCCTTTAATACTCTGTGTGCAAGATAACCCACTGTTCTATGGGAACTGTGTTGGATAATTTTGGCATCCAGTCACATTGTGGCACACAAGGAGTTAAAGCACGCGGTAATTGAAAAGCATCTTCCATTGAACGTTTCATGTGATCTCTGCACGAAATCGATGACCTGTGATTCACCTTCAGCACTAATCGTCATATCTTGTGCATTTCTTTCAAAACTGTGCGTCATTATCAAATTTAAAGAAAATTCCTTTTATGAAAATATGTATTGAACAAATCCAGTGATTGTATTGGGATGGATGATATATGTATGATATTCAAACGTACATATTGCACGTAAGGGGAAATGTTCTTTGAATATTTCCACTGTGAGCGTGTACTAATAAATACTTTGAAAAAATATTGAAACAAACACCATGTGGTTGTATTCTGTTAGGATATTTGACCCACTTATGAGGTGAAAGAAGGGAAACTTTCAAGGTTAACAGGGAAAAGTCAATAGGTTATTCATATGGTAGAAATAATGATATGATTACTCGTCATCAAGACCGAACTAGTGAGGTGAGACCTAGGGGGTTGTGGGTGGCATGACGTCCCCCCCCCCCCCGCCCTCCCCCTTCCTTGTCATCTCTCTAGAGAGACATGTATATCTCGTGGTGGTAGAAGTGTTGGGTGGGGGTGGGGTTGAGAGAAAGATATATTTATGAAACTTCTGGCAAAAAATATTTAGTTCATATGGTAGAAACAATTATAAAGAGTATAAGATCGAACTAGAGCTATGACCCAATTAGCTAGTGTTGTTTTTTGCATGACGCCCCCCCCCCCCTCCCCGCCCACCTTTCTGGAGAGAAATGTATATCTCACGGACGAAGGGGAGGGGGGGGGGGGGGTAAATTGATGAAATTTCTGTAACATATCCCTTTAATGATCCCTTTGTTTGGTATTTGTCGTGATGGACGGAGGAAAAAAGAGAGAGTGATTTGAGCATGTGTAGAATCGCGTTCGAGTCACAATCTACCTGTATGTGCTACGAGTTATTGTCGATATTGCAAGTCATTCAGTTACCGCCTAATAGCGTGAGTAGGAAAACATATCCACGCAGGTGCGACGTCCGTCACAAAGAAAGTATCTGCCCCTTTATCTCCCTCTGTCTCTCTGTCTCTCTCTGTCTGTATGTCTGTCTCTTTCTCTCTCTCTCCCCCCTCTCTCTCCCCCCTCCCCCTCTTTCTCTCTCTCTCTCTCTCTCTCTCTCTCTCTCTCTCTCTCTCTCTCTCTCTCTCTCTCTTTCTCTCTATCCCCCTCTCTCTCTGCCCCTCTCCTTTTTCTTCTTTCTCCTTACATCTCTCTCTTTGTCTCTTTTATCGATTCCTCTTTCCCCTATGATTCTCTCCAAATTTTCTCTTCATGTCTCTACAATGTGTCTGTCTATCTGTCTCCCTATCTCTTCTTATTATCCTTCCTCACCCCCTTCTTCCTTATCCAACCTCCTTATCTTATCTTCCTATACATAATGTTTCCCATATTATGTAAGAATATCACCTTCAGACATCCTCACCCGCCCTCTACGGATGTACCTATAGCTGCAGTTTGGGTCATCCGCCGGTCACAACCGGTAATTTGCTTTGTTCTCTTCGTAAACATCTTCACTGGTGAAAACGATCTTCCAATTTCGATCTACAATAACTCTTCGTCGCTATTCTCGAGCATTTACCAGAGTCTAAGTATGGATCATTTATCATTATGACTATTTTAGCTACCTGAGACAAAATGGATCAATGAATCATATGAAATTTGGGTCACTTAGTTTCAATGACCGTTTGACATGCGATGGTTTCGCTTGTTACAATCCTGCTTACGAAAATCAATCGACATAGAAAAGCTAAAACAGACATAATTTGTCATTCTAAGAATAAAACTAAGCACTTGTATCATTGTCAATCATCGAAAGATTGAAAAGACATAGTATGTAAAACGAATTATCACAGGATTTTCGTGAGTTGTGTTGCATTTTTCAAAAGGAAATGGGGGCGGACAACCCAAAATCTGGAGCAGGGGTGGAGATTTGGTAGGAAGAGGAGCAGGGGAAGGGGGGGGGGGGGTGATTAGGGGAGGGAGCATGTGCCCCAGAGTGCCCCACTAGCTATTTGATTCTGTCGAAAGGGGATGGATGGTGTATGACGTCATGACTTTTCTGCATCCCATCCTCGCTCCGCCATTATTTGACTTCATCTCACGAGGAACTTTACTTTCTATGCGGAACAAAAACTCGACATCAGTGGCGAGTTCGGAGAGGCGCGAAGTAGTTCCGCCCTCATGATTATCATTATCACTATCCAAACCTCCATCATCTTTTTTAAGGTGTCGGAAACAGTCGCCGGACGAGTCTGACCAGACGGGATGGATCACGTGGCTAGGTCAGCCGGACCCCGGATGTACACTGGTCGTTGACCTCTGCGCATATCGAAATGGATGATGATAACGAGTTCAAAAAACCTATAATGAACGATAAACCTAATAATTATTTCACTAACAATTTACGCAAGTCGGGAGCTTCGTGGGAATTGGATGCGCTGAGTCTGTGTTAGCCTGGCTTTCAGGCTGTTCGACATATTTTATCCAAACTAAAAATAGACCCTAATATTCTAAGACTAGTTCCTCTATCATTCCCCTCTTACACAGTAGCTGGAGAAGAAATTGAGAATGATTAGTCTACTGCAACCAGACCCCTTTTATGAATAGTTGGGTTTAAAAACTCCCGACAGCCTAGAAGACAGGCTATGTCTATGTGGTATTTAGAATGACCCATATCTATATATCTACATCCTGACTTCGATCAAGATATATAGAAACGGGTTAATTGCATAAACAATTAATATTCTGAAGATGGAGTGAGGATGCTAGGGGATCGGCAATAGGAAGCTAATCTTAAACAAATATGACCGGATGAAAGTGATAACGGGAGATAACCCGAAGGATGATTTAGAAAACAAGTCTTCGTTATTATTTCACGCTTCGTCTTCGGAAGGAAGGTATCGTGGTGTCCGAGGAAAGAAAACAGAAGGAGAAGATAGAGGATGTTTTGAAGAGCGTCCAGCGATGCAGACACAATGTAAACCAGTCGTAGCATTCCAGACTGATGTACATTTCTAATAAAAAAATACCACAGGTATACATTCTGGTCTAGATTATGTGTATACTTTAAACGGATAGTTCACCCTAAACGCTAAAATTGTGCTGGTTTCAATAAAAGGAGACGCATGAAAGAAACATATTAAATGAAGGTTTGACGAAAATCAGTCAAAGGAAAAGAGAGCTCTCAGATTTGAAATTGATTGATTTTGTGTCGTCACGTGCAAGGTGCTCTCCCATAATGTTGTGTACATTTACACACATACCTGTACGAAAAAAAAACCATTCCGTTTGCAAAAACGGACAAACAACAATTTATGGAAATACTTTGTACAAAACATATGGGAGAGCTCCTCGCACGTGACGTCAAAAAATTTAAATTTCAAAAGATCCTAACTTTCTTATCCTTTGACGGATCTTAGGCAAATATTCACTAGTATGTTTCTGTCTTATTGAAATAATTTTATCTTCAGGGTGAACTACCCGTTGATAGTGGGGCATCCACTTTACAAAAATCATGAAACTCGGCATTGACCAGAAATATGCCCTAACGATAACGTGCATGATATCTCAGCGGTGCTCAGCTCGCACCAGCACATCATTGCGGCGCGGAGAGCTGTGGTGCGCGCTCTTGTGGCCTCGGTCACTAGGCTACATGAACCGCCGACTCGAAATCAAGCGATCAATATAATTCCGCTATAATTCCAGTTTTTATATTGTGAGGGAACCTTTTATTAGTATTGTCTTCCGTTTCCCGTGGTTTATACATAATATATTTTGTTGTAACGTGGGATTCTCCACCTTAAAAGTTTTTCCCTTCATCACCATGATTGTAGTTTTACACCTCTTGATCTTGTTATCGTAATCAAGTTCTAATAATGGCAATAATAGAGCAACGTTGATTAAAATTGGCCCCATCCACGAGTTATGCTTTCTAGAGGGTACCACATCATTGTTAAACGTTATGCGATATTTTATTCTTTGTTACTGTTTGATTGTAATGTCGATCATATGGTTGAATGAAAAAGAAAATGATCAGTTGAATGTTATCAATCAATACAATTAACGTTTAAAATATTGGTTGACGAGATACAGTGCATTTTTCAACTGATGAACTGATTTTTAACGCCGGAAGGGGACCTTAAAGGTCTGAGAAGTGAAGGTATTAGTGACTCGATGTGGAAAATGGTGCATATGTATGTGTGTGTGTGTGTGTGGGGGGGGGGGGGGGGATAGGAGTAGCTATGGAATTTCACCACCCCATCCCATCGATGGCATGTATGGTGGTGCCAATCTTGTTATGGTGAAGACAGTTTGGCAAGTTTTATGGTCTACTGAATTTATTTCCTTGTCAAACTGAGTGAAAACATCTTGGTTTTGTATCTGAATAAAAACACAAAACAAGGAATGTAAGAACCAATGAGAACCGCCAAATGTTTTCCATCATTTTCCAGTCATTTTGGAATGATTAGACCAAGACCAAATTTAATGCTCGATATTGACGGTTTTATTGGTTATAAACACCTTTCTTCTTTCTATGAAGCAGTAGCCAGTGGAGTGATGATTTTGAGCCGATCTTCAGACAATAACTTTTTCTAACTTTCCCCATCCTATAGCTTCTCACGTATCAAACATGTGGTCAGGCTGGTAAATTGGATTTGGACCAGATTCAAACTTATGACGATCTTAATGACGATAAACCAGTTTGGAAACGATGTTGGAAACGATGATTACACGAATCTGTCTCTTCGATGAAGGTCTAACATTAACATGGGCAAAATGTTCTGCCTGTTTCTACATCAATATCAGTATATTACTGTGTAATATACAGAAAAAAAACTGTAGTTAACAATGAGACGTTCGAACAACCAAAATAACCCAGCCGCATTTTGAGAAATACAATAACGTTGCTACAACTAAACATCTTTTTCTCAATATTCAATTACATGCCGGTTTTCGGATTCAAGTTTGCCTTGTGTACACAACGACGCATATGCTGTTACCATGACGTAAATACTAGCTAGAAAGCACGAAAACAAATCAATTTCAATCAGACATCTACGTCTTGGATTGATCCGCCATTCTGTAGTCATATCGGCGTTTAAATTGAGGCTACTTCGTTTGTGATCTCGAATCGCTGGAATACCACTTTCGAGGGTATTATTATGGATGTTTGGAGTCGATATTTCTTCGGTGTTTTCAGTTTGAACTCTGCTTCCAAATTGATCCTAATATTTGTGTTTGTCTGGCTGGCTTTGTGATACGTCTTGAGAAATCTATGAAAGACAGAAGGCCATTGATTATATTTTATGAGATGAGAGGGAGTCATATGATACGAGATTTACATCAGGACTTTTCTTTTCTGCACCACAGACGTATACATATGGAGGGAAATTAGTATGTGTAGATATATGTTGTGTCAGATAGAAAAGAAAGGGGGGTGGGGGTGCATGGCTATTAACCTAAATGATTAATAGGCCTAGATTATTATTGCCGTTTTCATATTAAATGTATAACGTTCTTATTTTGTGTGTCGCTTGCTGTAATCGTATCCCACAGCCCTGAACATTTGTGTGAATGTTGTAAAATTTGGTATTTAACACTTGGCGCAACATTTTTTGCTGCATGTGAAAAATAATCAAAGGGCGGTCAGAATATACGGAAAATTATCGAAGAATTGATTGAGAAGTCTGATAGCGAAAAAATGCCCTACTCAAACCAGGAAATATTCCTGTTTTATAGCATCTGTGTAAAAAGAAAGGAAATGTTCATATTTATGGTTGCTGGAATAGTCAGACAGCGCTGAGTGCAAGGACCTGGCGCGAGCATTCATTATCCCCGACACGTAGCAAAGCGGATGGGACTAGACAAAGAATCGAAAGATGGAACCTACATGTATTAATGAACCCTTCAGTACTCATGCTCGTGTGTGATCAAAGTTAAAACAACGTCAATCTGAATAATTGGGAACGAGGATATACGAAATGCCACCGCACACGACACGATCAGATCAGTCGTACGGCTCTGCGACTGACTCAATCGCATGACGCAGTCATTGGATTTGTGCATAAAGGTGACGTCACATTTCTAGTCGTAGGCCCAAAACGACTGCAGAATCGTGGCAAAATCGTGTCGTAGCGATGGCGTTTTGGTATATCCCCGTTTTCATTTGATTCAGATTTAACCGCAACTGATGAACAAGAAAAGTCAATCTAGCTTTCCCTTTTGTGCTCGATATCTAGTTACCATGTCGTTCACCGAGAAAGATAAACGTTGTATTTCCGTCTTTGATGTATTTGGGAGTGCATGTGGGAGAATACATCCGCTTTTATAGGATTTGATCATGCGTTATTTCCTTCTATTATTTTGTTAAGTGATTTCGTTTACTACGTTCGCACGAACAGGTTCGGTATTTCCCCAATTCATCCTGTTCATTATCATTCAGAAGACCAATTCAGTATGGGAGGGAAGGGGTGGGGGAGGGGGAGGGGGGGGGGGGGTTGACCCTCTTCTAGTTTCCAGTGGGGCTCTAAATTCCCGCAGAAGAATGACATACATGTGGAAGCGAGGGGGGGGGGGGGGCGGTAAGCAACCTGGTTTTCTCCTGAGGGGCCGACATAATCACACAATCGCCTGAGCGCAATATTGTAGCACCACCGTATGTAATTATCCCGTTGCTATTGTTCTTTGTCTTCCCAGTCTTTGCAACAAACCTTAGCTCAAAGAATGAGCTATAGCTCTTCTTTTTATATTACATCACTCAAATTTCTTATACATAATCATGTAAATATTGATATTGATGCTGTTCAACTGTTATGATTTCATTCATTTGTAATTGTGTTCATGTCTTTGTTAATGCATGAGTGTATGTGAAATACAACAACCAACTAAAATAACAAAATAATGTGATTAGGAGGCCGACCCCCTCCCCCTCTGCCACATCATTCTGGTCTACTTGATTATGCAAACACATGATTATGATGTCCATATTTCTAGCACAGTTCTTACACCATAATTATCTCGTTTACATTTTATTGGGTTTAACAAAACACACGTCATATAAAGTAAAATATATACAACTGGGGAAATTAATGATATTATCTATTGTTAGGAGATCATCACAATGTGTCACGTGGTCTGGGTCAAACATGGTTTGTTTGACTATTTACCAGTTCTCTGACAAAATAAAGAGGACAAACTGACCAACAGACACGTTCTACAAATAAACTGTAGAATGACGAGAGGAGGGGATTGTTATAAATTAGTCAAAGGGTGTATGGGGCAGAATATAATTTATCATATTTTTTCAATTTTTGTTTTAGGACTCTATACATGCTTTTATATTTTTATTGTCGCTTACACTACTTACTTTCTTCTTCCTTTTCGTCCTGTATTTCTTCTTCCACTTTTCCTTCTTTTTAGTATTCATCTTGTTCATCTACTGATGCTTCTTAGTTTCTTTTTGCCCTTCTTTTTGTCCTTCTTCTAAATTGCTTCCAATCATTCCCCCCGACTCTCTCACTGTACATTCCATTCCCCGTCTACCCCTCTCCTCTCCCCCTTCCCCCACCACATCCTCCCTTCCGCGTTTATCCTTCTTCCCTCCCCTTTTCCTCTCCCCCATCCACCCTCCCTTCCACCTTCTCATCATCACTCAAACCCGGAAAATGACCGTCGGCGGTCAAACAACGCCCGCCTAGCTTTTTCCCTTCAACACTGACACCTCGTAGCCACCGTAACACGACGCTTCCGTCGCCAAAACGAAATAGGTTTTCCGTGACATTTGCTGGCGTTTTCTAGCGAGACTTTTAAGGTAAATAAACGCACTTTCAAAACCCTGACACTCTTGATGTTCATTCGAAATTGCGACACTCAAACAACAGGCCGCCCGCATAAACACTCCATTTTACGATGTGATTCTTGGCATTTTGCTATTGTTCAACGCTGACATTTATGCGGGACTTTCGTGTTTAACGATTAATACAGAAGAACGCATGATAGGCCTAGTCCTGAGAGTCGGGTTAACACGATCGATTTGTTAGTTCCTTCACATTCAGCGGTATACTAGACTTACAAGAGTCTGAGCTTATCAGGTAAGACAATTGTGGATGTGTTTGCGTGTGTGTGTGGGAGGGAGGGGGTGGGGAAGGGGGGGGGGGGGGGTCATGACAGTTCTATATTTAGCTTCATGAGCAGTGATGATGAACAATAAACGACCAAGATACAAACACGCCGTTAAACGGTGATATTTTTTTCTCACTTTGCCAATTTTCTTTTGGCAATAATGCCCCCGAATGACAGTGATTGTCATGAATGTGATTGTGGTTTCCGAATGCTAACCACAATGTCTCGTTTAAATGCAAGATGGTTCTTATCTTTCCTCCAAATCGCGTCGAGGTTCTTTGACGTTAGCCTGGCTTCCAGGCTGTTAGACATTTCTGATCCCCTGACTGACAAATAGAGTCTAGTACTTGAAGACTAGTCACAGTATAATTTTGCTCGTTTAATTGAGCTAGAGAGGGTTTTTAGAATGATTAGTCTACTGCAGCCAGACATGTTTATCGAATGAAGTACTTTAGCTTGAAAATGTCAAAGAGCTTGGGACCCAGGCTACATCCACTTCTACTTTACATAAATTCCTCCACACCATTCCATATACATGCATGCTGATTGTATTATGAATCATGCATTTAATATTTTGTGTAAATATTTTCGCTCGCAGTTCATCGACCTTCGGTATTCATGAGTCATCATCTGCCCCTGTAACTCCAAACGCATTTTTCGTATACCAACAGCTTTCCCTCGTACAAAGACCTATTATAAACGATCATTAGAATACTATTAAAGAGATAGTTCACACTGAAAATAAGTTGGTTTCAGGAAAAGCAGAAACATGAAAGAAACATATTAGTGAATGTTTTACGAAAATCCGTCTAAGAATAATAAAGTTATGATAAAATTTTGATTTTGTGCTATCCCATATGTTGTGTACAATTTTTTTTTGAAACTGTCCATTTTCTCAAAAGTTCATAACTTTCTTATCCTTTGACGGATTTTCGTCAAACCTTCACTAATATGTTTCTTTTATAGATCTGCTTTTACTGAAACCAACTAATTCTCAGGGCGAACTATCCCTTTAAACCCGATCAGTCGTACGACTCAGCAACTGACTGAATCGCAGGACGCTATCATGCAATCGTTTCAAAGTAGGTGACGTCACATTTACAGTGTAAGCCCTTACGACTACAGAATCGTGGCGCATCGTGCTCTCTGCGATGGTCTTTTGTCGACACGAAAACCATTATAATGTTTCCGGAGGTTTTGATATACATCGACACCATCACTCATCAGACGTTGCCACAAAATGTGTTTTTATGTAGGTGTTGCTAAGATACAAAAATGAATATTGAGGACATACTTGAGACATGGTTGTACAAGTCTCATCATGCACGTATGTATATGTTGTTATAGCGGTTGACCGTACTCGGTCTTTCAGAAAATGATGAACAGAAGAAAAGGGAAAGAGGCAGAGCAAAGGTCAGAAGAAAGTGCGAAAGAAAAACAAGAAAGAAAGTGGGGGAAAGACAGAGAGAGGGTCAAACTTTAAAGAAAAGTTTAAGGATCAAATTCCGTGGTCGGAATGCGTAATTTCCAACTTCTTCATTGGTGGTTTAATGATTAAGGTCAGTCCTCTCACGTTTCATTTCGTATTTCCCTTTCTTTCTTATTTCTTAAACAGTATTGTAAACTCTCTCTGACAGTTGCACGAACGAGTGCAATTCTGTTTGAAAAGCAACCCCACATATTGAATATATAATAGTGAAATAGTTTGGGGTCATCACTTTGAAGGCTTTACTTAAATTTTATTAAGTTTCTTGAACATAAAACTGGAACGAAGTGAACAAGAAAATGCTATTAGAAAATTAATAACAGTCCGTGAAGTAATATGGATTTTTCGGGGAAATGGAAGAGCAAACTCACAGCCGGGAAGAGTGGATTTTAAAATATCACAGCAATCTGTAATCTTTAGTAAGAACGAATCTTTAAAGATTCGTTCTAACTAAAGATAAAAGATTGACCTACATTACAAGGAATGCTGACGATCGAATAACACCAATACGTAAACAAACAAAAAATAATTATTATTAAAACAAAATCACAATCTGTAAAGCCAGATCTTTTACAAAATAAGGAGAATGATTTTGAAAGAGATAAAGATTTTGAAAAAAAAAAATAAAGTAATTATTAATATCCGTTCAAGAACATCTTTAGATATGAATAAGAACAAACGTGGAGAAACAAATACCAGATACTTCCCGAAATTAATGGAAAAATGTCATTTAGAAACTTTCGGTCACACCAATTGGTTGTATTAAGTCAAGATATTCTTTCACAATAGTAATGTGATGCACATTTTGCATCACAAACTTCCAAGCTTGTTGAAGATGTTTGTATAAATAAAGAGTATTTGGTGAGCTTTCTCACCCGACAAAATGAAGGGGTGGGACTTCCTATCATGTAGTCTGGCCTCCATGGTGTTTCCATGCATTTCCAAACCAAACTATTAAATAAACGGGTCTGGCTGCAGTAGACTAATCATTCAAAATTTCTCTTCTGGCTCGCTGGACTGTGAAAAGAGCAAAATAATACAGTGACTAGTCTTAGAGTACCAGACTCTATTTATCAGTTGGGATCAGAAATGTCTTACAGCCTGGAAGCCAGGCTAGTCATTATTTCAAAGGAAAATATTTCGAGGACATTTAGGCCATTCCCTCTGACGGGGGAAAATCTAATTTCTGGCCCGGAAGTACTTGCCTGTAACGTGACCTCTGAAGCACGTTGCATTGTGGTCTGGCCGATAGCGAACTTGTTTTAAGAATGTACTATTGGACAAGAAAAAGAATGAGAGAGGATTTAAAGGATGATAAGGCTATATGAAGAAGTATGGGGAAGATAAAAGAGCAAGAAGGTTCACATTGATACCTATACATGATAAATATTTGATAAAACATGGCACATGCCTTGCTGAGATATAGATGACACAACAAAGTGGGGGACATGGAATAAAATCAAATAAAGTATGATACAGTAAATTCTAACGAAATTAAGAGGTGTTCTGTCAACCATGACAAACTACGTAATAAAGTAAAAGGGGGGGTAGAAGGGGTGGACAGAGAGGGGGAGAGAGAGGTGGAGAGGGAGAGGGGGGAAGAGGAGAGAATGAGAGAGAGAGAGAGAGAGAGAGAGAGAGAGAGAGAGAGAGAGAGAGAGAGAGAGAGAGCGAGAGAGAGAGCGAGATAAAGGAAAGGGGGCGTGGAGTGTGAGTGTGGTGTGAGTGAAAGAGGTGGTAACGTATTTGTAAATGGACTTGCATGTCATGAAAACCATCTTTACAATTATCTTTCAACAAACTGCAATCGTGTCAGATTCTCTGCATAAACAATATTTTCCCATGGTTTCAAAGTACGCACAATGGGGGGGGGGGGGGGGGGATTATGTTCGAGTTAAGATGCAGGAATTAGTCGAATAGAATGACATCTTAGGCGCGGAAACTCACAAAGCTTCAACTTTGAACAAACTGTTATCACGATTGTCAGAGCGACACACGAGTCTACATTGACATGTTTGACATTTTTGAAAAAAAAAAAAATAATACTAATTTTGGTCTCTTTCACATCCGATTCGCTCAGTTGACATATGGTTAATAAATATCCCCCATACTGAGTACTTTCTTTTACTGGTTTTGTTTGTATTGTAAACCGTCATGCTATTGATTGGATAGAATTGAATATGATGCATTCAGACCTAAACTTTTGACTTGTTTGAGAAGACCTTCCCCAAATTCCAAGATGTTAAACTCTTATTAAACAGTGGTCTTTATCGGCCATCCCTGGCTTTGTGTTATGTCTTTGTTTGAAAAATAATCATCGCAACGTTCTCACCCAGTAGGAATACGGCACTTTCTCAAGAAAGGAAACTCCCCCTCCCTTTCTACAACTTCAACCACCCCCCCCCCCCACCCCACCACACATATACACACATTCACGCCCCGTGAGCGTCTAATGGGCGTTTTATTATGTGGGAATCGGCACGTGTGAAAATCGTGATTAATGCGCCATATATGGTCATAAACTGACTGTAGCACCTCTGTTATGGCCAATTATGCGTTTTGTGGCTTCCAGTTCAATAGCAAGTGGCGTGGCCTTGGCACTGGAGTATCCTTGGTAACGGCGTGTGTCGAGGAGAAGTATTTTCAAGTTGGTAGATCTTGGGAGGGACTGAAGGATTGAGTGAAGGAAAGTGGTAGTTCATTACAGAGTACAAAGAGAAAGCAAACAGGAAATACATTGGAGAGAAACAGAGAGAGAGGGAAGGGGGAGAGGAGGGGGGGGGGGGGTGGTTAGTTGAGAGAGATAGGGACTCTTAGGGAGGGGCGGAAAGGTGGAGTAGGGATGGGGTCGAGAGATAGAAGGAAGGGGGAGAAGTCGGGTGGAATGAGAGAAATGAAGAAGGAGGGATGGAGAAATATTGAGTGTGACAAAAAGGATTTTTCATTTCATCTTTCGTATTATAAGTGCTCCGTCAAGTTTCGTTGATATTGATGATAATTGAAAACGACCATGATACTGGTGTTTTTCGTAGTTGTAGTGAAGATGGTAATGATGATAATGACTATGACTTTCTGTATCCAAATTTTCAATAATCGTAATCCGTCGTTGGCATTATCACCAACAACCAGCATCATCACTAACCACCACAAACTGTTGGAATAACAACAACAATAACATACCGTCCGTCCTGGAATCTCAGATACTGCATGTGCAGAAATCAAACTACGAATTAAAATACAGTACTAAGGAAGGAGGAACTTTCCCCCTCCTGACTCATTGTTTACGTCACGGTTTATGGAACAACTATTAAATGGTGGAGAGGGGGGGGGGGGGGGGGGGCGGTGGGCTTGGTTGTGACCCCGCCCCAATTCGAGAAGAAAACTCTCACGCTTTGTCAACATCATCGCCTTTCGGCGCCACATCGTGGTCGTTCGCGAGGTGTTTGTGACCCCGCGAGATAGAAAGTTTTTTCCTTTTTTCAACCCCGTCACCTATTTACGAGGTGCTGACATTTTAATGCAATGGCAAGAATTTTGTGAACTTTACTTACGAAATAAAAAAAAATCCTACACCTTTGTGTATATATGCATGCAGTAAAGGGACAACGCGTGGTTTTACAGCCGTTAAAAGGAAAACAAAAACATCACACGCGGAAGAGTTAAAGCTTACCACCGTTTTCAAAGAGCTTAGTATTTTCTTCAGGTAACCATGGTGATGTACCTTAATAGCTATGGATGGTTAATCCTTTGTGTGCCAGATAAAACGCTTTCTTGTGTGTGTAATACTCGTGTAAACGAGGATAAGACAAACTCCCTGTGCTTGCTGTAATAATATAGTCCAATAGGGACGAAGCCTCTGACTTTACTTTAAGTCCCTGGCTTTTTTTTTTGTTTATATTTACAATATGGATTAGCATTATCTTTATCAAAGTTATCGTTTATTCACAGATATAATTGAGATAGATACATGTAAAGCATGCACGTTTTGATATTTTTTTTCTTCACACTTAATGTCTTGCTATTATGATCTTGCACTCATTTACTGTCTCATGACAGTAATATCGCACATCAAAGAAAAACACATCCGAGTCTTCATGTTTTCTCGTTCTCCTGGCCCAGATCTATAAGATACATCTAAAAAGTAATAAAGTTACACCATTACTTTCAGCTGCAATATTGTGTATCTGTCGTTTGTCGATATATAAACTGTTGCCCCACCGTTTAAAACTCGTAAATATTTTCGAAGGTTTAAAGGATTCGTCATATGTTCAGATGTTTTTGGAGCAAATGTCGACAACACTAGCGCAAATACCTACGTACAGCTATAAAAGTCCTACATTCTATGACAAGTTGGCATATAAACTGAGCAGAGACCATCGGAGACTAATCATTCAACTGAAGATGGGAAGAGATAGGCCTGACGGAAGTACTGACAAGACGTGACTTGTCCGTCATAATTATTCTGTCCATGATGAGCAGGAATCTTCATGCATGAGTTCTAATCTCCGTGTCCAGATAATGTCAGGGGACTGGAGACAGTAAAACCAAAAACCATTTAGTGTCACATGTGACCTTTTCCCACACGAAATTCACTCAATTTGCCATGGAGCAACAGCTGATCTGGGACATAAAGGGTTAACTGCCAGATGAGTGATAAACAAATATTTCTCTTGTAGAAGCTTTAGAAGAAAGGTCATAAGATGTTTGTAAATGGTAAGAAATGTTTAATACGGTATGTAGCTGTGGGCCCCGCCTTAAAACAAAATACGATTGATCTGAAAAGATCACAAGTCAAAGTTGCTATCAACCGTATATAAATCTTTACAAAACAAGTTTCTTTATGATATATTTTCAATGATATGAAAAAAACGATTGTTAGTCTAGTCTAGCTTCCAGCCTGTTCGGCATTTCTAATTTGAACTATTCAATAAGAGAGTCTTGCTGCAGTAGACTTTAAAATTCTCGGTTTCTTCTCGGCTAGCCGAAACAAGAACTGATAAAAGAGGAAAATGCTAAAGTGACTGATCTTATTAGTTATAAGTAGAATACATATAACGCTTAGACAAGTGTTTCAAAACACTGTTCAGGAATATACAGTATATAATAAGAAATAGGAACAAATACATAACTAGAAAGCAAAATAAATGATAAATAGACAAATATGGAGCCAGGGCTGGAAATTATGAATTAATCAGATGGGCTTTGAGAAGAGATTTGAAGGATTCAAGAGTAGTGGCCCGACAGATGTGTCTGGGAAGATTGCTCCAAAGAGTGGAAGCACTTATTGTAAAAGCACGTTGGCCATAACGAGTTTTGTTAGGAAGTGCATGAGACAGAAATAAGTGTGAAAAGGAGGAGGATCTGAGATTGCGAGATGTTTGAACTCTATTAGAAACACGATTTTGGAGGTATAAAATATACTAGGGTATATATTTTCAGTTTGGAGGATAAATTTCCAATTGCCTGGAAGCCAAGGTAGGAGGGAAAGGTAACCGCAAGTTTAAAGGGTAAGGGAGGGTCAGGACGTGGTAGGAAGAAGGGGAAGGAGGGCAAGAAGTCGGCTTTGGCCTGAGGGTGCAGGGGGGTGCTTAAAGACGGATTTAGGAAGCATTTAAGATGTTGATAATACCGTAAATACTCGAAGTGTAAATGACCGGTTTAATTGAGCAAATGTGACGAATTTTAACTTATGAATGGATGAATTGTTGATTCGAATGGATTGTGGGTTAGAAGATCGTTGTTGATTACAGCATTGTTTTTGAACATGTGAAGATGTTTGGTAGATATGAAATATTTGATAAGGCTAGGAATAAAATTATACATTTTTTTTTTACTATTTACGTATCACGTGTGTGTCTTTTACCATTAATACACAAATATCAATGCACTGAAAGAGCATCAGTATGTCTGACACGTTAAAGACAGCCCGTCCCTTTTTCAGATCACCACAAAACCATCGAAACATTGGCAAAACATATAGAGAAGTGTAAGCAAGCTGTATATTCATAATTTGAAACTGTTACGTAGTGTAAAATTCAAATAACACACGTAAACAACGTCTGATTAATAGTCTTTACCTCAGGCTCTTAGCAGTTTGTGTTGAAATATCTGCTTTATTGAGTAATCTGTTTATCAAATTATAAAACGCATTATGAAAAAAAAATGTTGTATAGAAGGAATCATCTCCAAAGTTTGGTAATTACTCATAAAATTAGGATTTCACACATGCATAATAACCACATAGATACTGTAACAAAGACTAATACTTTTTTTCGTAGTACGAAAAAATTCGGTTTGAAATTTAACGGCTGAAATTTTTACATAATTATACAGAAAGCTTCAACATGCTATATTCTTAGAAATGGTCTTGAATCACACTTTCTTCAATTTACTATCGTGATAGACGACTTCAAATTTTAAGCTTGCAAAAGGCACGGACAATCTTTAAGGGTTAATCAAACATTATGGTCAATGGAAGAAACACTTTGCTCTTATACAAGGACCGCAGATGGCGCTTCTTGTCCCATTCACAATTTGAGCGCAAAGTCGTCTGTAAACTAAAGGAACTAAAAGAATATCTATATATCTATCTAGCCTAATTCTCTCTACTGCTGAAGGAAGGCCTCCTCGTCAGTTTTCCATCTTGATTCCATCTTGTGCTGTTTGTTTCCATGTCACGGTGCCATATTCTCTGATACCATCCATCCACCTCCTACTTTGCCTGCCTCTTCCTCTGAACAAGCCCACCTTCACTTCTTTGATTTGATTTCCTGTACTTTATCCCACATTTGGGTTTTCCTTCTTAAATCCTTAGATCCACTAAACGAAAAGAATAACCCACACACAAATTGTAGATATCTAAATAACACAGACGTGATAAAATACGGTGGTAGCTGAACTGACGTCATCCCTGAACATTTCTGACATAGGCCTAATGTTTAATCACCAAATATGGTTTGAATATTATTTATATTTCTTGGGAGATTTGCTGGGTGCCTTCTTTTAAGAAAATAATGTATTCATAATATATTTTCAAGATGACTGTTTTCTGTAAATTCATCATGCTTTGTACCACGGATGTATGCTACGTTTCATATATCCTTGTTTATACATAAGCTTGTATCTCGCCACTATATACATGTATAGTAGATCTTTACAAGTAATACTTCTAAAAAGCAACGGTGATCCACGAGCTATTTCTGTCCAAAGGCCATTTGGAAGTGGTGACGAGTTTATTGTGGGCAGTGAACTAGCCGGGAAGGGAAACGAAGATAGGTTTATAGAAGGTCGACATAACTAGGACAAGAAACTACTCACAATGAAATCCAAGGAAATAATTGCCATACAGCACGTAGCCTGGCTTTCAGGCTGTTAGACATTTTTAATCCAAACTGAAAATAGAATCTAATGCTCATACGACTAATTACTTTAAAAGTCTTTATAATACCTAATAAGACTGTATATGTCTTTTCTTTTCTATAGTGCTTGTGCGAGCCAGAAAAGAAATTCAAAATGATACTGCTACTGCAGCCACACCCAATTATTGCATACTTTGAAATATAAATGTGCAACAGACTGGAAGCGAGGCTGTGTAACACGACATTCAAATCAAGACGAGGTTAACTTTTCATGTACGGGACAAAATCCTGCTTTATATGATTAGTATGTATTACCAGTGGGAAAAAAAACAAAGAAAAGAGGCACGTGTATGCTGAAAGTGACATCTATTGAAAACATTTTGGCACTTACATCCTTTATTAAAGCGTCAGAAGACAGCATTCTAATTATCTATTGCCTCACCTAAGAATATGATTCACCATGTCCTGATGACGTCATAATGACATCATTACTAACGAAGGTGTGTTTGGCCATGACTGTTCTAGCTGCAGACTGTACCGGGCGGTTCAACCATGAACGTTGCCTTCCCGCTAAACTCTTAAAGGGAAATTTAATTTGGTTGCGATAAAAGCAGAATTATGAAAGAAACATATAAATGAAGGCTTGAAGAAAATCCGTCAAAGTAAAATTAAGAAAGTATCATTTATTTTTGGTGTAGTGTTACTTCCCCTAATCATTAATTAAGATGATTCTAAAACATGATCTGAATATTTCAGTATCTGAAGTACATAGCAGTCATGAATTAGTACCAATTCATCCTTTGAGCCGTACGTATCGTACGATCTTCGGACATTTATAAGCGTATGATGGCCAAGAGTTTTTGATATCACTCATTGCTGAAACGTTCAACTGAGAAGTGTGTCGAAAAAATGCAAAATGTATAATGGCAACCATAAAAGTGAGGGGTTCGGAGGGGAGGGGAAGAAGGGAAGGGGGTAGGGGAGGGGAAGGAGGGGGAATTGTACCGGATCTGGGGGTCGAGCGCCCTCCTGCGTTCAAATACACATCGTCGTTTTCGTAATGTAATCACACCTTGCCCTCAATGCGTTCAATTACATGTGCATTCACCTGTATCTAGTGATAGTGTTTCCATGAATGAAATGCACTCTGAATCCATTAGCTTGTCGGATAAACCTCGGACAAGTTTCGGGTTTTCCAATAATGACACTATTGTTTGAAAGACGAGCACAACATTTCTATACATGCCGAAATTGTTCTATGAACTCGTCATTACTGATTAGAATTGTATTTTGTCGGTCCGGTTTTGAAATTGTGATAAAGACTTGAGTGTATGTCGACAATTCTAGAAAAATAAAATAAAATAAAGTGAAAAGTTTTATATTTTAAGTGATTAAGAAATGTGAAGAATTGGCACAACATCATGATCAAGGGTTATGCACATTATATAAAATAAGTATATCATGATATACTTCTTTCATTAGCGAAGCTACCTTTACATAGAATATAAACCAATCTGAGACAACCTTGTCCATCATGTAGATTAGAGAACATGTTCTTGATCCTTAATCTGAAATCAATTACATATAGGTCCATGCCTACTACAGATAAGTACTCAAGAGCGGAGCATGTTACCAGTCACATATTCAATTTCGAATTTCCAATTTCATATCGCAGCCGCCGAGAATCACTCGTCAATAAACAAAATGGAAAAACATTTCATACGTCTCGTCACCTTTCCCCCGTCAAATCTCATCCTGGTTCTCCTCATCTTCCGTCTTTAACGGAAACTGGTTAACCGCTACTTATCAACAGCGACCGATTCATATCTTTTCCCTTTTTTCTCTCCGTCTTCCCCGTCTCTTTTCCTCCGCCGAGACAGAACGCAAATAAACAAACCAACATAAGACCTATAACGTCTTGTTGTAGTATTACAGGCTGCCATCACCAAAGTCTTGTATTGTCTAAAAAATTCCCACAATGTCGTAACATAATTTCTTTTAACTTGATGTAATTATATGAGTCGACGAATCACCGCGACATGCGCTCACGACACATTTTTGCTGAGCTCGTTTAGTTGGAAGTGAATGTACACATTGGTATAGGCTAGACATCTCAAAGCGAGTCAGCGAAAATATGAGTATTGAATGCATGCACAACGGGCTGCATCTTTCGAGACATGTTTGGATAGGGATGTGGAAGACAAATTAGATTCTTTACTCTTTTATTTCTTTGTAAATTCTTTACATGTCCACATTAAAAAGGCCATTATCATGTCATCTGCCTGATATTCATAATACTTATTAACACAAAATACATAATAATTGAATTAAAAAAAAAACATACAATAAAAGAACATCGTCAGCAGCTTCAACTACGACGATGACAACAACAATAACAACAATAACAACAACAACAAGAATACATCAGACAATACTTCAAATCAAGTACCAATGTGGTATTCCATTTTATTGGGTTGGGTAGTAAACTATAGAGACGATTCACAAGTTTACCGGTCGATAACACAACACACTACATAGTTAACACTTCATTTCAACCTGCGCTGACTTTACAGACAGACATAAAACAAATAAATATGCTTTTTTACCCTCTTGAACCTCCTCTCTGTAACCATTCACAGCAAACCCACTATAATAACCACTCCACCAGAAAGTTTGCCAAGTGTGTACAAAACGTGCCCGGTATCTGCTCGACCAATCAGAGGACGAGTTACAATGTGACGTCACGTCGGGCTCACTCACTTTTTTGTTGTTAACGCACTACTGCGCTAGGACATTCGTGCCATGCACGGCCAGACCAGTCCAGGCGCGCGCCGGTAACTTTGCACCGAACCCACCGCCGTCATTCAAACGCGTGTGCCCGCACAGAGCGCACGGACAGTAGAGAGAGATCAGCGCTGAGGAATTATTCGGGGACTTTATAAGACTACTGTGCGTGTTGTGCAGATTTTAGCTGCATCACTTCGGAAGGTCTGTGGTCTGTGTATTCAGCAAAACTGTCTTCATTCCAGACACGGATACTGCGTGGAGTGAACTTGAGTTAAAACTCTGGATTTTTACCCGTGTGGATTTAACTCATCGTATGTGCAACGTCAACTGCAGTGAAACAGTGGATAAGTAATATTCGTGGTAGGGAAAGGAGTTTAGCAAACAGCTGACGGTTAAAAGTTTTGCGTTGGGGAAGAGTACGAAAAAGGAGAGAGAGAGAGAAGGAGCGATACAGAGAGCCCTCTCCATTTTTTAAATATCATCATCTTTCTCAGGATTTCGGGGGAAATTTTGTATTTAATTCATCGACAACATGGAAGGAATTTTACCGAGGATAACGGCCCTTCTGCTGGTGATTCTAGGATTAGCCAAGGCGCAGATGCCGGTGGAACGAGGAGTACAGTTTGCTCCGAACGAAGTGATGGATAATACCTACAACGCTGGCGGCAACACGTTCAACGCTGGTACCGCCAGCAACAACTACAACCCCAGCAGCCCGAACAACTACAACCCTAGCAACAACCTTCCGTCGGATGTGGAGAACACGCTATCAGCAGGAATGTAAGTACTGTCACATTTTAACTCATTCGTTACCATTGATATGAAAATGTGTGGTAAGTCGACGGGTTTTTCTGGCTTGATAATGTGAGGGTTATTCTCTTATTACCTCTGACATGTCTGACATGATGATGTGAAGTTCGTCAATAAGGTTTTCGAGGCCGGGTAATGTAAAGGTTAACTCTCTCATTATCACTGGCTTGAAGATGTGTAGTAAGCCAATGTGGTTTCTATGCCTTATTATAAAGTCAGGTTTAACTCTCTCATTCACACTGCCATGATATTGTAGTAAAGTCAATGGGGTTTTCGAGGCCGGGTAATCTGACGGTCAATTCTCTCCTTACCATTGCCATGATGATGTGTAGTAAGTCAGTAGGGTTTTCTAGGCCTGGTATTGGACTAACAAAGGGTATATGAAATGCCGTTGATATTTTGATATTTTGATATTTTTGGAAAGACAGTTATAGAATGGTTAAAATGCTGTTTCCCGATATCAGAGGTTTAAGCAGTTGTCTGTGACAATTATGAGCGCTTGCTAACGACTTGACATAATACATGTACCCGCAATCTTAAGTTAATGTTTTATGAAGCTCATACGGGTAGACCATTTAACGCGGATCATTGAACAGCATAATACATGATAAAGTAAAAAAAACAACAACATTAATCTACTACAGGCAAAGTGTCAAAAAAATATGAATTTGTTGATATGTACATACATATATTTTGCTAGCAGCAATTGTATATTATCTAGTAGAAACACACATGATTTGATATGTTCCCTGCGTCGGTAGGTTAAAGTGAGTTTTACTTCGACAACCATCCAATTTGCAATATGTTAAAGAAAGCCTATGAACTTCTGAATATCAATCTCGTTTAAAGAAAAAAAGGAGTAAAATTGCATTTCCTATTTTCATTAACAAACAAATAAAAAATAATCAGATAATTCGTGGTCTAGGTTGTTGTAAGGGCGAAAACCTTTTCTTCTTCTGTCAAGTGTCACCTTCCTCCTCCTTTATCACCTTGTCCACCTCTTGCACCTCCCCTCTACACCTCATCCGTTCATACTCTCGCTCCTCCTCTCCTCCCTACTCCCTCCTCCTCCTCCTCCTCCTCCTCCTCCTCCTCCTCCCCCTCCCCCTCCCCCTCCTCCTCCTCCTCCTCCCCCTCCTCCTCCTCCTCCTCCTCCTCCTCCTCCTCCTCCTCCTCCTCCTCCTCCTCAGGCTCCTCCTCCTCCTTCACCTCCTCCTCAGGCTCCTCCCCTGCTTCCCCTCCTTCTCCTCCTCCTCCTCCTCATATTCCATGATCCATGATTAAAGTAACGAAGGTCGAATGACTAAAAACATACGAGGTACTCCGAGAGATAGCAGTACTCATGCACGCAACGAAGTCCGATTAAGCGGAGCTCACTTATGTCATGTTTATCGTCCCGACGAAAACTTTGTTGTTTTCCTTTCATGAAAGCATGGAAGAAAAACACGACTCATAAGTGCAAACTGAGTTCAAGCATAAATCCTGGTTCAAGCGACCTTATTGTGTTGAATCTCCCTATTGCATTAACCCCTTGTGTGCCAGATAAAATGCTGCTCTGTGGGATTTATGTGTATTAATAGAGCCAAAAATCACCCATGGCACGTTGAGGATTAAAGGTGAGGGGAAGAAGTGGTAAACATAACTGGACACGTATGGGGTGTCATTTTGCCCCGATCATGGGTTCCATTCTCGTTTGGTTTCAGGATACCAGGTACGAATCATCTCAAAATGGTAAAATCGTTGAAGTTCACGAAAACCCGAGTCCCGGTGATAACGGTCCGTTGTCATTTCTACTTCTATACCACTTTCTGTTAACTCTGTCTATGCCTCTGTTGCACTTTCGCACAAGTACTCCACGCAAAGTCTTTAAAGAGTAGGAGTTTGCGTGGCACACAAAGAGTTAACTCGTAGACCATGTCAGCGTTAGACCGCTGGTCGAGCGGCAACCCGGGGTTCTTATCGCAATCCACGGAGCTGGTAACCTAGCTCTGTGCTCTAACACTCAGAATGTCCATCTACTCAATGTGATGTTTTTGATACATTCTAAATAAATGTGCTCGTAAATTGTTAACGAATCTATAGACATTTTGACTTGATATTAGTCATCCCAAATATGAATTGGGCGAAGGAATTATCAATATAGCTGTGTATATGTGAAAACGGAACGACCGTGTACGTAGGTGAGGGGGTTGGAAATGTTTGTCTCTATTTGAGAAACACAACGAAAACCAAACCAAAAAACTATGAGTTGAGGCTGTACATGCTTTCTATGTCGCTGTTCCAATCTGCAGCGATGAGATAAATATTCGTGACAATAGGAACAGGAAAGGGAGAGAGAGAGAGAGAGAGAGAGAGAGAGAGAGAGAGGGGGATAAGTGACTTCACGTAACCGTGTAATTAACGCAATTAGATGGACAATTTTAAGTGTGAGTCACGTATGATGTGCACCACAGTAGCCCAACTCTAACACTATACCCTTAACGCAAGTTAAGGTGATGTCCAACAAATCACCGGCAGGAGGCCAGGGGGTATTCCCAGGACCCGGTGGTGTGGGGAGCTAGTGGGATTAAGGGGTGCTTAGTTGTCACTTTTGGCAACGTTTCGGCATTTCGACACCCCATCAACAATTCCTCCACATCGCGTTTCATATAGACAACATTTTTAAATTTGTCCGTTCGAAGTGCCTATTCATATAGAGACGTGAACAGTGAGGCAGACCTAAAGACAGCTAGACCAACAAATTATCGACAAACGATTAGAAACACACATTTTAAAAGTATACGAACCAACAAAATATAATACGCGAATGGTTGATGTAAACAACGATGTGTGATACATCCTTGATGAAACAGATGAAGATAACGGAATTAACGAATAATGGACGAACGTATGATGTACATTGATACAGACAGACCGACAAACAGGCGGTTTAGAAGCTGCCCGAATTTTTGATTGATTTATCAAATGTTACTTTGGGTTGTCAGTTTTCAGCTTGTTTCTTTGTAGGTCTGGGCGGTTGCCATTGGCGACAAGAGGGGCCGAGAAGCGAGCATCAACTGTTGTTACGAGAGTCACATCCTGTCTCGAGGTCTTTCAACATGGGGGAGGGAAGGGGGAGAGGGAGAGCGAGAAGAGGGTGGCGTTTTGCGCGCGGGTTGGTCTAGACGGGCACTTCCACAAAATGTAATTAAAAGAAAACATTGTCGCAAGCGGAACACAACTATGAAAGCAAAGGGGTACAATGATATGTTAAAATAATATGACGGCCTTGGATTAAAAAAAAATGTACAATGTACAGATCGATATAATTTTGGAGTTTTTGACTGGCACGCGACTATGGCGGTGACTGATGCTTGCGCGATTGCGTCACGTCCATCTGAATGTTACAATAGGACATACATAGTCAACGTCACAGTCAAAGTCGTGGCGATCTAAAACTCTCCAATGTCACATAACACGTTGACGTTGTACACCTCCATACAGACCAGTACAAAACTACACTGAGACGGTCGAGTTCTATCTTTGTCGTGGTTTTGGATCGTGTGTTGTTTTGCCTAGATACAGCTTTACGCCACCGCAGACGACACGATCTGATCAGTCGCACGACTATGCGACTAGCTGAATTGCAAGTGCCGGTCATTGGATATGTGCAAGAAGGTGACGTCGTAGCCCCTTACGACTGCAAATTCGCGGGGCAAAATCTTCGTCGGCCGTTACATCTATTATAGTAGTAGTGTAGCCGATTAAGAACCAAGTATGTGTGGTATGCCGCGAAAAATCACTTGACATACCAATCACTGAAGTGGGAATAAAGAGTGACTAAATAATGTCATTGTAATGTGTGACCTTGTGGTCAGACGTCAATTGTACATTATGCAAATTGTGGGTTTGGTAAACTTCGGTTGAAAAGACATGCCTGTCATCTGACAAAGGAGTTCTGTTTGTTGTTGGCTGACAATACTCGAAATTTGAAATTAATGCAATTTAATCACGGAGAATGATGTTTACGCAAGGTTCACATATCAGAGTCGTGACATAGAGATAGATAGAGAGAGACAGTGATAGATATATAGACAGAGAGAGAGAGAGAGAGAGAGAGAGAGAGAGAGAATGAGAGAAAGAGATAGAGAGCCAGACAGAGAGAGAGAGAGAGAGAGAGAGAGAGAAAGAGAGTGAGATAGAGAGTGAGATAGAGGCAGGGATAAGTTTAAATATGAGAAAGAGAAGAGAGAAAGTGAAATATAGTTAAAGAGTGAGTGAGAGGGAGAGAAAGAGAGACATAGAGACAAGCAAAGAAAAAGAGTGAGAAAAGGGAGGTGGAGGTGGGTTGCTGTCTCTATACTGGGGGCGCCGCGTACCATTTCCCTGGAGTATCGTGCTGCCCCCATATCAATTATTACAATAGAGAGAGAAAACGTCAACATGATCATTGTGGTTAGGTTGCAACCACGTAATGATTTGGCCCATCCAAGAGGAATTAACAGTTTATTGTACTTCAATTGAGTGCGGGGGTGACGACAATCGGCTTTCCATACGATTCTCTGAATGCTCGTTGTTCAAGACCTTTTTTAAAAAAAGAAGTTCTTAGTTACTCACCTCCGATCATAACATTTAACTTTCGCAGTCCCATAGGCAATAAACTGTGTTACAATTGGCCCTTGACTATAAATGGAAGGTGATTAGTGGATTAATGGTTTTCGCGTCATCACGATGAAGAATGCACGCCGAGTATTCATCATCTTCTAAGAACCCCTGACGGTGATCATTTATTTGAAAAATAAACAAACAAAAAACACCACGAGCGCGTCTAAAAGTCAAATTGTCCTTTTTTTCCTGTTTATTTTCTATTTCATCGCGATGTCTGAGGATTAATTGATTTGGGTTTTATTCAAGTTGTGGCACTGCGATGTGACTTTCAGGTATTTCCGCGCGGATGTTTTTGACTAGCCCACATCTAATTTGGCTCACATTAGGCGCGCTTCATAATTTCCACGACATATTTGGAGGTGGATGAAGGGTGCACATATCTGATTGGGAAAGATTCAATTACTTTTCATTGAAAACTTCGTATTATATTTCGACGCCATGGTGTACTTTCTTGACGTGTCGTGCATCGCCTGGCTTCCAGGCTGTAGGACAATTCTGATCCAAAATGAAAAAAATAGAGTATTACTAAAATTGTTATAAAAATAGTATTTTAAGACTAGTAACTTCATCATTTTCCTCTTTTTATTTTGGGGAGCCGGAGAATGATTTGAGAGATATTAGTCTACTGCAGTCAGATCCTTTAATTGAATATTTTATTTTTAACATTCCCAACAGCCTGGAAGCGAGTCTACAAATGGATCGTGTTATGTCTGTGATCATAATGATATATGTACCACGAGATTCCGCTTTGCACATTACCCGTACCGATTATGTCATTAGACATGACATGGGTTCTGCCGTATATAGACATAGTCTCACGTTTTAGTGATGTTATGTTTGGTATGTTGTTGAAATATGATATCATAAACAACATTCCGAATAGCACATTGCACATGCACACATACACACGCACGGCACGTACACGCAGAGAGCGGTTCACAGACGCATACTCACACAAGCAGACACATATACACACACACACATCCTTTTTCAGAGAGAGGGAGAGAGAGAGAGAGAGAGGGAGAGAGAGAGACTAAATTGTTTTCTTAACATAGATCCTATGTCTATTAAATAAATTGCGAGACCTTTTCAAGTGTATTTTCAAGTGCATTCATTGATCTTTCCACTCTTACAAAACTCAAAGAAGAGTGTGAAAATATTGATCGTTCCGTGGAAAATATCTCACAGACAACAAAACGTTTTCCCCACTAACTCCAGCTCTGAAGATGTGCCACGTTATAAACTGTAAAACTGTCCCTTCTTTTCGCCGTCAGCAGTCCCGCTCATTCGTTACATCATACTAGAGAAGGCTGTAGGTTTTATTTTGTTGACGGATGCTGAATTATCGAGTCGCTCCCGGTCGGGAGAAGATCTTACTTTTTAAGTCATTTGACAATGACATTATCCTTCCTCTAAGCTCAATTACCTACACCTTGGAGCTCAGCTTGTCGACGGGGAAGGATTACGAGGATAATACGAAACGGACGATCAATCTTCCGCTTTGTGAACTTGGACTTAATTGAAGATAATTAGACTGTTTACCAACTTAGGGTGCTTAGATGGGTTCTGAAACCGCGCTTTATTGATTAGCAGTACGTGCTCTTACGAGTGGTAACTCAATCAGAAAGTGGTGGGTAATGGAAATGTGGTTGGTAAAGGTTTAGAGAAATGGACAGACGGGTTAGGGATACGTGAGGATTTGAAGCGCTATGTATCGCTTCGTCTGCCCCCCCTTCTCCATACCATATTTGTTTTATCAATTTCCTCTATTCTCTCTCTCTCTCTCTCTCTCTCTCTCTCTCTCTCTCTTTCTTTCTCTCTTTCTTTCTCTCCCCCCTCTCTCTCCCTCTCTCTCTCTCTCCTATATATCTCTGTATCCCTCCCCACCCCTCTCTCACTTTTTATCCATATTCTCTTCCTATCCTCGTGTCCTCTCTCTTTCCCCCCTAATCAACCCCGCTGTGTATTTATGACGTCATTTTTTGATCTGACGTCACGGACCGAATGAGAATCCCATCATTGCCATGGTGATGTGAATTAGATTTATAATCGTTTAGCAAAGTAAGTGTCATCAAAATGAAACAGATTGTTTTCGACGTTTGGGGCATTGTTCAATTCTTAATGTGCCTTTAGGCATTTTTGCACGATAAATACACACAATACAAATAGAGCAGTATTTGTGCCGCAGACAGGTTGAAGTTATTAAATGTGATGAACTAACAAACTAGATATATTTCAGTGGTCTCAATTATGACTATGATCACTTCTAAAAAAAGTCACAATTTGAAGGATACAACATACAACATTTACAATTCGACAAGTGGATTATAAACACGCCCATAGAGGCGACGCATTTTCGATATTGGCAATAAGTATGACTATTACTAGAAGATATTTTTCTTGTTTTGTCGCCAGAAAATTAAGGCCGACGAGTTGTGTCTCGACTTGACGGTCGACAGACTCGACTTTCCCTTTAAGCTGGGGCGAAAAGGTCAAGTTGAATGCACGTCTGGTGGGTCTGGGTTTGCCTCGCTTGGCAGCGCGGTGTAGCGCCTCCGAGCTGCGCGTCCGTGAGGTAATCTTCAGCACCTCGCCCCCGTCGCGTCACGGCCGAGTGAGATTCGAGCCCAAGTAGCGGAACACACGCCCACCGAAGGCAAAATCCCCCAGTGATTTCTGCGACTGATCATTGCCAGATATCAAATCACTTTCCTCTCTCAATCTTCAGCGCAACGTTAGGGAACGTAATGTTATGAGGGGGAACGGGAATGAATGACTGGAATATGAAGAGTAGGATAAAATGGAAACAAGAAGTAGGAGAAGGAGATGAACGAGAAGGAGAAGAAGGAGAAAGAGGCAAGAGCAAATCATCCGATAGGGATAAGAAGCAGAAAAAGGAACTAAATTATAATAATATCGCTCTCACCAGTGAGAATCTGCTCTTCACGAGGGTCCTGCATTATTATCCAAGTCGGTCGATCAAAAACCCCTGCATGGGCCATGTTGATAGGGGTTTCAATTATTGTCAATGGTAACTACCATGGCAACAGATGCAATAATGAGCGCTTATTGGCTGTTGCCATGGTAGTTATCATTGATGGTAAGTTACAATAATTGACAACCCTTATGCAACATGGTCCTGGTTCCTATTTCTCTCCCAGGTACGGAGGGGATATATGAATTAAAATGTTTTGCTGGTTTCGAACCCTTGACCTCCTGATCGAGAGTCAGAAGAACGAACCACTACACCACGCTATTTCGATATAAATAAGAGCATGCGCCAATGTTGAAAGAATAATTCATTCATGAAAATTATAAAAAGTGGATAAAGAATTCGACCGCCCCATGTGCTGCAACGAATCTGGTGTTAGACAACAGCGGACATCAGGAGGAATGTGATTCGGTCACGCACAATCCCCTTGACCTTGTCTATGGCTAAAGTCAATTGAAATATTCTTCTGAAGTTTTGTTGAGATCAATATTTGCTCTGATCCGGGTAGGAATAAGATTAGCGGTGAATTCTGTGATGATCATGCTTTATTTGTTTTTATATTCTTCGTATTTACCGAGGTCCTCCAAACTCTCCTTCACAGTATCTCAGAAATATTTTTGAGGAAGATTCAAGTTCAAGCAATAAACTTCTAAACCTGTTTTCATTGGCATGTTTTCCCCCAAATTTTGATATCAGGACGGTGCTTCTTATTATTAGGATAACAACCTTACATATTTGAAACACGTGTCATATCGGCGGACTACACGTTTATACGCTACCATAGATAACACGATTCGGCCATGGTTCTGCTGTCGTGAAAGCATACAGCTGAAAATTTGACATCCACAAATAGTATAATCACGTGACAGGGTCCTGAGTCTCAGATCGTGTCACGTGACTTGAGGTGTTGCGAATGCATTAACAACGCAGTTTCAGACTTAAAAATCACAAAATCATTATCAATTTAGATGTGATGGAAAGGGTTTCAGACGTTTTTTTTCCAATATTTTACGCGTGTTTTCCGTGTCTGCCATCGTTGCGCGTCGCAGGACAGTATTATCGTCGTATGACTCTTACTGTGTCATACTACGCTAGAGGTTGCAGTCACCCAATTTCCATATGGGATTCCTTTTCTCCTGTTTTTCGCTCTTTTCTTGATTCCCCTTTCTTCTTCTCCGTCTGTGTTTGGCGAGTTTCCTGTCTCACCCCACGGAGCCTATTAGCATCGTTAGGATGAATTGGGATGGCTAGCAACCATGTTTGTTTTGCTCCTGCGCCTCATTTTGTGGACCAGACGTGAGAATATGGCAAACTTGGTGGAAAACAACGCCCAATCTGGCTTGCAATGATGTTTGGACAGAAGTATTCAGTTACTGGCTCTTTGTTCTGGATATTTACCGGTTTACCCCTGGTGTGACTGTGGTCTTTTTTTTTCTATGACCACACCATGGACTCCACTACGAAAGAAGAAGAAACCATTCCGTCTATCTGTTTGAAAGAACTTGTTTACGTGACTTACGGAAAATGTGACGTCATGGTCCGTATGACGTCAGCCTTCTTCCTCCAATGGGTGCCCCCTGGTTTGAATCAAAGACATTCGATTGACAGTATTCACACATTCTCTGGAATATCCCGATATTCTGTCTAATTTTCACACGATAAGGCGAGTATTTTAGGCTGATTTGCCGCGAGCCACGGCGTAGATTGATAAGTACTACAAAAAAACATCGACAAGAGGACAATAAAAACATAGATACGCGATCGAATAACATATTCGTAGACTGAGAGCGAATCAAAACAAAATTTTTGTCTCTAACCCATGTAGATCGCATAACTGATTAGATACAAAATGATGAAAGGGCAATGAGATAAAGAAGACGAGCTGGAGAAGATAAAAGAGCAGCGCGCCGGCACGCTGGTCGCACGAGCAGAACAATTTTGGCGAGGGGGGCTTTTTGTCACCTCTTTACTGGTCTTCCATACCCCATGCTTGTACCCCTCGGCCCTCCTCTTGTCATATCCTTTGTGGATGGGCCGACGGGTTATTAACTACCCATAATACGGTCCCTCGTTACTCCATATCAATCCTCTTTTTTCCTTTATGCAGCACCCACGTCTGTCTATTCTCAGAGACCAGAAATATGTCGACTATTTGCATAGCACTTTAGACTAACAAGTGTTTGTGAAAAAGTTTACCCCTGTTCGGAGCAATGCAATGGAGAAGCGCTCTTTTTTCTCGGTCTATTATATTTGGCTGGCTTTTTGTTGTGGCGTGTTGGTTCTGTTATCTGCCGATGATGAGAGGTCCATTCAACTTAGCCACGAGGGAGTTATGCAAGGTGCCGACCACGAGGACCGATACCAAACTCTTTCAAAATCGCGAGACAATCTCTTCAAGATATCATCGATATTACAATCTATTAACTTTCTCATTACAAAGCGGAGACACCCACATTGACTTAATACATTTCATTCATCTATGGAAGTAGAGGGTTAACCTTTGTGGTACCAAGTCATTCACAACCTGAATTACTACACAAAATGTGCACCTATGGGCCTAAGGGGGTTAAACGCCAGGGATATATTTCAATTTGTTTTGTATCTCACCTTGCGATAGAATGAGATATCATCATGAAAAGCATTTTATATATAAATAATACACAGGCCCTAGGCTATGTCAAGGGATTTCGTTGAGTAAATGGTTATATATATATACAAAGTTGATGTAAATATTTACATGTTTTGCAATTTTGCTTGAAGAATTATGTTAATACGTCTATTATTCGGGTCAAAACTTAGTCAGATGTAGACTTAGATAACATTGGAGGATCATCGAGATGGATAGCTATCTCATTTGAATCTCTATTAAGAAAATGCAACAGTGTATACATTTGCGATTTCAAGATATCTTTTTATCTGGTGATTATGATTATACACGAACCAAACGAGAAAAGCAAATCAAAATGAGGTGACGAAGATTTACACAACACAAAGAATATGATGTGTTTTTAAATAGATCTATTCAATATGAAGTAAGGAAAAGGGAGATAATGGTGGGTGACGAAAGGGAGAGAAAGTAAAAAGTGGGTGAGAGAGAGAGAGACAAACACACACACGCAGACAGATTGAGAGACAGACATACAGACAGACAGAGACAGAGGCAGAGATAAGCACAATGTATTGACTGGAAGGTGTTGTTTCAACAACGCTCTATTATGTTCGACCCAAATTGAAAGTGCAGTGAATTCATGTTCGTGTGAGAAGAATGTTCGTCGTATTTGTTTTTGCTATACAGACAATCACGTTATGTGCTTTGCTCTAAGCTTGCTCACAAACCGACCTACATGAGTGGTGTATGTGTGCGTATCTCTCTTCCACTCCTCTCTAGTGCATACATACACACTATTGTGGTTTGTGTCTATAAGCTTGAACTTCATGGAGGGGACGCTAGTTAAAAAATACATCATGCAATTTTAGACGATTAGGGGCCCAATTCTAGCAACGGAGGGGTCGAGTGAACCACATGATGTAGCCCCTGAACACACCCCAGATGGGCTACCGATCGGGACCTGTTTTTTAGCAGACCAACCAACAAACATCCAGCCCGAATGCTCCCGAGCATGAGGTAATCATCGGGCGCACTCCGTCGTCTTTAATTGATTCTTTCGCCAAACAAAAGACACACAATACCTCGTCCCCATGGAACTCGCATTGCGTGCGGATGAATACCATCTTCATCTTCGCTCTGTCGGTCATGATTTCTCTCACCGGTAAATAACCCTCGCCGGTTCTTTTCTTCCACCGTGGACTTATTACATACTTCCACCTACTCGCCGTGGATCGAAGTAATGGAGATGCCGCTCAGATTAGTATTTCAAAGGTTTCCTACTGTACCGCGCCCGGACTAAATTTAGCAATAGGTTCCATTCATTCTTAAAACTTCTTCAAAATGCGAAATATCTATCTGTCGCGGGGAAAATGTGGAATTGTTGAAAGATTCCATTCCCAATCCCTAGAGTGAATGTTGTTTGTGTTTGTGAGGTATATAGGTTCGCTCTTATCTTTATTTGTGCATTACTGATATGTGAGCATTGAGTAAAATAAAATAAAATTGTTTTGCTCTCCGCCTACTCGAATGCGTAGGTTTGAGGACGAAGAAACCGGCCGTTTTAGAGAAGGGGGAGATTGGTTGTAACTGGCGTGCATCAGTCATCAGTGTCGTAATGTACATCTCATGAAGATAACGCTGCACAAGAAGACGACGGGCCTGCCTTTTCTCCCAGCTTTCAATACTGGGATATTGTTGTTTGTTTTATGGCCAGGGTTGCATTACACTTCCATGACTCGCGTTACATGTTATTTTGACAAATCTTGGAACTGTTTACCTGTATGACATCCTTATATTTACCTGTATGGGTATACTTATGCAGACATGCGGGTGCCACTAAATTTCTTATGATAATAGCCATATCAAATTGTAATTTTTATGATAGCTAATTATGAATGAAGACACTGTGATGTTATATGTCTATGCATCAGTCCATCATTGATGTAGAATTCCCTCACCCCTTTCTCCTCAAATAGCCCAATCCGCCTCGAAGCCGCCCGCTTTTATTGCACCGACTCCCGCACCGCGCGCGCGCTGTCCTTGAGAGTAATGATAGTACATTGAATTGTAGGCGTGACACGATAAGCGCATAATGGGTAGGCCTATTTGATAATCATGACGATAGAATGTTTAAACAACAATTATTCCTCCCACGATGTCCTGATAGCACGCATCCACACTAACCTTGGTGATATCACGCCACGTCTGGGCCAGAGTCAATGTCAACATTAATAACCGCGAAATCATGTAGGTATGTTAGATAGTCCTAAATACGATTTATCCAACATTTGCAGATGAGCCAAAAATAGTCTTTGACGAGCCCATACCTCTTTTCGTATTACATCGTTACGGAGATTCAAAGCACCCCCCCCCCCCCCCACTTCCACGCGGTCGCCCATAGCGACCATGTACCTCCATCACACCCATTCCCCTGACGATGGTTGGAGCATACCGTCCGAAACGTTGAGCCAGGCGTGAGTGGGTGCTTTTTAACCCTTTGTGTCCCAGACATATATATATTTTCTATGGGAGCTGTGTGTATTATTGGTTAAAATATTCAACTGGAACATTGAGAGATAAAGAAGAACGAATTTCACAAAGTGACATTGTTGTCTATGGCGCACACTCCCCTTCCTCTACAAATTCGTTTTGTTTAATCACACACACTGGAGCCTCTTTCCCTCTAGGGGCATAATGTAACTGCGGACTGTTTTTAGTGAGCTGGACCCCCCCCCCCCCCAGTGCCCCCGCCCCCGGATCCATCCCACCACTTGACATTCATGTTGCGATGAAGTCGAGGCCTCGTTTAAACAAATCATGGACCATGAACATAGTAGGCTCCACGAACAAATTATCAACGATAGAGAATAATTTGTTCGGGCGTGTGTGCGTTCGTGCTTACAGTTCAATTTACCTTCCTCATTTTCGCGTATGTTTGGATAATGATCTCCAACAATCCCATTAAGTCCTATTGACACGAACCATAATCGGTCATGCCACAAACCTTAAATGATCATGTGATGGCACTTTGATATGATATATCATTTATCTGGTATTTTTCATCTCCACAAAAGCATAACACACATGTTAAGAAAATGAGGACATAAATTTAGATAATGAATTGTTCTTCGAGCTCATTTACCACATCACCAAATTGCGGTCAGTATGTCATATTCATTGTCACCCAGACACGAGGCACGCTGATAATTGTTCTTGACGTACGTAGCATGGTTATATTTGACGGCGATGCCCGAACCGTTTGTCTTGACAGCAAAGTTCAGATCTCGTGCAACTCCGAAGAGGTCCACCGTTTACAGGAAACCCACCAGACCAGCGCAGCGCGCACGTCTTCAGAACTCGTTAGACCATCGCTTCGTTTATAGAGCCGCGGGTTTGAGTGACACTTGTACCGTCAACATGATAGATAGGGAAGAAAGAAAAACACACTTCTGCAATCTCATTAAAAGCAAACAGCACGCAATGTTGACTTCGGGCAAGAAAAGTCAACTCCGAAATTCGCTCCTGGGCTTTAAGGCGTTTCTAAATCAACCTATTCAATAAAGAGGTCTGGTTGCAATATCCTAATCATTCTCGATTTTTTTTCTCCGGTTGGGGCTAAGAAAAAAGGGGAATATCCTCGTGACTAACATCATGAGAACTAGATTTTATTTTGCCGTGTGAACTAGAAATATACAAGCGCCTGAAAGCCAGCCTAACCCGACCTGAACAGTAGTGCCATCACGTTTAGCGGTAGCACATTCATCCGTGCCCGTTTTTTGCCGCGCAGTGCAGTTCACACGATGTAAATAAATCTCAGCGTTTCGGACGGTAGTTCATGTTCTTCGTCGCCAGTCTAGTGGTGTGTAGACTCGCCATATTTTCTGGTGACCATGGTGATGGTGCTAAAGTTTTAAATTGTCCAACCCAAAAGTTGCAGTGCTGTTCACATTTAGATATTAAGCCGGTCTTTGTTTCCTTTAGGATAGACAGGTTGCACGGGTACACATCTAAATCAACTACAGTAAACATGATCATTGGATAATGGAGATTAAGATTATCATGATCAAGCACACCAATCGTTAATTCATGTTTGTTTTTGTGATCTAAACGTCTGATGAGTTAGTGGCGTGTTCAGATTTTGCTCTTTGCCGCTATTGTGTCATTGCGTATGACGGGAGAGAGAAAATAACGATAAACGATAATTAAATGTTTGAATAAGATGGTGTAGGATTAATCAAGGCAGATAGATAGAGAGAAATGATTGAATAATGGTGGGAGGGGGAGATTAGATTTTGAGATGAGGAGGGGAAGGGTGCAACTAGTACTGTAATTCTAACAAGATAAATGTGTAAGCACAGCTCATAATGAGTCAAAGAGAAAAGGAAGTATAAAATGTAATTAGAAGGTCACGGTTGGAAGATAATCAACAATTATATAAAACAAAAGTGAGGGAATTGTGACACCATGATATAAAGTGAAGAGCAACAGGAACTTCAAATAACACTTGAGGTTTTATGAGGTTGTTAGGTCTTTCGGAAAACACGCAAAAGTTCTCAATGAACTTGCTGTTCGATGTTTACATTTGAAGAGGAGCATCAACGTTTACCCATGGTGTACTCAAGTGGTACACGCCTTCACATCACCAAGTCATGAAAAAGACGGTCGTTCAGTCCTCTTTTTCGGGGGAGGGGGGGGGGGAGCATCACCCCCCTCTAGTTTAATGAGTATATAAATAGAGCAGAACGTTTTGAGGATTTGTGATTTAATCACCATTTTCTCAAAATGTGGATCATTTGAGGGCAAAAAACTTTCAGCATGCTTCTCAAATGAACAATTTAAACCATTGGCAACAAAAAGATTGCTCACGATTACCTTTTTGAAGGCATTTGTCTTCCCAATACAGTATATTCCCTTGTAATTAGCCTTTTGCCAAATTATTGATAATAACGCGGGCTTACACGAAATCACGGAATGGAAGGGGGAGGAGTGAAAGGGGGGGGGGCGGACCCCTGAGAGATACCCCTCTAGCGGCATCTTATGGGGGGGGGGGGGCAGCCAAGTCGCGTCCTATCAATCATCGACCCACGCTGGATAAAAACGAGGCAGCAAACATGCCATTCTCGGTTTTCTCCAAACATCTTCAAATTACCTATGATTATGATTGAAGAGGCACAAATATGTGGTACAAAAGCTAGCCCATGCAGGGAAGCCAGACAGTATTTGTTTAAACATGAGCATACATTTTCCCTTGTAAGTGTCGCAGCAATATTTGGAGTAAGTCATCAATATGATGTCACGTTATAATATTACCTGTCATCAACATGAATTTAATCGTTACATCACCAAGGTGGAGCATGAAATGATCCCCTACTTTTCAAGACCCGACAAGATACATGAGTGAATTATTTGTTTTTGGTTCCTCACTTGGATGGCTAGTTTTCATTGACTTAACCCTCTTCGGGATTTGCGTGTATTGTGAATAAATTCACCTGTGGCAAATAATATGATTAGAATAAAGATTGTCTAAAAACATAGGGGCTGGAAGTCTCCTTGTTCTACCTATCCCCCCCCCCCCCACACCCACACACACATTCCTCGTTTCACCCGTTCTGTTCGTTGTCGACTGTAACGGAACTGGCACAATTTGTATACAGGTCTCAATATGACTGCTCATGTTCCCTGGAAGTGACGGGACCGTCGTGGTGGGGTAACATTCTATGTATGGCTACTCATGTTCGCGGGGAAAGTGACGGGACAGTTGGCGCGGGGCACAGGTGTTTGTTATGAATAGTGGTATTAATAGAACCCTGTTGGGAAAACGTGGCATAACGTACATGACCCAGTCAAAAATTATGGTTTTCGTTTCCTTCATGAAGCGATCAGAAGGGTGGCGAGAAAGGAGACGGTGGTGAAGGTGGGGGGGGGGGGGGGGGGGGCGGCAATGTACGTTCTTGACTTTCTGCCGTACATTATCACGTCACAACACGTGCAGGTGCAAAGGGAGTTAGTCTAACAATCATGCCAAAAATAAGCGATTAGAATAACTGAGTCAATATTTGCAGAGGCGCGATTGTTGCAATGTCGTGTCGGCATGCCGAATGTCGCTCCTTTGTGACTTTGTTCATGCGTGTCTGGTGGCATTCTGGTGACTCCACGCGGCAGTAATACACCGGCAGCGGGGTGCAATGGTCTCCAGGGACCTTGGGACGTCTAGCCTGGCTTCCAGGCTGTTGGACGTTTCTAAACAAAACTATTTAATAAAATAAGGGTCTGCCTGGAGTAGAATAATTTTTCTCGATTTCTCCTCCAGCTCCCCATGTGGGATGAACTGATAAAAGAGAAGAATGATAGTGACTAGTCTTAGAATATCAGACTTTTTATTTTTTTTAGATTGGATCAGAAATGTGTAACAGCCTGGACGACAGACTATAAGAAGCACACTCGGCTGAAAGTCATGCTTTGCCGATAAAAATTGCGCTTTATGGTATTGACTAATTTTGTGGGAAAGAATACATCTTTTTCTCCGTATTCATGAACAATGCAGAGCCATATTTGTGGTCCCTGTCTTGAGAATCATTTGCAGGCCTCACGCAGAGATATTGAAATTAAATGTTTCTTGTATATTATGAGAGAAGACGTGTAGATGATAAAAGTACGTAACATGGCCTAGTTTGTAACATGATTTTTAGTACAATAATGTGGCAATGATATCAAGAGGAGAATATGACAGTATCAAATATCGATGTATGACTTGCAAGTTCAATGTCGCCCACGCTGTACATTGAAGGCATGGTTAACTCTATATGTGCTGCTGGTGAGACATTCTGTCAAGTAACACACACAAATGTCATACAGATACAGTTTCTTTGGCACATAGTGTGTTAACAATTGGTGATGAGCTCAACTGGGAATGGTATTATATCTAAAGTAGATCGCTGGCTGACTTTTTCCTAATACTTCAGTGACAGTGTCGATACATTTTCACAAATACTTTCAGTCATTCCAGTTGTGTTTGATTAAGGTTCCCACATAAAGCTACGTTCACACACGGAAACGGTTTGCCGCATTCCGCTCGCGGTTAGCCGCCGGAAGGAAGTTACGCGAGTTTTCCCGCTGAGAAGAAGCAAGCAAATTGTTCCTGGTAGCGATGTTCGGACACCAGGCAGTTAAAGGGATAATTCACCATTAACGTTAAGTTGTTTTTAATGAAAGCAGAAACATAAAAGATAAATATGAGTGAATGTTTGACGAAAATCGGTCAAAGACAACACAACATACTGCGAGAGCACCTCGCACGTGACGTCACAAAATCAAAACTTAAAACAATCATAACTTTCTTATCTTTTGACCAATTTTCGTCAAACCTTCACAACTATGTTTCTTCTGCTTTTATTGAAAACAAATTAACTTCAGGGTGAACCATCCCTTTAATATGACCTTGTCTGCTGTCTTCTGTTAGGCCCGGTAGATTGTCATTCATAAGCGGTTCCGCAAAATCTCCTCTACGTGAACGTGACTTAAGGCGATTAATGGAGGGTATTAACTGCGCACTGACTTCACTGAGTGGTGACACTGCAAACAGACCCATTGGAAAAGGTAGCTAAATAGGATTAAACGCCCTTAAGTGTTTGAAGGATTTTTATCACGTCACCTTCATTATGACCCGAATTGTGATGGACGGACTGCGAATTCACATTTAACTGCTTCTGTACCAGACAGAGGGATGTCCTGTGCTACGCGTGCGTTACAGCGCATTATTGGTACGTCCAGAGCATACCAAAAACTGTGGTCATGCAGTTGTGGGTAATATTACTTTTCGCTGGTCCACATTTCGAGGCACACAATACGAGGAAGCTTAGACAAGCGAACTGCGGGGCCCACTTTGTGCGGAAACTTTACAACCCCAGTTTCGCCGACTCCTGTTTGAACCAATTAGTTTTCCTGTTATTATGATCAGTGCCACGACTGTATGATTAACACGTTGCAGTACCATTCCTTTATCTTAAAGATGTTTGATGGCAAGTATAGGCTAAGTTCCTGGTTACAAGCCCTGTTCGAAGTGTACTTAACTTCAGCCTGCATAATTACAGGCTTGTGATCTACCGCATATTAGTGTAAGAGTGTATATGTATTGTTTGTAGTCGTGGCTGGTATATACACCCTTACTCTTCTCAAATGAGGAAAATAGAAGAAGTAGACACGCTCTTGTCCAGTAGTCAATAGAGAATTTATTATTGACGTTCAAGTTGTACATGGAAGATGTTATACAGTATATATATGACTCCGGATACAAAGTTGACATATGCAAAGACTGAAATGTACAGAGGTATAAACTCGGAGGTAGCAACTCAGTGGTAGAAAACTCAATGGTATAAACTCAATGGTGCTCCCAGCAGACGGTCCTATAGTAAACCCTAAAGAGGGAGGACTAGGGAGACCTAGCTAAAGTCGTCTTCACGCCAAGAGGCAGAGAAGAGAAGAATCAATTCAGATTCCAACTCTTGGAGTTTTCATCTAAAGGAGGCAAAATTAAAGATGGGTGTTTTGTAAACTGGGGCAGGAAGCAATACAACCCAACGGAGGTAGAACTGATAAGGGGACCGTACTGGCTACTTTTAATGTAAACATATCCACCCATGCAGGAGGGAGTTTGGGTTTCAGCCCCCAATTTGTGTAAACAAGTAGTAGGTTGTTTTTATTAATATCTGGGACAGAGGAAGTTATTTTGATAGGCAGCATGGTCTGTGAACTTTCAAGAAACTTTTGAAACTGTTAAATATAACTGGAGGTTGACAACTGTAACTATCATATATAAAAATGTATGACATTAATATGGATAAATGGTGTTACATTCGACCATTCTTTCTAGAAGAAACGTCCTCGTTTCAAAACAGAAACAGAGAAAGGGAAAGTGAATGGGGGAAATCTAATAGAACAAGCGGCAAGGTTTAAAACACTAAAAGTGGAATAGTGAGAAATGCGGAACACTGAGAGCATATCCAGATACGAAAAAAAATGACAGGTGAATACGATACCTAAACAAATACCTGGGTATAAACCATGAGCTATGTACAAAGGATATAGTAAAACATGGAAATACAAAAGCATTACGAAGAAAATAGAACTGGAAAGAAATAGAAGGAAAGAAAAGAACATAGGAAAGTTCATCCAATAAGCATACGAACTTAGGGCAAGCCTTAACATGATGTTACAAACAGACCATGAATACGACTAAGAAAAAAAATAAAAATGAGACGTGAAAATGTGGAACCAAGTAAGAGAGAATATGTATCACATGAATATCATGCATCAAAAGATTGTAACGACACTGCATGAGAGATGTTGGTAACAAGTGAAACAAGTGAACTAAATCAAAACAAAATAAGTACATGAGAATATGCACATATTTCCGACAAACACAATGAACATTAGGGAGATGTAAAAACATTAAAACGCACCAGAATATGTAGAAAAACTTAAACAGCTCAACTTCTGCATAAAAACATAAACTCGAGAAACACCTAACAAACAGAATGTTATTGTCTGGTTACTAAAATTTGGCACATGATGCATGTTCCGCGAAAAAAAAAAATGATGAATAAGCCTCAAACAAAAGAAGCCGAAAAAACACAAATTTAATCCCAGTGCATTCTCGCACTATGAGGAAGGAGATTCATTAAAACTGTAAACATTAGATTGTTAAACCAAAGTGATTGAGGAATAAAAATCACAAGCAAAATAAATGAATAAAGGCGTAACAGAGTAAAGTAATATTGTCCTTCAACAAATGGGCAACAAGTAATACATACAAAACTATACAATATAAAGCAAAAATGAAAGATGGAAACAAGACTGATATAACATCGAATTGTCATCAACTGGATCACTCAATCCAGAAAACTACATAATGCAAGTTAACATAAAGGAAATCAATAAAAGAAATCCAGAGCAACAACAACTATCTTACACTAGGCCTGATGAAAAGATCCGCAAGGGTGATCAGGTGAGATATGAAGGAATAGGGTCGCCATAGTAAGCAGGGGGGGGGGGGGGGGGGAGGGCGTACAACGCGACCACGTCGTGTAGGAGTTGGAGGGACGTGGTTACCTGGTTACAGGCATGGGCATCGTGGAATGGTGTGGGGGGAGGGGAGGTATGTCCGGCAGGACGGGAGGTTGGGTAACATTTTTTTTCCAGGGTCGGTGGAACAGGAGGTGGGGAGTGAAGTAGAGATATGGCGGGGGGTCAGGCAGCAGGGGAAGGTGGGGGACACGGCGTCATTCGGGATGACAGTGGGAGGGAGGTCGAGATAAGGCTTCAGCCGGTTGGAGTGTGTCACTGTCGGGTATGACACCATTGTGCAAAATCTTCCTTCCCATCACCAGAGAATGGGGGGAAGGGGGTCAATCCAGATAACAGGGTGGGAGGTGGGAAAAGGCATGGAAGTGGGAGGGAGAGGGTGTGCAGTAGTCATCATGAAATACAATGCAGTTACAATGAACTTGGAAACGGAAAAATAACGAACTGTGTAATATACAAACTAACCCAAATAAAAAGTGCAAGAAATTGTGGAATGAAACAAATAGCACAAATTAACTAGCTAAGATTACGAGAAGTAAGCCTAAGAAAAGAGGGAACCGTAAATCGAAGGCTAGCTAAAAAAATACGGAAGCGTAAAACTTATCAAACGGTAGAGATAAAAGCAAGACATAAACAACACACAAAAAAACGATAAACGAAACAACAGGAAAAAAAAGAGACGATATGTATGCGTATACAAAAATAGGTGTAGCGTTAAACTCACCAAAAGGTTGCCATACATGAAGTGGTTGTAAATTAAAAATACTAATAACAATAATCACAGTCAAAAAGGTCACAGTTCAGCCCAGGACTTGGGCAGGCAGTAACGGGAGAATGGTGAGCACAGAAACACGACGATGGGGCTTGAAGATACAGGCGACATCGACTGCGATGACGGCGGGCGAAGAGGATGATGAACTGAAGCTGGACCGATGAGACAGCTCTGCACGATCAGGAGGAGAGGGACGCCAGGAGGATGACACAGGAGTAGGAGCAAAGGCGATGAGACGAAACGGTGACACACACGGCCAGAACGACGAAAAGGAAATAGGCTCGAACAAAGTTGTAGAACGGCCGAATTGTAGAAAGATGACGAGTTTGGCGAATGGAGCAGTACATGTACACGAGCGGCGACGATGACTCCAGTCACCCGCTGCAGTTGTAAGAGCACTGCACGATCCGGAACAAATGTGATTATGAAGAACTGGTGAAGTTGATACAGGTTATCAGATGACGGGCGAATACAGTTAGATGACTCTGGAAGTAGACTAATACAAGCGGCGAAGATGGCTCCGCAGTTTACCGCTGCCACCAGCTGTAAGAGTGTATATGTATTGTTTGTAGTCGTGGCTGGTATATACACCCTTACTCTTCTCAAATGAGGAAAATAGAAGAAGTAGACACGCTCTTGTCCAGTAGTCAATAGAGAATTTATTATTGACGTTCAAGTTGTACATGGAAGATGTTATACAGTATATATATGACTCCGGATACAAAGTTGACATATGCAAAGACTGAAATGTACAGAGGTATAAACTCGGAGGTAGCAACTCAGTGGTAGAAAACTCAATGGTATAAACTCAATGGTGCTCCCAGCAGACGGTCCTATAGTAAACCCTAAAGAGGGAGGACTAGGGAGACCTAGCTAAAGTCGTCTTCACGCCAAGAGGCAGAGAAGAGAAGAATCAATTCAGATTCCAACTCTTGGAGTTTTCATCTAAAGGAGGCAAAATTAAAGATGGGTGTTTTGTAAACTGGGGCAGGAAGCAATACAACCCAACGGAGGTAGAACTGATAAGGGGACCGTACTGGCTACTTTTAATGTAAACATATCCACCCATGCAGGAGGGAGTTTGGGTTTCAGCCCCCAATTTGTGTAAACAAGTAGTAGGTTGTTTTTATTAATATCTGGGACAGAGGAAGTTATTTTGATAGGCAGCATGGTCTGTGAACTTTCAAGAAACTTTTGAAACTGTTAAATATAACTGGAGGTTGACAACTGTAACTATCATATATAAAAATGTATGACATTAATATGGATAAATGGTGTTACATTAGTATGATTTCGAAATAATGATAATACTTTGGATGGAATTGATAGCAACATTAAATCTGCCTAATTAAGTCGACCAATGAGTTGAATATCATATCCGTTGTAGAATACTCCAAATTCCGTACAATTGAATAACACCAGTTACCAAATACTAACGCCCGAGGCATTGTAGTGGAATTCTATTGCCAACACAACGACACTTGCAGAGCGTGTGGAATAAACGGAGGTATTTGATAAGCGATTCGGTGTACTGATCACGTCGACTTTACGCGCTGTCGTGCGAATCGTTGCGAATCGTCTTTTTCTTAATTGAGTGTTTGGGACGGAACGACTCATTAAACACCGTCGTAAACAAGATTTTTTTTTTTTTTTTTTTTTGGGGGGGGGGGGGGGGAGGAGATGGAATTTGTAGACAGGAATGAAAGACGTAACAGACAGAAGGTCACAGCCTTTCGCAAGATTTGTGAGGACGGTGTAAGAAGCCCGTGTAAGTACTGACTAGCTTTGGCAGACCCAATGAATGCACTGTACCGTAAGTAGGATGATGATGATGATGATGATGTAACGCATATACTGTCCGGCGCGGTAACTATCCCTCGGATGAGAACGTACATACGGACATGAATATCTGAATGAATAAGTATATGGATGTAGCTTATGGATCGACTCAGAAATGAACGTATTCATATCTAATTAATGAATGGGACTATACCCAAGAGAAAGGCTATAGTACACTGTGTTTTCATTAGCTGTGTAATATTTTGATTTAGTTTTGCAAGGGTAATACACGTAACTCCTATGGGGCAGCAAGTTAACCTGGCAAATAAAGGGTAAACTTTTCATACAGCGTGGAATAAAGATTCCATGGGATGGAGTCGTACTCCCCCACACATTAACACGATGACGAAACCTTCATCATCCCCTCCTCATTAATTATTTCCTACGAGTACACACGGTCGCTGCAGAGCTCAAAAGTTGTTTATATTTTTGTGGACACGTGTCAATCAAAAACAGATTTGGAGGATTTTCTTTAAAAGAAAAAAAGTTGATGAATACACGCACATCCCAAAGACCTTGGGTGATGTACGATCCTGTCATGACTCGGCCACATAAACTCGACCCATACATTTTGTACCAATCGTTTAATTCCCTTCAGTCCTACGGGCTTCATCCCGCGTTGCCAAAACACGGTTCCCCGAATTAAAGCTCGGTCGGGACTGTCTAGATAGTGGCTCGCGAACACGATTGAAGGTGGAAGGGAATAAAAGTGAACACGGTGATGGGTCGGAGAAAGAGAGAGAGAGAGAGAGAGAGAGAGAGAAAGAGACAGAGAGAGGCAGAGAGAGAGAGAGAGAGAGAGATACATAGACAAATATGAGACGAAGAAAAATAGATTGCCAGAGGAAGGGGTATAGGCCAACCCGTGCCTCTAACATTGAAGTGATGGAAATATATTATATGATAAAATTCAGAATGACTCTATACAGTATAATAATTCTACAGCCAAGTAAAGTGTTGCTGCGGCTGGCTGAATTGCATTTTGTTCAAGGAGATGGCGTCAAAATTCCAGTCGTAGGTCCGTTCGACTACAGAAGATGTTAATTGAGGAAACGGTAGGAGGCAAACGGGCAAGAGGTAGACAGTGAACAACCTGGTTTAATGAAACCAGGAAATGGACAAGACGTACTTATGACGATGTACGAACAAACGTTTGGGACAGAAGTAGATGGAGGTGCATAGCTACCAACCCATTTCTAAGGGACGGCACTTGATGATGATGATGGTCCGTACGACTGCCGAATTGATGTGAAAATCGTGTCGTCTGTGGCGGCGCTTATACACGGTGATCTCTCGTACAGACATAGGCTACATGGAGTGAGACGATTAAAATATGCTGACGTCATGGAGGGCCTTAAGACAGGGTGTGGTGCGCGGACCCACGTGGTCGTTAGTTCCGCAATTAGTCCGGGCTTAATCACCCTCTAATTATGGACCTGTTTAGGAACACCTTGTCGGGGCGGATAGCGAGAGTGTTTACCTACGGAAAGGAGCCCCGGGTCGGCTGACCTGGCAGCATGGGATTGTGTCTGGGGAATGAGATCAGATTGAGCCGAGCGCTAGCAGCCAGCCTCAGTTATGGAGCTAGTTAGATGGCTCCATCCAGATTCAAGCCCTTCTGTCAGTCATGCCAGGCTAGCATTGGGATGATGAAAAGGTCCTGTTGCATAAAAGTTGCCATTAATGATAACTTTGCTACGAATGGCAACTTCCAAGGAAACCTTGAATCTGATTGGATGTCGAGTGATATTACCATTACCATGGTAGTTACCATCGATGGAGGAGTTACCATTAATGACAAGTCTTATGCAATGGGGCCTATTTGGGACCTGTATGGGAGTGATACAACATTATTCTCGCGAAGACTGTGTAAGTGAGGGAAAAGTTCAAACTTATATAATATATTGTAATTACTGAAAGTACCAAACCGTTGTGAATGGCCTTGTACCTAATCATTATGAGCCTAAAAAACTTTTCAAAGAGCAAGAATTTCGAATGAGTTTATCTCTCACCTCTAGTGTTTTCATACTTCCGAGTGATTTCGAAGAATGACAGAGCTAGCCATGACTCTTTAAACACGTCCAAGGACGTTTTTTTCCTCATCATGTTACCTTCTTACTCATCTGTCTCATAATTCCAGTTTTAGCTTCTTAATGTTGCCTTGACAACCACCCTCTGTCACCGTACGTTGCCAATTTTGGAACGCCCGTACGCCGTGCATGGAATCTGAAGTGTATAGTTAGAGTAAAATTACGTAGGCAACCGTCTACACGCACTACACATTGTTTTGGATATCAAAACATGCAAAATGACAGCAGGAAAGTGCATCTGTGACATCACAGCCGCACCAACAAGTTGCTGATTTGCCTCTTCAAAATTTTAATACTCGTAGAAAATCATTAAACACTCATAACTTCAATATTATCAGTTGTCCGTTTTTCATAAACCTTGGTTTTTTTTAATCTGCTCCTCAGATTTTCTGCTTCTAATAAACTCAACTTATTTTTTTGTCTGGTTTCCCTCCCCCTTTTAGTACCCTTTAACCAAACCATTATAAACTTCCCTTAAAACCACATACAGCATGAATCACGTGTGTATCAAACCGCCATAGATAGATCAGGGTGAGCATGAGATGAAAATACCCACAAAAAGGGTGGACTTTTCAACAGCTTCCTTCGACTAATCTCCTCTGCCTCGTGGTCTTGATCCCCTGATCTCAACTACAGGAAGACAAAGATGAGCCCAAGACCTTCCTTTATATCCTGTCATGAAGCCCATCATTCCCCCCGACAGTTTTCATCATGTTCACCCATGTTCATCCACAGCTTTCAAAGCTACTGCGCGACAATGCCTTTAACCCTTCCAGTATTAAACTAAGAAATACACATCGACTTATTACGCATTACACGCACCCATGGTAGTCCACACACTTTCCTTCAACCCTTATTCGCTCAGTCACCCTACCCCCCGCCGAAAAACATGCCGCCCTTGAACACTTAATTGTCAGCTTTATATTCCTTTTCTGTCTTACGAGTCATTATGCTTGCATTGTCTGATTAATTCATGTTAAGTCTTTGATTAATCCCTTACATGCCAGACGAACTGTTGTTCTGTAGGATTCGTGTGTATTACTCGCGCTAAAATGCATGAAAGGCGCTTAAAATCTTTTTCATCACGTTCCAAATTATCCCTTTTCATTGCTATCCGTGAATAGCAGTAATCTGTGAAATGATATCACGAGCCATAATAACACGCTGTTATGAGCTATGATTGATTAATCTATTTTTAGCACGAGTGTCTCGTATCTCATTTAAAGATGGCCCGTCCCTTTTTTCATGAAGTTTGCACATATTTAGCACGTATCTTCAGGATACCAACTGTAAAGTTTTAAGGTCAGAGGTACTATAACTCCCGTAGAATAAATGAAAATCTAACACTTAGATTTGATTCAAATTGATTGCCGACCGTTGACTTTTTGAAATGACGACTATGTTCGTGCCACGAAAAAAAGAAAGCTCGATCAATTATAGAAGATTATTCCGTCAAAACCAAATATTAGAAATATTCCAGGAAAAGGTTATGTAGCCGCTCTCTCTCTCTCAAATGATGACACAGTGAGGGAAGATTCAGAATTTGGTCTGCAAAATGGACGAGCTACCTTTAACCATTTGAACGCCAGACGAAATATCGCTCGATAGGAATTTGTGTGTATAACTTTTGAATAAATATACACATATAATACAGACATAACAGACAGTTAGCCCTTTACGTCCTAGACAAAATACTGCCATATTGGATTTGTGTACAGTTTATTACACCAATGGCACGTGAAAGGTTAAGAGCTCCGGAGTACCGGAAAACTGTTACGTAGTACTAGCACAATAATGATTTCAACCAGTGCTTGCCACGAAGTAAAGGATAATGCATTCATCCTGATTACCTTCCCTTTTCTGTAAGCGTATTCAAATTCCGAGGGCAATCGAATGGATCCGTGCGTATACTTGGTTACGTAAAGATAATTATTCTTTACCTTATCTTCTTTCCCTTTCCAAAATACAAAACCGAATATATACGGCTCGAAGTCACATGATGGTGATAATCTCTTTTAAAAAAAAAAATGTGTTTATAACATTACATATCATGCTAAAGTAAGTTGAAAACATTTAACTGTTTCTGATTCCTCAACAAGGTATCAAATCTGAAAGTGTCTTGCCATTCCATCGTTGATACAAAAAATATTTGCACAAACCTGATTAAAAACTTTCGATCGTTTTGGCGGGGCCATAGAAAAACTGGTAACAAATTTCAGCAAATTTCTTGTTGTTAGTCCCACGATCTAGTGTTTAAAATTCCTCACGTATATTTTCCTTTAAGTGCAATAGTAGATTGTAGTAGAGAGATTGTCAAAGAGATAAAGGTAGATAGAGAGAGAGAGAGAGAGAGAGAGAGAGAGAAAGAAAGAGAGAGAGAGAGAGAGAGAGACGGTGCGGGTAGATAAGATATATACATAGGAGCTTTGTCTGGATATGGAAGAAAAAGAGGAAGAAAGAGAGAAAAAATGCGAGGCAGAGAAAGAAACAAAGACAAAAGAGAGATATAGTGAAAGATAAAGATAAAGAGAGAGAGAGAGAGAGAGAGGGAGAGAGGGAGAGAGAGAGAGAGAGTAAGAATAAGAAGGGGGAGGGGGGGGGGGTAGATATAATGGATACAGAGGAGCTTTGTTTGGGTTTTCTTTGGAGGGTGCTTCTTCCATCTTCAGCTGGCGACTGAACTACTCCTTAGTCTTGGTCTCAAGAGGCTCCCCAAGACTGACGGCGTCGGGTACTTAGCTCTCCGCGTGACAGGAAAAATCCCCCCACATCAAAAAAGACGCCACTAAAAAAAAGAAACGTCCATCGAAAACAAGTCTGATAAATCTTGAATAATTGAGGCGGCCAGTCCAATTAAAAATGTATTTATCAGCCTCACTTTGAGCATACATAGGAGTCGGAAAACATAATTGAACAAGACTATGTTTTCCGTTTTTGTGGACATGAAAATTAATCTTTGCAAAACAAAAAACACCCCAATTCAAATGAAAATCATAATTTCTTGAGACAAAAACTTCAACAGCCACGTGCAGGATTGGCCTTATCTCTTTACCGCATTTACCACACATACAAGAACCTAATCTCCGCATCACAAGTCTTAAAATAAAATCATCTTTTCCGGCAAAATCCTTTTTTTTCATGTAGGAAGACATTTCTAGTTCTTTCCTCCTCAGACGTTTTCCCTATACTTGTGCCTTGACCGGCTGCCAGAGAAGAAGTCTGACTTTCAGACTGTTGGACATTTTATATCTAAACTTCTCTAATTATACATTTGGGTTTGGACAGACAAGACTCTTGATCGCCTGCTATAGTCTGCCCATGTTGTGGCGAGCTGAGAAAAGCTACACAGTGCTTAGTCTACAACAACCAGACCCTGTTTACTGGTGAAATTCGGATTATAAATGCCCAAACAGCCTGGGAGCCAGGCTAACAGACGAAGACGCTGTGAGATTGTGGGTGAGGACGGGCACGTGCCAAGTCTATAGGAAGTAATACAGCGTATTGGAAGCGACAATTGCCTCCAAGATTGCTCAAGCAGATTCATGAACACTTTCCTCCCACGTCTGCTGAACTATTTGATTTGATTTGATTTGACTGGATTAACCCTTTGTTTGCCAGACAAACTGCTGTTTTATGGGGAATTATGTGTATTATGTGCAAAAAATCAATCGTTGCACACAAAGAGTTAAATTAAATGAAGTTCTTGATTCTCGATACATGAACAAAAATACAACGGAGCACACATCTCTATGTATCCAATGCATATCGCTGATACTCCGATTCCGATCGTTACCATGGTTACGGTGCATGGTCACGACGGAAGACATAATGACGGTCGATTCAAAGTGAAACAATAAATCCGAAGCTTCATAAACCTCGTCAATACCATGATATGTTCACGATCATGTGTAATAAGTCATTGGTATATTCCTGACTTGGTACAGACGTGGTTGAAGCCATTCCATTTCATATTGCAAATACCATTGAATATTCCATAATTACCTCTGAACACTATTTTGACTATGCAATTAGTCAATATCGCTAAGTGGGCATGCAGCACACTGATTCCTAGACTCCATTAAGTCTCCAGCTTGACGTTGCATATCTACCGCGAGTGCATGAGACACAATGTGCGCATGTTTGGCTCTTAATGTTGTCTAGACATTTGGCCGTAAATTTGTCGCAGACAAATTTAATTATAAGGAATCTCGTGGTAGATTCATCCTGTCTGAGGCTTTGAGTTTTTCTTCACCAAACTACTAATCCGGAAAGTGAACAATTGAAAATGTAAATCTGATTTTGATGGCTAATAACTTTGATAACCGCACCGTTGTGGCTGACGATAGATCGATACTTTGCTCTAAACGGACCGTATTCGGAACGCAAACATTGTACTCAACCTGCACTAACTTTATGGGGCGCCAAATACGAAAACATGGAATATTATTATTAATTCAATATAACTGATTTTTTCTTCGGTATCACTTTTGTAATTGACTATGCCCGCATGATTAGTACCATGAACAATTGCAATTACCCACTGTTGTGATTTTGTGATGAAAATCAATGATTTCGTGACAAAAGCAGATGATTTACTCTGCGTCCCATCAAGTTTAGTCTACATTTCGTACGCGGTCTATTCCACCGTTGTGAATACGGGGAAATGCATTTGAATTGTTGGTGCCACCGGTGTACTTTGGCACCAACAATACGCACAAATACCATAGATCAGCAGTTAACTCCACAAATATTAAGCGAAAATTGAAATGCCAACTCAGAGAGAGTCAGAGACCCTAGGATTTCAATCATTGTCAGGAGTATTGCGAGGAAGAAGATGCCTCAAGGAAGTAATTGTCAAATATATTTAAACCCGTAAGCCCGTTTAGTCTTTCCTGACGGCGCTTAGTCCCACAGGCGGTAAAATGTGCTGGGATTGACATGGGATTTTGAATGTTTGGTACTAAGAGGGTTAACACCACTTCTTAAAAGAGATCTTATTCTGCGGCTCCTAATTTCAAGCGGATCAGGTTTGTGCCTCCTCAGCATAAAGCGGATAGAATTACATCTGATTGGATACAGTTTCTAATCATATCGAAACTGTTTTAAGAATGAATTGGGAAATCTACCGCTCCAAGCAACAATGTCGGTTTTCAATTTCAGCTCCAGCCCGAACAACGAACAGTACTTCAACCCTGAATGTTAAGCTATGGAAAACCCAGAGGTTTGTGACACGTATGTGTGCGTATGGGACTGAGAAGGTTAAACCACACCATTTAGCAGCTAGAAACGTTGATTGGTTGGCATGCCAATGAACTTGATTTTCAAGAATCATACTTGATGTGTTTAAAGCCAATGGGGTGTTCAAGAGCGGGTAATGTAAGGGTTAAGCAATGTCGTGCTCTTTGTGATGTAAGTACGGCTTAACAAAGCAATCATCTAGCGTTTGATTGTCATATGTTTTGGGACATGTTCAGGAACGACAATTCTGTTTAATTTTGAGTCAACCCAATGATATCAGCTTGTCATGCGTATGAAGCATTTGGTAGGCATGGTAGATGTGTGATGAATCAGTTATCAATAGAAGATAATCGGTCAGTCTCTACTGCATGTATGATTAGATGTAGTTTTGTTTTGACACACCTTGTTACACTCCCACCTTAAAGTGCCGTGTGCAAACTATCCTGATCGTCTGATTCGTGTCTGATTGGTTAAACCCTTTCGATCCCTTGAAAGCATAGAATGTGTACCAAGTCAATATACTTTTCAAGGCATGGTACCGAGATGGCTAAGCAAGTTAAAGAACACCGTTTACAGTACCTCGGGCCAGACACGGTACCCGTGGCGACGTACACCCCCCCCCCCCTCACTCCACACATCAACAATCCGATCCGTCGATCATGCCGATAGCGCAGAACGATTCTCATCTTTCCCTCCGCTTTTGTCCCTCCATCGCCTCGCCTCGACATTGGAGACGTGGTGGGTCGGGAGACATCCGCGAGGTTGACGAGCCTGCCTGGGAGGTAATGACCGCTGGATTTCGTCGACGATAACGAGGTTGACTTTGGAGGGGTCGTTGAACCCCTGTGCGTGGTATATTTATCTCGATTCGGAAGTTTGGTTCGATTGTCACGCTCCTGACCATGTGAAACTCGGAGAACAATGCTGCACCCTCATTGTTCTTTTGTTTCTATGTACCCCTTGCAGCGGTAGGGCGAAATTGATTACAGTCTAGGGTCCAATAAACGGAGAGGTGGCGTTTCGAGGTGGGTAGGTGGGTAGGGGACATGGACGAAAGCGTGTGATGTATGTTTGTGTGTTAGTACTTGTGTGTGTGGGTGTGCGTGCGCGTTGGGGAAGAGGAGCGAAATCGATTTTCGATTCGTTTATGGTCACCGAGTGCAATTGGATTATATCTTTATATCGGCTTCAATCTCCACTTCTATTATAATCTCTTTTCATTGATTGGTATTTATCGATCTGTTGCTACATATTGATGAGATTTGGTTAGACTCTTTCTGGTCAATGCATTTCTCGGTCATTGACCCCGTGTCACATCTGTCAATATGCCCATTATTGTCATCAAATATTTGTCCTCTTGATCGTTTATTTCACCAAACAATTTGTTTGATTACAAACACCAAGTCACCGATGCGAACCTCGATATTTAAAGCGTCATTTTCAATATCTTTCAAGCACCCATGTATGATAAAAATCTTTAGCAAATCCTAATAAGATATATGACAAATGCACCTGTTAACACCACTAAGCACCAACAAATAGCATTCCCATGTCAATTACAACACAGATTATTACCTTTGGGACTAAAAGGATTAATCATGCTCCTCGACATCAACCTGTCGTGCCCGATACTCTCTCCTTTTCATTTCATATCTCTGATGGTGTGCTATGCTTGACCTTTGATGTCCAATTTCACGGGGAGGTGGGTACCAGGCGGAGCTTGCTTGGGGAGCTGTCGAGAAAGTGACGAGCTCTCGACAAATCATCCCCTGCGCAAGCCCGCCAAGAACTCAAACTTTTACCTTGGACTACCAGTCACGTGAGACTTGCAGTCACGTGACAGACGCCACTCTGGGGAGGGCTCGTTACCGTTTCTGGGAGGTACGGGGCTACAGGTATACGGAGGTCGAAGTCGTAAATGATCATGGTGGTATTCCCTTGTGCGGCGGTTGTAGCACTTTTCTTAAAAATCAAAGGGCATAGGGATGACAATGACATCGGAAATATTAAAATACGAGAGAGGAAGAGAGAGAAACAGAGAGATAGAGATAGATAAAGAGAAAGAGAGAGTGAGAGAGAGAGAGGGCGGATATACGGGGAAGAAAGTAAGAAAGATAATGAAAGAAGGGTGGAAGGGGATCTTAACGTCCTTTGCAAGGTTCAATGCCATGATGGTAGTAGGCATCTTTTCGACAAGTTTCAACAACTGAGAATTTCTTTAGGGAGATAGGTATCACCGTCCTTCTCATCCCCTAATTCCCTTCTCACTCATGAAGCCTCCGTCCCGCCATGATTTTGACGACCTCAATATCGACATCATCATCAGGATGTGACGACCGACCCGTTCTTTCCAACAGCTCGCGGGTGTTTACAGGGGTGCGAAATGTACCAAGGAGGTACTATTTCGGTCCCCAAGGGGGTACTGCTTCGGTCCCGCGTGCTTCCGCAGTGGTGTGACGGTCATGGACTGGCGAGCTGGGAAGAGCGAGACCTTCTCAAGATGTCAACATGGAGGAGGTGTGTGTCTTACAAACAGAGGAACACATTGACCTATCATCAGTTTAAACTCGACATGAATTCAGTACTTATGATCGATGTGTCGAGATGAGATTCCCTCCAAATGCGGTCTTATACAGGTGGTGTAGCCTTTTTGCACGACAAATGTGCAAAGACCACTAAAAATGGAAGAGAATCCTGCATCAGAACTTCCCTCACAATTTTAGAACTGGGACTACAGAAATGGAAGAGAGTCATGATCAGAACTTCCCTCACAATATTGCAATTGAAAACTGAATTTGAGCGGCATTAGATTCTTACCGCTTTAAGAGCTGTCATTAATTTCGGATAGGTTCAGTTATGAAATGTACAATGTAGCACTCAAAATGTTAAATGGAAATATTTTCATTTCAATTTCAGTTTTCTTTAACCAGGGAACGATGATTGACCTTCCATACCCTTCATCATGTTCATGCAATATGTATTTTCTAATTAATGTTGCAATCAATCATTCTAATATCCTATAATCAAACGTCGGAACTTTGCAAAACTATCGCTTCAGTAGTTGCATGAGCAACGGAAATAGTTATGATTATTTACCTGAGTGTGCATGCGTCATGTTCGGCCCGACCCATCAAAAGATCGACAAACTCGTGAATCAAAATGATTAATAACTGGCAGGAAATGAAATGCTGACAGATGATATAATGGACTTTGATTTAAAACTCATTTCCTCACCATGATTTCATCATTGAGCTCCATAATTGTCAGGAGCGATTATTTCCATTCGTCCAGGGTGGTGGGCTGAATTTCATGAGGACGATGTAATTTGTCTTTTGTGGCGTCCTTTTTCCACTGTTGGTGCGCGTTCTGATCTGCGATCCCTATACCTGCTATAAATACCTCTTCGCTTCCACCCTGCCCGCCTGGCCCGGCCCCGGCCGCCCAGCGCCAACCACAACTTGCCTCGATGAACCTTGACACACTTTTCACTGCGATATTTCATCTGCTTGTTGCTCTGATTATCTCTTTTTTCTCTTCTTTTTTTTTTTTGTCTATGGTGCCTCTCAGTTGAGGGTGGCGAAGGTGGTGTAGAGTTTACCCGTTCTGCTACCTTGCAATATTTCTTCTTTTAACCGCTCGTAATCTAGCCTAGCTGCCAGACTTTTGGACATGGCTATTTCAAACTTAAATATGAGAATCGAGTACTCACAAGACCAGTCACTCTTTCATTCTTCTCTTTTTGTATCGAGCCGGAGGAGGAATTGAGAATGATTAGTCTACCGCAGCCAGACCCGTGTTTTGACCATTATAGTCTTTTTTTGTTTGGATTGAGAATGCCCGACGGAATGGAGGCCAGGCTGGAGATCACGTGACATGGATTTTGTGGGGAACGGAATGAAATACGACAATGCACTGTAAAGGTCACAGGAGGAACGAAATATGAGGCGGCAAGGGGGACGAAGGAGGAGGAGGAGGAGGAGGAGGAGGAGGAAGTGGGCGGGGTGGTCGAACGTTAAGAGATGTAGAAGAAGACGATTGTGGTGAAGAAAGAACAAGCAAAAACGACGTAGAAGAATCAGAACTCAAGAAAAGATGAGGACAGGTGCGTCTACTGCAGTTAGAGCCATGTATTGCATAATATACTCTGGATTGCAAAATGCGCAACAGCTTGGAAACCAAACTTTCATACACATCAACCATATCAAGGGGCGGGTTTTCATGTAGTGTTCGATCTTGTCTGAAGTTTGATTAACGATGACCAGATGACTTTTTAAAGTTACACTCCCTGCAGGCAGACAGCCATCAGATTAGCTTCGTTCCAGGCTGTTGGACATTTCTAATTCAAACTGAAAAAAACATGAAGTACTCATGATACTAGATACTCTACCATTCGCCTCTTTTCTCCGTCCGTCCCAGTAAGGGCGAACCGGAGAAGAAAGCGAGAATGATAAGTCTACTGTAGCCAGACCCCGTTATTGAATACTTGGTTTATAAATGACCAGAAGCCTGTAACCAGGCTAACATCGTGGATCTGTCCTCGCTTCGACGTCACGCTCTCTCTCCTGTCATTGGAAACACGGACTGGGTGGGGACTCAGGAAACTCTCACATCCGACGGCCTGTCAACCAACATGATGGAGAGAAAACCGCGCAATGGTGCTTAGAAACGGAGCTCGACGGTGTCACTCGGGGGCTGGGTTGCTGTATAACTGTATACAACCAGAACGCTGACAAGCGGGAAAGGGCGGTGCCGATGGCGGTTTGACTCTGACGGTGCCGTGAGAGATAACTGAAGAGGACCACAATAGATCGATTCGCTTAAATTAACTAATGTTATAACTTTTTAGACTTAACACCATTTATATTCAAGATTCTATAGGTAATGTAGGCAATTTGAAATATGATATAGGCCAAAGCATTCTTTAAAATGATATGAAGCTTTATCATTGATTCTGCACGTAGGGAGCGGCTACAGTATATGAGAGAGGAAATTAAAAAATACGATTGTTTAAAGCGAGAGAGAGAGAGAGAGAGAGAGAGAGAGAGAACGAATGGGAGAGAACCCTGATCGCAACCGTTGGCCTTCTGTAAAGTTTTTCTCATGCAATAGCAATAACACTTTTCATGAATAGCTCCCAGTTGTTGGACAGCGTAGCGGGTAATTGTTTGGGGGTTTTAACCTTTCTCAAGCGATCAACTCTTAAATGTCATGCTTGATTGGTGACATTCCATTCTTCAACGAAGCCAAAGAAAACGAGACATACTTGTGGACAAGTATAAGGTGGTCTGCATTGGCAAATTCATGCACTGACATGGGCTAGAAAATGCACGGTGATATGGACCTTCAATCGTGACACCATCTATTCATATAAGCAATCAGAGACTCCGCTCAAGAAAGCTCAGAGCGCACCTACAATGTCTACTAACGTACATTTCAGAGACATGCTTAAATGGTACATGTATATTGTGCTAACATGTAATTAATAGCCACGTAAGATAAAGGGGCGAGAGAAAACGAATGGGAAAGAAAATCTCAAAGAGAATGACAAAGTGAGGGATAGAACAGAAGAAGATGGCAAAAAAAACATTGTAAAAGGAATGCAAAAATTTACCCTACCCACTCCAGGAATCGAACCGGGGGCCTCGAGATCTTAAAACGCGGCGCCTTACCAATTGAGCCACACATCTTCCCATTCACTTAACACGTAATGCCCAGCAGGGGCTAGAATGATTAAGAAATTGATATTCAAGATGAAATTTCGCCATGATCGCGACATCTGATTAAAAAATAAAGATGACGACCCCGAAAGCTAGTAGACTCAGCTACAACATGCTAAAATTTCAGAGTAACAGAATTGAACATAAGCGAGATACAGCTCCTAGAAGATCGTCATGTCATTTAATAAATACCCCTTCCATTGACATAACACGTACATACGATCGATTTTGACATTAATGTCTATAATCAAATTTATACCATGAAGATGGAATCCTATTGAAATATTAGGGCTAATTTCTCATAGAGCAATGTCTCAGCTATCGCATACTGAAATTTGGAACAAAATTGACCAAAGATTACTGAGATACGCAAGAACGGGTAAAAAAGTTTATGAAGTCATACATGAAAATTGATTTTTTCGATTCATATGGCAATATGATGACGTTACGATGTATTTAACGATCAAATGATACATGAAATAGCATCTACAGTTCCCACTCTTTCAAAACATGAAAAAAAAATTGGGGGTCACCAGCCATTCTGAGGAGCTATGGCCGATTGAAGGTGGTCATGTTTTTTGCAATATTTGCACACAAAAACGTATTGACGCACGCGCGGACTTTGAACTTTGACGCACCAGCACGACCTTATTATTGCATGGAAATGGCTCAAAATTTCAGGATGTGTTGTTTGCAGTGTCAGAAACATGAATCCAGTGAAAAAACGGTTTTCCGACGTTGCGTTTGCTAAACGCACGGAAAAACGCGCGCGCGCGCGCGTACGCGCGGAAATTTGAAAAATGCTAGAAATGGCCTCAAACATATGCAAAACAATTTCTAGTTGATTTGGAGCATTTTTTTATTTTACGCGCGCGTTAATGCACTAACATACGCGTACGCGCGCGTTTTTTTTCATTGAAATTAATTGTCTTGTCATTAATTATATACATGCCTAATTTCATTACACAGAGATGAACGGTTTTAGAGCTACATGAAATAATAGATTTTCATTAAATTGCTCGTGCATGACGTCACGATTACGTAATGACCTTGAAAATGTTCCTGTAACATGTTCACATATATACCTATACATGATGAACATTTGATGAAACATGGTCCATGCATTGTTGAGATATCCATGTCACAAAAAATAGGAATAAAAATAAATAATAATAATAATAATAAAGAAAGAAAATTCGGACAAAAACAAGAGGTGATCTGCCATGGCATGGCAGACCACCTAAAAAAAAGAAATTTGGGTCACAGCCAAGGCTTATATGCTCATCTTTCCGCAGACCTTTTTTTTTTTGTCTTTTTGATTATAAAGAAGAAACCTTGCTTCCTTCTTCTTCAATTATTGCGAAAATTATCTTCTTCCCCCAACATGAAATAATCCTAGAACCGGTCAATGAATTCGGTGAAGTGAAGTTGTTGATCCCAGCCACGATGTGAAAGGCGTGCCAACTTTAGTAGTTTTGTTTTTGCTTTGCATCAATGGATGGTGAAAACCCACAAGACTTCTGGGACATTCTACTGTCTTCCGCCATTTTCCCTCTCGGCGTCTCGGCCGTTCAGCACACAGCGGTTTGGGTTAAGACGTAACTCGCAATGCGATGTGATTGTGACGTCACACATCTCTCTCATGTCCCTGTTATGACGTAAGAAAACGTCTTACAAGCTCACTCGTATAATACTCTATACAGGTTTTCTCCTATTCCTGTTGTTAGAAATAACATTCAACACATTCAACGTATTATTCTTGACCACGCTTTTTCGATATCTTTCTATTCATACAGAATTTCTGTGTGAAAATGTGGCCCATGTTGTGAAACTTGGATCTTATCTTAGTGTCCATTTTCAATAGGTAAAAAACAAATATATGAAATGTTTCATCAACAGATTTTTTTAAATGTTTTTGCCTTCAATTTTTTTTTCACGTGATATGGAATCCCGAAGCTGTTTGGATGGCATTCCTCTCGTTGGTTACTTTCGTGCTTGCACGCATCCATTCGACCCTAGTAGGACAATGGGACATAATCCTGTTGAGGACATGCGCCGCTTTGAGACACCGCCGTTGGCAGATTTATACCGGCGTGAATCCACATCAGTGTACACACACCATGTAACACTCGAATATTACAATTTTCTTGCCCCGATTACCACCTTTTCCTTACCGTGAAATTGTTATGAATTATGTTTCGAGTTGGCCATTGAATTCGAGTTACAAATGCGCACACTCTACGGTAATCACTTTCATTCTAAGCACTATAGCGTGACTTAACATTGTTCATGTCCAATTTGGTTTGCACGCAACAGTCACAACTTAGTGGGCATACTAAAAGGTTGCGATTGGTTGAATCATGAAGTCGGATTATGGGTCATTTTCCTGCGTACATTTCACGCCAGGGAAGTTATTGTATTGTCGGAACAGGATGAATTCTGCCAAAAACATGAAGAAGAAGAAGAAGAAGGAAAAGAAGGGGGCATAATGTATAGCCTTTGTAGTGATATTCTTTCAGAAGAGATGACGTAGAGGAGGAAGAATGCGGAAAGACGAACGAAAAAGAAGGAAGAGGATGAAAAACAATAAGAGAAGAAGAAGGAGGAGAACAAGAAGTTTATGAAGAAGGTGACGTAGAAGAAAGAAGGGGGACATAAATGAATGAACATTGTCATAGGAGGTGACGAAAGAGGTGTTGGAAAGGCGATATAGAAATACGAAGAAGAAGGAGAAGGAAAGAAAAGGAAATTTAAAAGAAGACAAGGTATTAAACAGAGAAGTAGAAGAAAGAGAAGAATGTAGAAAGGCGAAATAAGACGACGAAGGAAGGGAAGGAGGGGGGAGAAAGAGAACCAGAAAAACATGAAGGGGAAAAAAGGGAGGAATTTAGTGAGAAAATCTCAAAGCATGACATTCTGCGTGGCAGTGGTCACGGTGGCGTTGCCTGGCCTGTCGTTTCTGCCAGCAGCGGACGTGCCCAATTTCAGCGGCTATATTTGGCCCTATCCCGAGCAGAAAGAAGTCGCAATCACCATATCGACGTGTCTCATCGTATCAGCAGCCCAATGACAGATACCCCGATGACAGAGCGTTGTCTTTTAGGACAAATATGTAAGAATCTCTGCGCGGTTTTCCTTTTTTCTTTCTTTCTCACAAGGAATGCGGCGAGAGGAAGAGAGGAAATCGTGGCGTAGGAACTGATGCAATGACGAGTAGATGCTTGAATGCGTGTTAACATGAGCGTGACGTCGATCTAGACTCGAAGACACCATTCATGTTTCACATGACTACATTTCGGTACTTTCAGCCAACGAAAATCGAGAACACAATCATATCTGCGCGATGTAGTTGTTAATGTCAAGAAGGAAAACACAAATATATGTTGTTCTTAATCTCGAAGTTCATGTGTTATGTCACGTGTGTATTGGAAACTGAATGCGCATGATTGCATCGTAGATCAGAAGATTGTCAGTTTGAATCTTATTTTCTTATTGACACGGTGAATGTAAACCTGAAACAACGCTTTTAGTTTTCTGAGAAATTCTTAAAAGGTCATTATTTTACATGACACGTTCCTCCCACTCGCCCATTCCATGAAAATCTACCTTTTCTGCTGAACGTAGCCTGGTTTCCAGGCGGTTGGACATTTATAATCCAAACTGAAAAATAGAGTACATGTGAAGTGCTCATAAGACTAGATGAATTATTCGATAATTCTTTTAGTTTCTCAGTCCGTCCAATATTGTAGGAAAAAGAGACTGGTCGTAGTCTTCTGCTGCCAGACCCCTTAATTGAATAATTTGGTTTAGAAATGCCCAACAGCCTGGAATCCAGGCTAATTCAACGCATCACTAATGTGCAAAACTTGCCAGGTCGGATGTTCAATCGCATCTGGGAATCAGACACGTTTTAGATTTTGAGTAACCATTAATCGAAAGTGATATCAAGACAATGGATAGGGTCTGTATATCTCAATCAGTTCAAGGCATATATTGGCACATATGTTGCAAGAACAGACAAACGCTTAAAGGGATAGTTCACCCTGATATTACGTTGGTTTCAACAAATATATGGGAGAGCACCTCGCACGTGACGTCACAAAGTGAAATTTCAAAAGATCATAACTTTCTTATGCTTTGACGGATTTTCGTCAAACCTTCACTCATATGTTTTTTTCGTGTTTCTGCTTTTATTGAAACCAACTTATCTTTAGGGTGAACTATCTATTTAAGCAATTCGTGGCCTACCAACGACAAGCCCCTTCCTGTATAATGCCTTCCTCTCAATTCTAGGGGAATAATGAAGACCACGAACTCATACGTCAACCATACACACACGCACACATCCACAGGAAGAGAAATCTCTTAACCCTAATGGACACGCACAAAGTCACCCTGAACTGACACTCCACTCAGTAATATTGTGGGAGCCCCTCCATTGTAAAACAAAAAATGGGAAGACCCAGGAGAACATATATCGACTCTCCAAGAACAGACACTGGTCTCCAAGAAACACAGGAAATAGTTAATTTGATGAGGGATAGGAGCCGCTGGAAAGAACTTGTCCATGGAACTCGGGAATACTACCAAACTTGATTGATTGATAATGTGTCACTTGCGAATAATTTCAGCATCGATACACACAAACCCTATGGAGCAGCGTTTTGTCTGGCACTTAGAGGGTTAATGGTTAAGGGTAAGTGGTGAAAAATATAGCCCACAACCATAGTAATCATGGCGGAACCGTCCTGACGTCATTATTGGGTTCAGATTTGTTTACATTTTCAACGATTTTTAAAACCATTTTGAGATTATTCTTTACTTATATACATACTTCAATGAAACCCATGGTCATGTGACAGGATGGCACTCAATTGTGTACGTGTCTGTAGTATTTATGACTCCGACCCTCCTTGCTAAATATTCCTTTGTGTGTGTGCATGTGCGTGCGTTTTAGACGTGTGAGTGTGAGTGGCTCATGGTCTTAATTATCCCTCTAGAATTGAGAGGAAGGAACTAAACGGGCGAGGAATTTGTCGTTGGTAGTACACGAATCGTTTGATAGTTCGTCTTCTCTTGGAACATGTGTGACAAGCAATATAGCCCGAGTTGACGGTCATATACATCGCAATATTGCCCTGCGCGCGAGACATCTGCCGGGCATTATTATAGATATTAAACGGAAGGCGCGCCACCTGCAACCCACTTGCTACTCATTGCGGTAGACTCTTTGGCCCCTAGCCTTGGCGAACAAATGAGGTGAAGTCTGCAAGCGATTAGCTACCAAATTCCCGGATCACAATCATCAAGATAATCCCTTTCATGAGGTTTCTATATCACGCTAAATATTGCTCATGTTGATTGAAATGTAAAATTAGTTGACAGTCACCTTGTGAATGTTCCGCCCGCAGGATGTTATCGGTAATGTTGCAGATCGGAGCGATATTTGTATTCAAATCATACAGGTTTGATGACGAGTGGCGGCTAACAGCTATTAACTCTTAATGTGCACACAAATAAGTAATGCACATAAATGCCATAGAGTTACTTTGAATTGAATTGAATTGTTTCATTTCGATGGCACCTGTTAAAAAACCTGTTAAAGGACCCAGCGCCATATTGAGTCTATATACCCACGCGGTCTTACAATAACTCGAACCTCTACACGCAGATTGTGACTACCCATGTACACATTCAAAATTCCCAAAACAAGGGGAAGTTGTAATGATTACGGGACGTAATCATGGTTACCATGGTGGCTGAACTGTTATTTCGGCATCATTGAGTTTATTTTAAGATGATTCCTTCCTGGTATCCTGAAATCAAACTGAAAATGGGGGTCACGGCCATGGCAGAATGGCACTTTGTTGGTTTAAGGTCCAATAGTCTTTACCATTTCTACCCCTTACATCTACTTTACTTTTAGCCGAGTCTGACCAGCCCTTCCTGTCAAGCATTACCCTCCACCATGTCGTCAACACCCAGCCCAGGTTCTGTCTTTAATGTGTCAGTGAAATTTGCGCTGGTCTCACCCTGAATCTCTATCCATGTGTCGGTGTCCACAGCATGAGGTGGGAGACAAGTTCATTCTTTCTCCTGAAGCAGTGGCCAGCTAGTTTTAACCTTCTCTGCCTTATTCTTTGAGCGATGTTTGGTGGATGGCCATATAGATCGACATTGCTTCTTTGGTGCTCTGCATCTACCTTGATATTCAGGAGATAGTACATCAAATATTACTCTTCTACACAATCATGACAGAATGTTTGCCTCTGCGATCTTGTATGAATTCTGGTTCTGAATCCTCCAAACCCCAAATCCTTTAGGCTGAATAAAAGTGACGCGGGCTGACGCACAAGTGTCGAAATTAAATCATGTTTGTATACATTTTTCTTTATCATTTGCTATTGCTCATCAATGATATAAAATATATCTACTAGCAAGATCTTATCCAGTTTCGATATTAAAGAAAATGCCCGTGTACAAATTGCATAAACGAAGTTTTCGCTAGAAAGTAATAACCAGGGGCGCCACGCGCATACCTTCTGACGATTCCGAGCGAAAATTCTTTCGTCTCCCCGATGCATTCCTGTTTGAAAATGACATAATTGGAAAAAGGGATGCCCTTAATATGCCGAATTTCCCGCCAAATATTGATACGTGACCTTGGTAAAAATCGGCGGGAAAAGCTTTAGGTAAAGAGATCGCAGAGAGGAGCCGATGGAAATTGACATGACTGTCGGGCCCTTAGGGAAAGAGTTAGGTCTGAGACGTGCTGGGATCGTGGCGGCTTTTCACCACCGTAGTTCACCCTTTCAAGAGAAAATACTGCCATATAATGAAATTTGTGTGCATTTCTGCTAAAAAAACCCCAGATACTCGGATTGATCATAGAGAGTTCTATCATACATCTTATCATATTCAAAACGTTTTACCAGATGATTTCAGTATTAAACTCAACATTCATTATACTCACGTACTGTCAGAGGAATGCAATCAAGCTATTATTAAGAATTATTAAGGTTGTTTTTTCTCTCACTTATTTTTTTCCTGTCTGATATTTTCTGATCAGAAAGTTGTGAAAGTTGTCTCATCTTCTCTCAGTCTCTGTTTATGTGTGTGTATGTGTGTGTGTGTGTCATATGTGTGTATGTGTGATCATGTGTATGTGCGTGTGTGTGTATGTATGTTTGATTGTGTGCATGTGTGTATGTGTGTATGTGTGTACGCGTGTGTGTATATCTGTGCGTGTGTGTATGTGTGATTGTGTGTATGTATGTGTGTGTGTGTGTGTGTGTGTGTGTGTGTGTGTGTGTGTGTGTGTGTGTGCGTGCGTGTGGGCGTAGGGGCGGTGTCGGCACCTCCATTCCTAATTCCGTCTTCTTCGTTGTCCCTTACCCGGTTTTCCATCAAACAAGAAACAGCTCTCAGGACAAAAAATAAAATGTGACGCATCTGACAATGACCTCTGACGAATCTCGCCCATTTTCCTCTCTCTCTCTCTCTCTCTCTCTCTCTGCTCACTCCTTTTTTCTTTCCTCTCCTCGTGATTAAATAATGGTTATTTTCTTGAGCATTCCTCTTGACAAGTTTTCACACGATGACTGAATTACGGTCAATGATGAATGAATGCCCCATGCAGCGCCCGAGTATGTAATCAGCGGCTCATTGTGAGAGTTTTGGTCCGATAAATATTATGACGCAGGAGTGGGGGATTGAGTAGAAGAATAGATGGAAGAATGGGAGGGAGGGGTGGAGAGAAGAGGGATTGGTGGAAGGAAGGAAACAGAGAAATAGGGAAAGAGTTATAAACTATGCAGTAATTGTGTGTGCGTATGGAGAGAGAGATGAAGAGAAAGAGGCGGTAGGGAGAAAGGTACACATGGAGGGAGAGAGAGAGAGAGAGAGAGAGAGAGAGAGAGAGAGAGAGAGAGAAGGAAGAGGAAAATGGAAATACATAAATAGAGAGACATACAAACAGAGACAACGAAAGAAATGTAATATTTCTTGTAACAGTGTGTGTTTGTGTGTGTGACAGACAGAGAGAGAGAGAGAGAGAGAGAGAGAGAGAGAGAGAGAGAAAGAGAGAGAGGGTGGACAGGCAGAATGAGGGGTTGCGACAGGGAGGAAGGAGAGGGTATCGTGTATTTGGGAGAGAGGAAGGGATAAAATGAGAGAAAGAAGAACTAAACGAGTTTAAGGTCAGGGAGTTACTCTCATATTGGAAGCTAGTAAAAGAGGAAAGAAAGAATGAAATATGTAAGGATAAACAAATGGGAAATTAAAAAATGACTGGCAGTGTGATATTATTCACGTATAAGGCATGCCTGACGTATTATTCCATTTAGTCCCGTTGACAATAAACTGTGTTGTAATTTGCATGTGATTACGGTTGGTTTGTACGGAGTAAGAGGGTTAACCCGGTTAGTCCCATATAAGATAAACTGTGTTGTAACTGACATGGGAATATGGTTCGTTAGTACTGAGAGATCTTTATAGGCACATGGTCTTTCTATACAGTTGGTCACTAAGAGAATTATGCTTGATGAAATGTGAATAATCATCCCTATAATGCAAATCCTAATCCTTATTCGTTGTTTCTTGCAGGCCCAACGTATGCCCGTATCAGGAGCAGACCATGGCGGGCCATCGGCGCCCCTGCACACGGTCCTACACGCGCATGGTCAAGGTTTGGCGACCGAACTGCGGCTACTCGAACCAATGGTGCGTCGGCTACGAAAGGAGGTAAGAATGCTCGCTATTTTCATGATTTTATCCCAAACTAAATCTGGAATGTTGTTGCATGTTCGTTTATCTGGCAGAAAAGGACATATTTATACGTTCTTGATAATTACATCACAGGTATTATGGATGGTATTATGGATATCAGACTTGAATCATGATGGAACAGGAGAAATAAGATGGGTGCACACCTACATGTGCGCATGCGTGATTAAATTCGTTCTGATTGGTCAAAAGTTATTGCAGTTGAATTCTGTTACTCGAGAGAAAAAAAAATGCTCAACCTAATTTATATTAAAAAAACAACAACACACACACTTATCACCTAACAAAGGGATGCACCATACTATGGAGAAACTGTGAATTCAAAATCACTTTCTCTGTCACTATATCTCCATTTATCTCTCTCTATTATTTTGTCTGTATCATTTATGTCTCTCGCTGCCCCTCCACCACGTCTCTCTCTCTCTCTCTCTCTCTCTCTCTCTCTCTCTCTCTCCGTACCTTCCTTCTCCCCCTTTTCCACCCCCTCTCCCCTCCCCCTCCCCCTCATTCTCTGTTTCTGCCACTCTTTATCTCTCTTTCTTTCTCTCTCACCCTTCTCCCTGTCTCCCCCCTCTCTCCATCTCTCTTCTCCCCCTCTCTCCCTCTCTCTATTTCTCTTTCTCCCACTCCCACTCTCTGTCTCTCATTCTTTTTCTCCTCCTCTTCCCCCTCTCCCTCCCCTATATCCCCTCTCTCTCCCCCTCTCTCTCTGTATCTCCCTTCATATTCCCCCCATCTTTCTGCGACCCCATCAACCGGCGATCCTAATTATTCGCTAATCCCGCTGCTACAGCATGATACAGCATGAGATGTTATCCCCCATCCATGCTATATTAGTGGAAGCACGAAGCTTCCCCTGACCGTCAAGGCTAGCTTCCCTTCACGGGGAAGCTCCGACCAGGAAGGAGCCCACCGTCCGACCTTGGCTCACCCGTACGTGGGCTGTGGCTGTGTGTAGCTTTAAGTAACTACTGCTAATGGAATATTAATTTAGTGTTTTTTTGTAGAAGTGAACGTTGAAGTAGTAGTTTTAGTAGTAATATGAAAATAGTTGAAGTATATTAGTAATATTTACAATAATAGTAGCTGCATTCGTACAAGAGTAGTAAGAGTGGAAGTAGTAGTAGATGTAGTAGGCTAGCAGTAGTAGATGTAGAATTATTAGTACTTTTACTTCTACTACTACTACTACTACTACTACTACTACTACTACTACTACTACTACTACTACTACTATTACTACTATTAGTGCTACTACTGATACTACTACTACTATTAGTGCTACTACTGATACTACTACTACTACTGATACTGCCACTACTACTAGTAGTAGAAGTAGTAGTCGTAGTAGTAGTAGTAGTAGTAGTAGTAGTAGTAGTAGTAGTAGAAGTAGTAGTAGTAGTAGTAGTAGTAGTAGTAGTAGTAGTAGTAGTAGTAGTACAAGAAGAAGAAGTAGTAGTAGTAGTAGTAGTAGTAGTAGTAGTAGTAGTAGTAGTAGTAGTAGTAGTAGAAGTAGTGTTAGTAGTAGCAGCAGTGGCAGCAGCAGTTGTTGGAGTAGTATAGAAGAAGTAGTAGTAGAAGTAAAGATGGCTCGTATTTTCGCCGTGGTTTTAGGGATAAATGTTGGATGAAAGAACTACAAATCCTGCGTTACACCGCAACAAACCTCGAGTTTATACCAAAAATCATCTTAATCCCCTTTGAAGCTCAAAATAGCCTTGTGGGTGAACTCGCCCATACGTTGAACACGGGAGTGCCGCATCCACAGGACGCGGTGTACCAAATCAGCCAGAGATTTCAAACTCTTGGCAAGCACTTTCTAAATATGGGCTTGGTTTCATCTGATGTGATTGGCGAGGGACATTTTTTTTTTTCATTTGGTTAGTGAAAATACCTCGACTCAGGAGAGGAAGTGTGTGATTGGTTTTTATTAACGAAAGTGGGATAATTGTGTTAGAAATGCTCTACAATCGCATGATATATTTCCGTATCTAACAATGGGAAGCATGTTTGTTAAAAATACTGACGCTGTAGACGGTTAATACTGACGTAGGCCTATTAACCGGGAAAAGAAGGTTCAGGATGGGCTTGTACATTATCATTAGTATTGATCCAATTGTCTAGACCTTCACAAGGTCAAATACATGTATTTATCGTCTCCAGAATTCTGGAGAAAAGAGACTTGGCAAAAAAGAGAAAAGGAGTGACTTAAAATCATTTTGACTGAATTCACTTTATAGGTCGGTTTACGGTTTTCCCACTCGTTCAATAAAAAGACAAAGACCATGCTATTTTGTGTGTGTGTGCGTGTGTGTGTGTGTGTGTGTGTGTGTGTGTGTGTGCGTGTGTGTGTGTGTGTAAGTGTGTGTGTAGGGTGGGGGGGGGGGGGGGCGTCTGCCGGCGCCATTGTTCAAAAGAGAAAACATTCTTTCCTTGTCAGTTCTGGTATCTTTACAAGTTCATGTACAGCATAAAGAAGAAATAGACCATATCAAGGCGGTGAGCCTTTGGGGGTAGTGTTGGCGCCCCGGTGTGAATTTGCTGAACAAATTGAAAAATTACTGTAAATTGAGACTCAAAGTATAAAGTTCTCTTCACATCCTCCGATATTCAAGTCAGAAACAAAAAAAAACAAACTTTTATTGGGAGATTCGTGTATCTCAGCTGAAATTGTCACGCACATTTGAATGGACAATCGACTGGTCGGTCCATATTTTCAGATATAGCCTGATTGTGAGATATTTCTATTAACGTTGACCTCTTGCCTTTATCCGAGTTTCTTCTTGTCATTTTGAGAGAGAGAGAGTTCATTTCACACATTTAGAAATAAATGTAATATCCGTGGGGTATGCACCCGCCAACCAGATTAACGAGACACTAAAACGGTCCACCGCTGTGAAACTAATAGTCAAAACGCTTAGTGCAAGTCTGCAGTAATGAGGTCCGTTTGGAAAACCCTACGTGGAATTGGTAACATGGGACTGGCGGCGTGACTAGTCACGTAGAGATGTCGTAAGAATTCTTCTGGGACACATCAAACGGCACCTTGCCTCAATGCCACTGGGCCAATGATTATCCCCCAAACCCAAAGTATTCTAATGAAAGCCAGATTTTTCTGTTATTCTTGAATTGTGGGTCAGAGCACGACTTTCACTGATTTTACTGAAATGTTAAAACTTGTCCTGTTTTCTTTGAAGGCGTTTTCCTCCAGTGTTATGTATGCATGTATATGAAATTATGAGTTGAATGTGTGTGTGTGTGTGTGCATATGTGTGTGTGTCTGTGTGTGTGTGTGTGTGTGTGATTATTGTTTTAGATCTGTAGAAGGAAGATTTATTATGTTATGTGATTACGAGTCTTCGAAATTGGAGTTGACATCCCCACCAGTTTATTTAGAACTTCTGAAAGCCCGGCAAGACATGAACAGATTTAGAAATACTACAGGTGAAGTTATGAATCCAGTAATATTTAACATTTAGTATGCATAAATGGCAAAATGATTTTCGACAATGATTTATACACTTTAGGCATCTATCGTGTAGATATTGTAGATAAGGGTCATATAAAGCCTACGACACATAAAAAAATCAAAGCTTAGGTATTAAAGGGTGTGGCCTTCTTAGGATACTCCATATTTACAATGCTATGCCAATCAGCTGGAAGGAGGTTTCATGATCGGTCAAATTTCAGTAAGTTGATCTTTTAAAATTTCACCATCATTTTAAATATTTCTGGGCAGGAAACTAACTTCCAGAGCTTAAAAACGAGGAAAATTTATGATGTTTTCGTCAAGGATTGACAAGAGTCTTATAGCTTGCAAATCAGGGACGGTCGGAACAAAGAATTTGGAAAAAAAAGTGTGTGTGTGTCTGGATAGGGATGGGTGGGGAGAGTTGTCATATAAAGCCCTCTGTTCTTACGAAGATTACATTAATTTTTCAAGAGATGTCAACAGAGACACCAACGTCAACATACAATACGAGCATTTATGCACCTGTTCAAGCGATTTTTTGTTAATTGTTATCGATATCTCGAAATCGATAATGTACTAGTAATTGGATTGGTGAGCTTCGACTGAAAATCGGTGTGTAGTGAAAACCCTGCGAGGGAATCGTGAAGAAAAATCGATTTTTTTTTTTTAACCAAGTAAATGCTGATTGGTGTAACAAAGGTAATTATCATGTCAATAGTGTGTGAAATATTTAATAGTTATCCATATTTTGACCGCCACGCACTTAGCCCTCGTACTCGGTCCATTTTGTTAGCACGTTGGCAGCGGCCGGGGCTCTGCACCCAAGCCCAAGCTTCGGCATGCTGCGATGCAAGGCAAGCCCTACGTCGCTCCAAAGCCGCAAAACAATTAATCACGAATACGCATTTGTTTTTCTCTTTCAGAACGGCGTACTACACCTCATACCGGATTGTTTACGAGCGGACTTATGAGACAAAGTACAAGTGCTGCCATGGATGGTCAAGACTGAATGGAGAAGCTGGCTGCCAATATCGTAAGCTTCTCTCATTATCTTTCATTCTTGGAAGATTTGCAATTTTTGTCACATGTAATACACAGAAATGCCATAGAGCATTAGTGACTGTGTACACAGTAGAGCATTCTTTAACAATGTGCTTTGTTTTTACAAATAATCTTAACATTGTTCTCTAAGATATCTAGACATGTAAATATGAATTCCAAGGTAAGTGTGTGTCAAAGGATAGGGCAGTTGTTTGTTTAGGTAGAAGACTTGACTTCCAAAAAATGTGTTGCTGCGATCTCCAAAAGATGTGAATATAGTTTGGATAATATCAACTACTGTACATATGAAGCAGATTTATGGAATAAAAAGGGTTGATTTGATCAACAGAAGTTCAATTTGTGAAATTTCAATCAAAGCTTTGACTAAGTCTTTTTTCATTCTGCATGACCCATTCTCTTGTGACATATGAAGAATTGTTAAGGTGCAATCTAGGCTGAGGAAAGCTGAGAAGGGGACAATTTATGATGACAATTGGTGAGCAAAGTGTGCTGACCTGTTGATCCCATGATGCAGAGTATGAAGTAAATAAATGCGTTTAAAATTTCACTCAAGAAAACTTGGAGAAAATATTGATTTAAATCCCCATGATTCACAGTCTGCAAGTCTGCACTGCAAGTTAGTGTCTTAATGTCATGTGAACTTGATTGTACTTTGTTTTCCCTCAGATTTTCATGTGGTTTACATCAAATCCAGGACTTCTTTTCTTTATGTTTCCATGGATAAAAAGCTTTAAACTTTTTGAAAACAGCTCCATGAAATTCTTGCTTATAAAAGTCTGTTAAGCATTTAGGTGTCAGTTTATAAATCTAATTCCCCACCCCCTATGGACTGCTTTAATCACTTTGCTCAGCTCCCATTTTCAAGCTTCTGAACTGGTTTGATTTGAGGTAGAATTGCTTCCCCTCACCTAGGTATTTCCTAGACTCCTTCACTTCCCCCTCCCCCAATTGACTCTCACCCCCACCCTTCAGCTAGAGTCCCTGATGGTGTGGGTATCCTGCAGAGACCAGGAATAGCTAGCCTTAATCTAATAGACCCCTCTGACAGGTCCAACCTAGGCCTGTCAGACGAGGGATGTGAGATCTATGTCACTCAGGTAGTCCTAGTCTGGCGTCAAGGCCATCGGACAATTCTGATCCAAACTGCAAAATAGAGTCTAGTACTCGTTAGACTAGTCACCTTAAAGGGAGTATACTGTACTGGGGAGACAAAAAGGCCTTCAAAAGGTGCTCATGAGCAATCGTCTTGCCAATGGTCTTAAATTCATGTATTGTCCTTTTAGAAACTTGCTGAAAGTTATTTGCCCTAAAACTATCCACACTTGCAGTAATTAGCGATTAAATCACAAATCATCAAAATGTTCGGGCCGAACATTTCAAGGATTTGTGAATTCATCACTAATTACTCAAAATGTGGATCATATGAGGGCAAATAATTTTCAGCAAGTTTCTAAAATGGACAATACATGCATTTAAGACCATTTGCAAGAAGATTGCTCCCGGTTACCTTTTGAAGGCCTTTTTGTCTTCCCAGTACAGTATACTCCCTTTAATGGTCTCCTCACCCTTTAGTCAGTCCCAAGAGCTGGAGAAGATATTGAGTGGTTTAGTCTACTGCAGCCAGACTCTGTACAACCTGCAGACCAAATTGTGAATAGTTGAAGACGTCACATATTTTCAGTAAAACTGTGTTTCATGTCACAGGTTATTTGAAGTATATGTAGTATGTGAAGCAGGGAATGGTATAGGGATACAGTTAATATTTCTTTATTTTGGAGGGGGATATAGGGCATTCAAAGGATTGATTTTGGAGCCAGGACACTTTTAGGATAAGTTGGAAACCTGTGGTAAGATGTCAAATTTGGCAATATGCAGGGAAATATGATGTACAGCAACATTTATCGTTTGCCAAGAACATTTGATCTGACCTTTTGGATATCAGGCTCTTTGCTCTTGATGTTTGTACAAACCACCGTCTCACACATGCACACACTCCCCAATTTCCAGTCACGAAGTCGGGTGGATCGTCCTACCGCTGTAATCTCTCCTAGAGCTCCGCACTGACAGGAGGGAACAACTGTGTTCCTGTCCAAGATACTTCCTCCAAAGAACCAAAATCCATGAAAAAAAATCTTTTTTATCTATATGTTTACGCCTGTTGCTATAGCAAAGTTTGCTGATCAGATGCCCTGCTTCTGAAGAGAGAGGGGAGGGGACTGGAGGGGAGGGGGAGGTGGGGGTGGGGTCTGTAATATCTAGCTTCCTCTTTGCTGTCGAAGAGTGGCAAAAGGAGGTGAAACCGCAAGCCACTCGTTGGCTTGGCTGCAAAGCGTGGTTAAGACTTCTCCTCCGATCTGTCTCCCACAAATAGCTCCTCCTGTCAACTGTTTGAGGTTAGCAGCCGTTTGGATGCTGAATGATGCCTGATAGTTGCTGGATTTCTGTCATTTTGGAGAGGGGGAAGGGAGGGGGCTGATAGTACATGTATGAAGGGTACATATTTGAATTCTTTAGTCATGTAACCTACATACTGTACTGTATTTCTACATCATAATGTCCATGCCTTTTCATGGAAGACTTGTTGGATAAACCGATGACAATCTTCAAATAAGTTTTATTTAGCAATTTTGGGCTAGTGTTATGTAAATGAGGTAAATGATGGTCTGTGAGGTCTTCTATAATTTTATGTTTAAGAATGAATGAATGAATGAACTATTCTTGATTTAATATTGTATTATGAAAGGTACAAACACGTATGTCCTATCTGATCAGCCCTATGCTGTATCTATGAGGAGATGTAGCCACTACTACAACAGGCTTATACATTAATAACTTTACAAGCAATAATCTTGTGCAGATATGGAAAAGCTGCAAGCCAATGCATAGAACAAGTCATAAGTCCAAGAAAGATGAACTTGTTAGAGGATGTCCAAAATGAAAAAGGACTGGCCGAGCGGCAAACCCTGCATGATTTGTCTCCTGTGGGACTAGGGACTTTGGGACCAATGATATCCTATCCCTACATGAAGAGATAATGACCTTGTGAAAGGTGCCTGTAACCCTCTCAGTACCACGCTATGAAAGCCCTCCAATGGTTTGCAACACGTTTATGTGCCTGTGGGACTGAGGAGTTTAAATTTGAGCAATGTGACAAGGGGAAGGGCCAAATCCGCCACCGGATGCTGCCTGGAATGAACTGTCTCTCATCGACTTGCCCAGATCTGCGCATCCTCAAAAGGGCTCTCCTCTAAACCCCCTGAAAACTGGATCCAGATGTTCAACATGAGCCTTCACGTAGCCTGCATGTAAGGCGCAATCCCTATAAAAAGAGATCAAAACATTTCAGTGAATGTTCATGTTTGTTTGCATTAACATTCATTACCCACATAGAGGGAAGGGATGATTGAAAACAAATAAGCAAACATGCCTTCCAAAACAAATTGGAACATCTAAAGAAAGATTGAAATCATGTGACAATCAGAAGTATTGGAGCGGTGAAGGAAGTGAAGATCGTATGAGACAAGCTTAGCCTTGTGGGTCACATAAAGTATGTAATTCCTGTGTCTACTACTCTATTTTTAGTTTTAAGCAAGATGGACCATCACTGTAACTGATTTGTGCGTTGTTGTCTCAATAAATATACGCCCTGACGGCGGCTTAGCACTGTTGACATTCATTTCAGCTGGATTTAAGGAGGGGGCGAGAGGTTTCGATGTAGGCAAGTAGGATCAGGACACAAGTGATGGATCACATATTAAAGGTGATACATCCCTTTTGCAAGCCTTACGTTGTAAGTTGACTACATAAAAATGAACTCTTCAAGAGCTAAGTGTTGATTATGTCACACAGTTCCCACAGAGCAATGATTTTGGCACACAAAGTGTTAATAATCAATCTCACATCTTAGGTAGACACTCTCCATAGTCTCTGGGAGCAATTCACCTTTTCAGCTCAGATACTTAGCAGCATGACTCCCATACAATCTGCCTTTGGGACGATAGCCAACAGACTATGAATTAACTTCAAATACCTGAGTCCGCAATTAAGCCTCAGCCCTTATGTTACTGCAGTTTTATGGCAAATTTTGACATTCTAACTGGAACATGGTTTACAAAGCTAGAAAATGTCTGTGTAATAGTAAGCGATGGGTTGAAAGTCCTTCCCCCTCCTACTCCTTACCTTTAAAGGGCATATACTGTACTGGGAAAGCAAAAAAGCCTTCAAAATGTAATTGTTAGCAATCTTCTTGCCAATGGTCTTAAATTCATGTATTGTCTATTTTAGAAACTTGCTGAAAGTTATTTGCCCTCAAATGATCTACATTTTGAGTAATGAGTGATTAAATCACAAATCCTCCAAATGTTCGGGCCGAACATTTTAAGGATTTAATGATTAATCATTAATTACTCCATGTGTGGATCATTTGAGGGCAAATAACTTTCAGCAAGCTTCTAAACTAGACAATACATGAATTTAAGACCATTGACAAGAAGATTGCTAACAATTACATTTTGAAGGCTTTTTTGCCTTTCCAGTACAGTATATGCCCTTTAACCCCGTGTATACAGGAAAGAGTCTGACCTATTAGCCCATTGCACTATAGGTCTATGAAGTTTAACTCTAATGGTATCTGGAAGTCAGACAGCACTTAAGTGCAGCGCATGCAGTACATATGTATGTTTAGTGCATTGCTGAGAGATTAGAGATAATGTATCCATTAAGTAGAATAACAGGTGATAGAATTTCAAAACAGGCATTAAAGAGGTTCATACTGTACATGTAGCTGTCACATTTTACGATTCTCTCAATGGACTAGCCTCTAGATAGGCTGTGAGGTGCATAGACATAACCCAATCTGTTAATAACTATACAGTATGTGTCCATACACAGCCTAGTAAATAGAGGCTATCAATGGACTTGTATCTTGTGTTGAGAAATGGGTAGACGCGTACTGGTAGATGTAGGCTATGAACTGAAACCATTGGCCCAATGGTACCCAAATGTCTAGCAACCGCAGTTGCCATTGTTGTTGACATATTTTGAATCTGGGACTACACTTCGTCCATGTACCTAGACCACTGGAAGATATCACTGTCATCTTATTTTACTTTCAAGGAAAACTGAAATGAGTTGGCAGCTGCTCGAGTATGTCTGTTGTAAGATGTGGTCGAAACTTGATACTAGCTTGTTCAAGAGGCATGGCAGGAAAGAATAAAACGTGACCGCTAATGGTCCCAAGTGTATGGACTATAAGTAAGATGTAAAGGGTTGAATTAAAGGGTAAATCTGACCAGTACACGACTTCTTGATACTGACTTCTAGGCTGGCTTCCAGGCTGTTGGGTATAAATTTTTAATTCAAACTATTCAATAAAGGGGTCTGGCTGTGGTAGACTAAACCATTCTCCATCTATCCTGTTCCCCCAATAACTGAGAAAAGGGAAAAATTATAAAGCAACTAGTCTTAGACCATTAGACTCAATATTGCAGTTTGGATCATAAATGTTTAACAGCCTAGGAGCAAAGCTAAGTGATTCCAAGACCTGAGTGAGGAAAAATGGGAGTGAAAGAGAGAAAGGGTCACTTTTTATGCATTTGAGACAGAAAGAAATAGGGGGAAAAAGAAAGGGAACAAGTTTTTCAATCAAGTCGGTGACCGCATGCTGACATGTACATGAATCTCTTGACATGGCATAACCAGGTCTGATTCAAGTTCAAGTACAAAGCGTTTTGAGTAGATCACTCCAGCAGCCCGGGAGGTTTGTTGTGGTTGAAGAGCTAGCCTGGTTTTCAGGCATTTGGACATTTATAATCCCCCTTGAAAATAGATCCATTCTAGTACTCACAAGACTCCTAAAATTAGAAGCTTTTTCAGTTTTGTCTTCTTCCAGTCTGGGTGAGCTAGTGAAGAAATAGAGAATGTTTAGTCTACTGCAGCCAAACCCATTTATTGTCTGGATTGGATTAAAAAGGCCCAACAGCCTGGACATTAGGCTAGGTTGAGGCCAGAGGACTAGCCTACCCCCAACTGTTTCACCTCATGGACCACTCTGTGATGTACAGACATCTGAGACACACACTTTCTGTTGTTCATTATGAAAGGCGGCTGTGCTGAAGTACTTGCAGGCCTATATGTACTTATATGTATACCATCTTGAAAGACGTCTTCAACAATGTGTTTTACCAAGTTCCTGACCAATATGTATTGAAATGGTTTCTTATTCATATGAAAATTTCATGGAACATTCAAAATAATTTGAGCATTGAAATATTGATATAGACATGATAAAGTAGCTAATATCAAACAGTACGATCACTGGCAGAGATATCAAAATGATGTAAAAATGATGTTCAGGTTTAATTTTCCCTTGGTCTCGGCGAGACATTCTGGGCAATTGGAGCTACAGTCAGTCTAGAAAGGATGCTACATGTATGTGAGTTAATATGATTTTCGTTTGATTCTCTAAAGGAAATTTGGTTTCGAGTCCCATTAATGAATTTGCAAACTCAAAGATCGTGACTTTGCATCTTACCCCAGAATTGAATTTCAAGCATATCCTGCTTATAAAAGTTAATTTCTACTAATCTCTCAGTGAAATTGCCATGCTAATTGGCCGAGATTGTACACTGTATGGTTGGGGCTTCTGGGAGGGGGTTTGATCGAGGGCTCAGCTGAGATACTATAATGTTCAGGAAAGTGGAAATATGATAAGCATCGGTTTTTGTAGGGAAATCCTACTCTTGATCCCTATGGTGGAGGACTCGAAACCTGCAATCACTGTGAAATCTCACTTTACTAGCAAATCTATGGTTTCGTTCAAAGGTTTGGAATTGTGAAATGTCATGGCAACCGTACTTTGACAGGTGGAGGATCCATGTCTTAAAAGGGAGATTTTAAGGTGTGAGCGAGATCTTTGGTCTTCAGAGAGAAACATATAACATAGTGAGAAACAATGTGTGTGTGTGAGAGAGAGAGAGAGAGAGAGAGAGAGAGAGAGAGAGATGGAGAGACGGTTGGAGGGGGGGGGGAGGTTTGTAGATAGAGAGAATGTCCCAGGTAGTGTGATAAATTGCATACTGTACAAGAATGTGGGCTCCCTGTTTTTGATAAACCTAGAAGCATGTAATGTGTTTCATAGCTAAAATTACCAAAGAAGGACTCTACACTAGATAATGTCTGTTTCTAAAGTGGATTCACAAAAGAGATGTACTTTTTGCCGAAGAGTGAACTTTTTTTCAAAGTTGCAGTTGTCACAATATTATGTGCATGTGTTGTATTACACCACTGTCTAAATGTTTGTCTCTATTTATGCCTTGTTAACTCTCACAGCAGACCAATGAACTTATCAGTTATTGTAAGAATGGTGTCACCCTACATAGCAGAGAGAGAGAGAGAGAGAGAGAGAGAGAGTAAGAGAGAGAGAGAGGGGGGGGGGTGAAAATATAAACTGGTATATAGACAGAAAGGTATATTTCAAGAGAGAGAGGGAGTGAAATTAATGTCTAGAGAGAGAGAGAGAGAGAGAGAGAGAGAGAGAGAGAGAAAGAGAGATGGGGAGGGAGAGGGAAGGGGGGAGGGGGTATAGAGATAGAGATAGAGAAATGGGGGAGGGGGGGGGGTCATCATGATACAATGTCCTTGGTGAGTATAAAGATGGACATATATATCTCGCTGTGTACACACTACCTACCACCTCCATGAAGTTAGCATGAATGTATCACTTATTGGCACCCAAGTGAGAGGAAATGACCTGTTGATATTGTAATAGAAAAACTGTGAACCATCTTTGCCCAGTCTGGGAGCGTGGAAGGCCCAGTGCAGACTGCAGGCTCCCCCCATCCTGTTTTCCTTTCCGGCTTGTCAATAGAGCTATGTAATCAAAATGTAAATGATGTGTGTAGACTACTTACAAACTGACTTTATAGCAAGCAGCAAACAAGTGGCTTTACTTGTTCTGGAAGAGTTTCTTCCTCTTTCTTGTCTTTTTTGTGGGGGTATTTTTTGGCCCACTCCTGATGCTCGATCATCCCGAGGATAGAGTCAACACCCCGTTTCTGTCAAAACCTCATGAAAGTCAAATTAACCTCTGCCATTGTAAGGTTCATGTGTTGTCTGGTTTTAACACAGACCACCTTTATGCTCTCTCTCTAATTTGAAATGTCTGGTAGAAAGATCCTCCACTTTCAAACGTTAAAGGAAGGTAGTTAGTGGTTAAGATTAAAGGATGTGTAATCATTGAAGAAGCATTTTGCTATCATCAGGGGGTAGGGTGGGGGGGGGGGGGGGGGGTGATGGAGTAGGTGGCCATAAAAGCTATCACATTGCTTGTATTCAGTAGTTTTGTAGTAAAGGATTTTAAATTGAATATGATACGGGTGTGTAGAAGCTAGCCTATGGGCCTTTTGTGAAGTCACAATATGGAGATTCACACTGCTGAAAGCAAACAATTTCTTCTTCTTCTTCTTTTACTTCTCTTACTTTTTCTTCCAGGAACAATTGTCACTTTGGTGAGCCAATGTGTCAATAGAAGGAATTGGCAGTAAATGGGTGTGGGGTAAATGTTTGCGAAGGCTATAGGGGCTCCAGAAAGAGTTATACCACAATAGGGGGATGATCTTTGTTGTTTGAGAGTCCTTTTCTCCCCATCTCTCTCTATCACTGCTCTTGTATAGATCCACGGATGGAAACCATACATAGTGTCTATTAGTGTCAAAGATTGACATTTATTTTACCTCTTATATTGGTTTGGCTTGCATATGCTTCGTTCATTGTAGGTAGTGAGATTGGTTATGGTGCTTGCATCTGTATGTGGGATGGCAAAATGGTGACTGGGTTTGGTGGGAAGTGAGGTGGAGTTAAAAGGAGTGGAATTGAGTTGAGCTGAAGAATAGTGTGTGATTGGTAGAGAGAAGCACTCTCTGATTTCTATAAAAGTATGATCAGTATTTATTTGTACTGTATAATTGACAAATAACTCAACAGGATATTCTGAAAGAGAGGGAGAGAGAGAGGGAAAGAGAGAGAGAGCAAAGAGAGACACACAGACAGATTTTAGAGGCAGACATACAGGCAGAGAAACATGAACAGATGTAAAGAGGGCAACAAATTTGAGGGAGAGAGAAAGAAAGGGAAGGAGAGAACACATTAACTCCAACAGGTTACAGTTGTCAAGTTTTTGCTAAGGTTGCGGAATTTTGCACTGCAAATTGTATTCCTAGAAACAACAAGATGAATGACACCGCTACCTACAGCAGAGCTCGTAAGTGAAGTTAGCCATATTGCTATTATGACATTGCAAGTGTAACTAAATTCCAGTTTAGATTTAGGTTGGAGTTCATGACCATAGGGTTGTTGCTATCCAAGGCTACTCACCCTACCGTGCTCACCTGATACCAGTCAAAACTTCCAGCGAAGTACCTCCTACCACCCCCAAGCACTGGACCACTATCACGTTCCCCCATTCCTCCCTCCGCAAAGCTCCTTTAACTCCCTCGATGCCACAGCGCGCTAATCACATAGGCTCTCTCAGTGTATCAGGATTGCATAGGTTAATGGGTGTCTGCTAATCTGATCATGGAACAGCCTCGTTACAAACAAGTTCTTGAATATCACAGAAAAGTGCACAGAGGAATTTTTAGCCTGGGAGCAAACAGGATAAAAAAACTTTGAGTACTTACAGATCCTCAAATTACCCAGTTTTGTTATTTCATCATACCTAAATATACATCAAAATTGTGATCTGAACCCAAGTTCTCTAGCAATGTTGTAAAGCAATAAACACAAATCTAAAGCAAACAAAAAATAAATTCTCACTATGGAGACTATTAGTAGACATTTACATTGCATGTTTTGCTATTTCATCATACCAAAATATACATCAAAATTGTGATTTGAGTCCCAAGTTTTCTAGCAATGTTACAAGGCAATAAACATACATCTAAAGCAAATGAATGTATACCTTACCACTTTATAGACTATTAGACTATTAGTAGACATCCACATTGAAGTAATGTATACAATAAATGTGAAGTGAAGTTGCTTATTTCATACACTGAACAGAGTTTAGGCCATTACTTCATATGTATCGTGTATCATTTTATGTACCAAATGTGTACAGTACATCCTTTCACTCAAATAATACACACAATTCCCATAGAGCAGTGTTTTATCAGGCACTGGATGGGTTAAGGCTGATGTACATGTCCTTCTCACTACTGCTCAATTGGAAGGGTAACTATTTGTAAGAATGTGTAGTTATTTGCATTTGGGTGGAATTTATTTGTTTTATCTTGATGGATAGATCACTAAATATCACCATACATGTAGCTACAGTTGCTAAGAATAAATACTTCTCTGACTATGACCATGTACATTCCTGCTTTGTCTTGGTGACATTTGCAAACATGGGAATGATGGAAAACAGTCAATGTTCAAAGAATAACAAGCCTACAGCACTCTCTATATATTTTCCCAAGGTACACTATCAACTCATGGCCCAGTTTAGCCTGGCTTTCAGGCTGTTAGACTTTTCTGATCCCAACTGACAAATGGAGTCTACTGCTCCAAGACTTATCATTCTCTTCTTTTTTCAATCTGTTGGGGAGCTGGAGAAGAAATTGAGGATGCTTTAGTCTACTGCAGCCAGACCCCTTTATTGAATACAGAGCTGCCAAGTCTCCCTGATTTTGCAGGAGACTTCCTGAAAATAGACCAATGTTACTACATTAGAATTCATCACATCACCCAATCTCTTTCATCATTGATAGCTTATTGTCATTAGGTTGTATGCATTTGATAGACATCTTCCTGATTTTTGATGAAATTTCCCCAAATCTTGAATTTCAATGTTGGTAGCTCTGTGAATAGTCTCGTTTAGAAATGCCCAACTGCCTGAGAGCCAGGCTAGGCACCATCAAGCACGAATGGAGCAATGCAGTTCCTTTATGTGCCTTTCGTGTGAATATCTTTCAGTCTACTTTGCCAGCCACAATAGGAAGCATCCCTTTGTATTAGTGTATTATGAAGGGTGTAATGTGGGCGAGTGTGTACACAAAGCTGAAACATAAGTTGTAGGGTACACAAGTCCCTGGGAAGGACCCATGTCAAGAGTTAGAAAAAGAAACACTGGAGTACTATAATTTAACCCTTTAGAACCAGACAAAATGAAACTCTATGGGATTTGTGTGTATTAATTGTGATTATATTCACTTGTGGCATTTAATGATTCAGTGTTCATTCATGTACACAGCAGTTTGCCAATTTTTTCCAGAACATCCTGAACTCCTATTTGCATTTCAACATTGTCAACTCGGACAAATTTTTCAGTATTTTGCAAGAGCTTAAACTTATCCTGCATACTGTTTTTTTTTTTATAGAAAAAGTACTGACTGTTTGCCTTCAAGGTTATTTGTACTTTTATATCATTCAATGGGGAAATACAGATTTTCTCATCAGAATATCAATTTTTAGACAGCTAAATTCTGCAGAGGTACAGTTTGCCTGTCATATCAGCTCTTGCACTTATATGAAGTGAAAATCCTAATCATTTAATAACTGCTTGTTTGTTCTGGTCTGCTCATGAAAATGAATGACAAAGGAATACAGATAAGTAGTAAAATTGTCAACTCCCCCTTTCCTTTAAAAAAAAAACATTTTTTAAATCCTAATAAGTTGTGGTATATAAAGACCTTTATGCACACCTGGAGAATTCCCAAAAGTCTGTACGTGCCAGATTTATATGTCAACTTTTTCACAATGATACACACAATTCTCATAGTGGAGTCATCTATATATGTCGCACAAAAAGGTAACAAGTGTCTCCCACTCTCCTGGTGACTCTGAATGACCTTTCCTACTTTTGATGAAGTTTCAGGTTAACGCTAATCGCGAAGTACTGCAAGTGCATTCGCTACAGAATACGGTAATCATCGTGCTTATCACTCGCAGGGTCATCAATCAAAACAGAAACGCTCTACATGAATGCAGGCTTTGTTCATTGATGTATCTTAAAGGGAGAATACTGCTTCCCATTGAACCATCAATAAATGGATTGTGTACATGTCAAAATTCTACTTTACAACTCTTTGAATACAGAAGGTTGAAATGGGGGTGAATGTTGGATTCCTAGTACTAATTGGCAAAGAGTTGTACAAGGAAATAAGGTGGAATATTCAGAGGGAAAGTACAGTATACTGTGCATTTTTGTGCATTGTTTGTACACTTATTTGTTTCAGAACAGTTTTCAGAGTTATGCTATCATGCATTCTTTAAGTTCTGTGCTTTGTACAAAAGCACAATAAGAATATGTTGCTCGAGATATGTCTTTGTGTTTGAAACATTATGGACCACCACACAAATGTAGATTGAACTATGTCATGCTTTATTTTAGTCAACATTGATTTGTAGATTTGTGATTCTTTGTGCTCTAGTTTCAAGACAGAATGAGAACATGCTTTGTCTAAAGTACACTGGAGGTCTGCAATGCACATTTCAACTTATCTTGCAGCTACAATTTCATACAAATAAAAAGTTTTATGCAAATTTTGTTGATTAGAAATGTGGCAAACTCTCCTTCATTTTACTGCAAACTCAGCTTTCTGGAGAAACTTGTGCAATTATTCAGAGTGCTTGAATATTACAATAGATAAACAGGATTGCTGAAGTCAGGATTGCTGAAGCCCACAGTACCAATGTCCCTTTCACACAAAAATAAATTCATACCACTTCTTCGTAAGTTCTCGAATCATATTACAGGGCTAAGGCAAAAGTGAATCTGCTGCATGGTGCGGCACTTCATATCTACGATTTTCAGTATGGAATTGTTGTTATGGTAACTAATAAATCCCAATATCCTGTCATTTTGGTCAGTGATCAAACCACACGAGGGCAAGTTAGAATATGGGGCACTCAGGAAAAATGAGGAAAATTGGTGACCCTTTTGACCTGAGAAGTCTGATGGTGCTATGACGTCAATGCGACTGCGGACTAACATCCTAACATTTTGACATTGGGGATTCTGGGTTGATTCATATCTCATGTGGATCGCAACCACTATACTGTTCGGCTGAAGTACTGCTTTTAGTAACGTGTGACGTTGTTCAGTTATCACATTCATATCCTGTCACATCCAAGTGCTTCATAAGTGGAGCTTGGGTGGTATTTTATAAAAAGAAGTCCAAGTCCAGTGGATTGTTGGTGTTCTGAAATTGACTTACACTGTAGCTCCAAAGCTTCCACAACCCCCCTCTTTGACTTACATGTAAAATCAAATTGTAAGTTTCTTTTCAGATCTACACGCAAGTTCAGGCTTGGATATAAGTAGGGCTTTAGTGTAAAATGGCTGCAAGAGACTGTCATGTTTGGATCATTTCTTTGTGCTTTCTGTAGTCCCAATCTCTGGAATGTGCTCATTGTGATGAGGAATAATGCATCATCTGCGTTGATCCATTTATTTTCCTTGGGTAATACCTTGCATTAAAAGATAAGTTCATGTAAAAGATACATTATGTGCTCTAAAAGTCAGATAAATAGAAAACAAACAGTTGCTAACAATGTGCGTGCACTGACATATTTAAGGTGAAAGCTAGGGCAAACAGACATGACCGGCGTTAAACCTGAATCTGCCATTGAATTGTGTCAGAAAATACCTGTACACACATAACTTTTTTTTACGACTGTTTACGGTGATAAATGTATTGAAATTTCTGACATCTAACAAGTCAAAATGTTGACAGTTGAGAGAGTGTCAAAATGTGGTACAGTAGCCAGTATCTTTCAATGGTGTTGCACTACAAATGCCAGATCTTGTTGTAAGTTTGAGCAAATTTGTGTACACATTGTCACATATGGTTTTTGCTCTGACTGGAGCACATGTTGGGCAGATACTGATATTTGTGTTGTGCTATGATTGCTGGTAAATACTACTGACTAGGATACATTGAGTTAAAGGAACATGAAGAAACTTTTCCAAAGATTATTGGAGTGATGTAATTTTACTTGAAATGGCATTAAAAGTACAAAAGTACAAAAAGTACAAAAAATAACCAGTTAAGTGATATTGATTTAAACTCTATTGTTAAACATTACACATCAAAAATACAAAGTAACAGAATCAAAATATAGATGCATGTAATATGGCAAGATTTCATATTATAACCTTTGCAACAAGCAGGATCAACATTTGAGGTGCCGTACTTGTGTAAATCACCTTTTTTCTATTTGAAATATAATGATGAAGTAAATAATAGTACTTTACCCAATTTAACGAATTATAAAAGAACGATATTATGTCTTTTTTAAAATGATAAATGAGATCCGGATGTCCATTTCAATGTCATTGTGTAGGAGGAAAACCACAAATTTCCTTCAAATTCACACTCTTTTTCATTGTGGCAACTGCAAAACCACAGGAAATGCACTGCTTTTTGAACTGATTTATGATGCTGTCATTACCACAAGGTACTGCACCAAACAAATTTGCTCCCCTATAAGCCATTGTAAATGAGTACATACATTTTAATACTCGGTTCTTCTATGAATGCTGTAAATGTACATGCTGATCCTATTGAGAATATTAAACAATCCTAATTGTTACAAAAATGCATTGCAACTGCAAAATAGTCATTATTTTATGACTAAAATTTTATCTTGATCCGTTTCTTTCTTAATAATTGATCACCAAAATGTGTTGAAGCTGGTAGATAGTTGTTATTGTAGGACTTAAACTGGATCTCATCAATTCTTTCTTAAGCTTTATAATGAAAGTATTCAGAATGTTACTTTTAGAAGTTTGTTATGCTAACAAGCAAGATTGAAAATAAAGTGTTAATTTTTTTGAGGTCTGAAAAATGGATGTCAACTCACAAACACTGTTATTTTTTCTGCAGTTCTCCATTGAGAACACAAAGTTTTGAAGGAACATCATCAAAAAGAGTTAATCTGTTTTTCCTTGATATAAAATTAAGCCTCCCCAGACAGTCTAACTCAGGTACATTTGATGGATGATGTTACATATCCTTTTATCTCCCATTGTCTGCTCTGGATGTGTTATGATTCAGTCTTGTCTTCCCAGGTAATTAGGCAAAATGTCTGTCTCATTGTTTGGTGTCTGTCTGACAGACTGATAAAAGAGAGGTGCCAATGAAAGTGATATCAAATCAGCTGAAGATGAGTGTCAGGAGAGACACTTTTCCTGTGTTGGAGGAATATTTTTTCCTGACATGTTTTTTGTGTCCAGGCTAACAGTCAGACTTGTCTGTTTTGTAGATTTAGAGTCACATTTGCTGTAAATACACACTGTTATTTATTGTTTATATAATATGGACATAAAAACAAACATAAACAGTGGGACCTGAATATAAAATCCACTCAAAGGAGACAAGAAATTCAGTCTTTATGTTAAAGCAGGTGGTTATTATGCGCAAATTACTTTGAAATATTTGTCAATACAGCAAATGTGATCCTTATAGAAAGATGTTTTTTTTATACAGGCAGTTTCTTGATGATTTTGTGATGCACAGACTACAAGTAATATGCATGTAGTATTTAATTCTTTTTCTGGAATTCTGCTGAGTCAGCCAGCTTTTGTCAATATGTTTTTGAAGAATGTGCATCAAGAACTTGAGGGGCAAGGTCCCAAGACCCCGAACACCCAAATAAGAGCAAAATTACGAAAATGAGGTACGTGTACACACGTGTACATGTAAGCCGAGAGGGAAATGGGAGTAGGTGAAATTATATGAACTTTTCAAAAAAACGTTATCGGTGTTGACAGTATGTCTGATCCTTACCACCTCATCTTATCGCTTCGTTTAAAGTTAAAGTGGCTGTCACATCGACTCTCCCAAAGCAATCACACCCATGTAAATTGATGTGAAAGTAATTTCAGATTACCTATAACTGTAGCAATCAGTAATGATTGATTTCCTAATGTGTTCATAGAGGATTTGCAGAGCGTTCTTTCAATGTAGCCAATGTACTTTGTAAAGCTTCCCATCATTACTCCCTGCACTATGTGCTAACATCTTTATATTTTGTTCCAGATTTGTTTTCTGTGAACTAAACAGCTCTCTGGTTATCGTAATGTGAGAGACGTTTTGTTGGAGAATAACATTTTAGGTGTATCCATTAACTGTTGCAGCACAAATGTGAAACTACTGGTAATTGTTAACTTTTTGAACATTCTTGTTAGGTAACAAATTGAGTATGCAATTGATATCTGTATACTGCACTGTAAGAAATGTCAGTTTATTTGGCTCCCTATTGCATTTAACCATTGGTGTACCAGTCACATTTTCTTGACATGTTTGGGGATTTTGAAGAATACTGGTGTGATTCCACAACTTTTGTTTAATTTCTTTTGAGATGGTTGATGACTTAATTCCCAACTTTAAACTGATGGAAATCCACCTGTTTCAGCTCATACTCAACCATCGGTACCTCAATGTAATGATGACAGACACATTGTCTTCTTCAACGCATTACATACTCCACAGGGTTGGTTATTATCCAACTTAATGCTGATGGAAACCCACCAGCTAACTCAGAACAAACATTTTCCACCATCAGTATGTCAATAGCTTTGTCTTAGATTGTCTTCCTTAGAGCATCACATATGCTCAGACTGTTGGCTGGCTATTTCTTAACTTTACGCTGATGGAAACCCACCTGTTTTTGGCTCTTACTCAACACTAACAAACACTTCTCACCACCAGAACTTCAGAACCGTGATGATAGACAGACATACAGACAGACAGACAGTCTTGTCCAGAGCATCACAATACCCCAGACAACAAATTGCATGAAAGCACTTCATCGGAACATGCTCTATTTGATTCACATTTTTACACTCCATGTTTTTTTTTTAAAGATGTTAAAAAAAAATCTTGAAGAAAGGAGAAATAAAAGACACTGTTTTTTTTCCCTCTCCTAATGATACCCTGAAGCTGAAAACGCAGTTGATTTAGACTGATATCAAAGGAGCCAGATTCTAAGGGCGCAGTTTTCGGCCCCTTGTTATTTCTGGGTTGAGAAGAGAAGATAGAATAATATGCCCCTCGGTCATTTGCCTCCACCAAATCTTGATGGGAATTCTGATCAGAGAGATTCGCTCCAAGAATCAGGAGTAAGTTTTATTTATTATTCTTTTACCGGATACTGCACGCAAGCCGCGAGCTAGAGAGGGCAAGAAGTTTTCGGACGTGTGTTTGCGAGAAGAGTTTTGGAAGGTGACTTTCACTTCTTTTACTGCTTTAAAACCAGGAAACACTTATGTCATGGAGTAGCTTTTTTCCTGGCACAGAAGGAGTTAACCCTCTCAGTACCATGCACTGACAGCCCCATGGCTATAACAACTCACATTTTCTACTATGGGATTGGGTGGGCTTATCATCTTGTTACCAAGCACTGACAGCCCAGCCCATAGCTATATCAACCAAGTTTCTTGTCTTTGGGACCAAATGGGTTAAACCTTTATATATTATGGTAGCGTCTTTCTAGCCATGATATGTAATATGTGCAGATATTGTGGTTAAGGTTACGTTATTTGATGTTGCCCTACAATGAACAAAAGTTTGGGGAAGATGCGTTATAAAGCACGATAACATGTACAATTAATTAAGGAACCAAAGATTTGTATGCTTTGATAACTAGTTTCATATTTTCATGAAACTATACTGCACAGTTTTAATTTTTATTGTCGCGTAGCATAGCATATCACATTAAGATTTTATTGTCAGTATAATAAATGATCATAATAAAATCAACTAGTTATCAATATAGCTGCAGGCACAAATTTTAATGAAAAATTATCCTATTTACTAGAAGAACTGGTTTTCCAATATTTTCAGCCCTCACAAAGGATTAAAATTCCAGTGAAAATTAACTTGAATATGACAGGATTAGTCTTGTAGACAAGTTATTTTTGGAGAGTAAGTCGGTATATCTAGATAAAACAGCTCCGTAATTTCAATTCCAAATATGTTCAACTTAATTACAGTGAATTAGACCATTGTGCAATGCCCAGTAACCTTGACTAGTGCAAAGCATGCAGAAACTTATTTAATCTACAGACCATTAATAAACCAATGACTCCCTTTTTTACATTTGGTTGGCACCATTTTCAAAGTGTAAGTGTTAATAGCCTGAAGGAAAAGTGACAAATTTAAAGTGGTGACAATTCTTTTGAAGAGTAATTACCATACCGAAAAGGTAGAGTGTGAGAACTAGGAAAACTTGGGAGAGATTGACTCTATTTATCTCCCAAAAGCCTTCCGTACTGATAAAAGTGGCCCCGTACGTCTCAATAATACTAATGACATTTTTAATAAATGTTCAATTTTGACAACAATTTTTGATTGATGGATGACCACAAAATGACATCAAAGAAATGCTAAGTGGGCAAATGTACCCTTTGTTTGCTAAATTCAATAGCTGGAAATTATGATGTCTTTTTGGTAATATTTTTAGCCCCTCCCAAACTAGATTAAGGGGAAAATGAGAGCCTGTATTCGTGCACCTTGGGGGTGTTTGTTCATGGCAATGCTTGCATTATGAATTGAAAATGGTTTGTTTGCAGAATAGCTCAGACATGAACAAGACTGCAGGGCATGTTAATAGTACAAGAGAGCCTAATTGGATTAATAATACAAAACCATTGTTGTATTCATTCAAAAGTTCAGATTAATACGGGACAAAGTGGGGAATTTCAATTTTCTCCATCTTCATTGCTGTATCAAAGTGATTATCATCAATCTGGATCTGATGAAATATTGAGTACATATGAGTGATCTTCATTGACCTGACGTTGGCTTGATTGTGAAGTGTTAAATCATCATGGTCAGTCTTTAAGAATGTTTGATTTGACTTCAAGAGCATCCTATCTAATCTGGAAATTTTAAGTTTATTTTGGGCTTTATCAATATCTCCTCTCTTCCCCTGCTCACCAAAATAGACTGAAAAAACGCGAGTATGAAAAAGTGACTAGTCTTGTAACTAATAGACCCTATTTTACAATCTAGCTTTTAATTGTCATTCAACCTATTAGCCAGGCTAGCCTTTGCATATGAAGTGTTTCATTCTAAAAGGAATTAAATCCATGTTTTATTAAAAAAAACCCCACTTTTTCCCATTTTCACATTCCAGATGAAAGTGAAAATAATTGTAGGACTAAATCCACAGTATCATTTGTTTTGAATATTTGTAAAAATAAAAAAACATACAACACAGCTTCTTCAAATTGCATATTCTTGCTCAAAGGTGATACTTTTATCATGTATGCCAAACTTGAGATATGTAGTTGAGTGGAAAGCAGTTAAACTAAAATACATTGATTTACGAGGAATCCCCTGAAAAAAAAAGTGGATTCCGTCCCTTTTGAAATGAAAGCATTCTATATTTCTGCACAAATTGGTGACTTGTGGGGCACTGTACCTCCAGGCCATGTGGAACATGGTATGATAAAGGCCTTTTAGAGGACGATTGGAAGGTATTTCTAACAAAGATGCATGCCACTGAGAGAATTTGTATTTTTCCTATTCTTTATGTCTGGAAATAATTGGGTCTGACTTCAGAGTAAAAATGCTAGCTAATGAGTGGATTTATACTTTGAAGGTGATGTTTTCACCATAAATATTCAATGGTGTTTTGAAAAAAGTGCAGTGGAGAGCCAGTGAGCAATTTGAACAGAGAGAAACTGCACATTCTACATGTATCTTAAACCTTTTTATACTACAGAGCTATTATTATTAGTAACGCTACACATATCCCATAGAGCAGCGCTTCGTCTGACAGCAAGTGGGTTAAACTCTTTGGGCCACATTTAGACCATTTTTTCTAGAATATGAGTGACTTTTACCTGGGCAAAAAGTGCAACAGGTGTACAGTAAGTTAAGCATTTTACCAATGGGAGTCCATGAATATTGATGTACACATCTACACCTTTAAGATTACTGACATGACTGAACTTAATCATGGAGGTACATGTACATGAACATTTCTGTAGGTTTAAGTATACAGTCTGTTTAAGTATGAAACAAACTAAATGTCTCAAACATCTAAGCAATTTTCAAAGCTCCAAACGTCTTTTTCTGGGGAGAGTAACATGAGCTTCAATTGATATTTTTGGGGAAAATGAGCAAATTATGCCTGTTTTGAGTAGTCAGTGGCATGTGATTGCAAGGATATTTTATAGCTAAATCCATTGAACTTAATCTTAATTTGGCACTTTGTTTAGAAATTGAAGAAAAAATTGTGGCATGTTTGATGTGTGATTTGAGGCATGCATTCATTCTTTGAAAGTGACCCGCCTCTTAAAGCGATTTGTAAGTTTATATCTCAAAAGTGATGGAATTTCACTTCATGTCTGGCTCAACAAAATTGCATTTAACCTAGAGGAGGACATATTGCCATTATTTTCTTAAGATTTGACTTGCAAATAATGAGAGTTACTGCCTGAAAAGAGGCGCGATTAAGAAGTAAATTGAATGATAACTGTGATCGTGATTGAACTGGACTTTGAAATGGAAGGATAACAGGAGGGTGTGTCCCTAGAGGAGAGGAGGGTTGAAGAGAGAGAGAGAGAGAGAGAGAGAAAGAGAGAGAGAGAGAGAAAGAGAGAGGGTGGGGGAGGGAGGGAGGGGAGAGGGAGGGAGGGAGGGAGGGGAGAGGGAGGGAGGGAGGGAGGGAGGGAGGGAGGGAGGGAGGGAGGGAGGGAGGGAGGGAGGGAGAAACAAAAAAGATGAAAATGAGAAAAAAGAATTGATACAGAGGGATACCAAGAAAGAAAGAAAGAGAGAGAGAGAGAGAGATGAATAAATAGAGACGTAGATAAAGAGAGAGAGAGAGGAAAAAAGAAAAGGAGAGAGATGGAGAGAAATAGACAGGAAGAACAGAAATGAGATGTAAAAACTCAATCTCAGCAAAAAGTCAAGCACAATGTAATAGAGCAAAATGACAGAGGAAGGCCCTGGGGGCACAATGGGTACAAATTTCCATGATGATCCTACCATGGCAATGGAATTATACTTTTTTTGTAACTTCAAAGCAAATATAGTCAAAAACTGTTATTCTTAACATTGATGAAATACTTTTAGTACCTTCAATACTTTCCCCTATAGAATCAAAGGCCCTTTCCTTTGCACTGGTGTGGTGTTTTTATTGAACTCGTAATGCGCCATATGTGACTTTATTCATTAGTTTATACACACAAATCGTATAGAGCTATAGTGTTTGCTGCAATGAAATGGTTAACAATTTACTCCAGTTCATAAGTTTTCAGTTCGTTTGATATGGGGTAGACCTGGTTGCATTAAAGGGTGGGAAAGCAAAAGGGAGGCACTACTATTCCTTTCAATTAATGCAGAAGATATTTTCAAGCTAGAGCTGGAAAAATAACTATTCTTTGAATCTATTCTGAGGGCTAGTAACAGTAATAGCCTGCAACAAAAGAGGGGGAAAATCAAGAGAAAGAGAATGGTATGTAATGATGTATTTTCTAGTGGAAATACCCTGTATTTATCATTCTACTCAGTAATTGAGCTCACTGTTGCCACGTTTGAATACCTATAAAAGTCTAGCCATAATCCCCTAATTGCATTGGGAGAAGCCTTTGTCATTGGAAGCTGTTAGGGGGTTGTAAATGTTGAATAAATGAGTCAAAGTGACTTAAGTAGGTCTCTGGGGAAGAGAGTACATAGGGTCAACTCCCAGCGTAATAGTGCAATCTGCCTGCCAACAATGAGCACATCTTTAGAGAATGAAGTCATGTGACACAGCGAGGCCCATAGTGCATCATTCAGGAAATGGTGATTATGTACTTTAATTGAAATAAAAGTTACCTTTAAAGTGAGAGCTATGTTGTAGATCTGATGTGTAGTATGTATTTTAATGTAATTTTGCCTGAATGTCCCTTACTAAAATATGGGAAGAAAAGAAAAAAAGGATATAAGCATATTAGAAGAAAGAAATCAAGTTCTGTGGAACAAAGCCTGACAAAGGAAAGGAAAGAGAAGTAAGCTGAACGAAATGTTTGCTTGGTAATGAGTAAGTTCGTCCTTGAAAACAATTCCAGAATTTAACCAGTACCAAATTACTGCTATATAAGCCGGTTTTTAATAAACCCTAATCTCCAGAGAAATAATTTCCTCCTCACTTGCAAATATTTGACAGGTCAAATGTGGTTTACCTCAGAATTTACTTGTGAGTAGATGGGCATTTTTTTTTCACAATTCTTCACTTTCTTTTCATGAAATATATCTCAACAGTGTATGCACACTGAAATCTAATAGGGTCAACGTCATACTGCAAATGGTTACACATTGCGTCCATTCATAAAGTCCATTTTTATGAGAGTCTGTGGTCAATGTCATAAGGTACTAATGGCAGTTCATATTTACACCATTTGAGTTCTTTTCTAATACTTTCTAAGAAGTTTATTCCAGTCTTACTGGTTGAGTCTTGTTTTTGTATCCATTGATTCTATTTTAAGGAGATTAAATAGCATTTCCTGTTGAAAACTATTGTTCACTACTCACTGGTCGGGTCAGCAAAGTTATAGTGGGCAGAATATGTAGGTCTTGGGTCTATACTTGTTCCGCTTTTAGCAATCTGTCCCTATTTTAAGGCCTACTTCATGTACGTACATGTACACAATTGTAAGTCTTCATGTAATGAACAAGATTCACAATATTCTTTCTCTCCTGCATTCTTATTTATAATTCTAGAGAGTTCAGGGCTGTAATAGCCCGGCTGGAATTTGGCAAAATGAGAACTAACTGCATTAGGTCAATTAGGGTCAAGAGAGTTACAAATTATGTCCTTGACCATCGACTCAAGTTTACGGTCAAGAAAAAAGCAAGGCATAGGAAGAAGGAGGGAGAAAGAAATAAGACAGAAGGTAACAGTTGTTGAAATACTTTTTCTCTGCATGTACATAAAAAGGAGAAAGGAAAAGAGAGAGAGACCGAGTGGGACAGAGAGAGAGAGAGAGAGAGAGAGAGAAAGAGAGAAGGAGAAAGAGAGAGAGGGAAAGGGAAAGAAAGTGAGGGTCCTAGTTTAATTGCTTTTTTTCTCTGCACAAGTTCCGAAACTGTTGACAGAGTATGATTAGTCCCAGAATTGGCCACTGTCACGCAACTGGTTTTATCCCTCCATAGGGATGTGTTGTAAAGGAGTCCTGCTCACGCTTAATGAACAGCTGACTTTTGTTTTCCTTATAAATTGCAACTAGCCGTGACACTTTCCTTTGCTCGGAGGACTGAACGTCAGATGCCCAAGACGTGTCCGTGTACACTTTTGACCCGTCATCTAAAAATTGCACAAATGTTGCCATTGAACTCCTCTGCTAAATTCAATACTGCCCTATGGGAATGGTGTGTATTACCCGTGCAAAAATGCCTCAATGGCTCATAAAAAGTTAATTGCAATGTTAATGTGTGTCTTCCAAATTATCTTTGAAATGCTGTACACTATGTCATGAATTATTTCCAGCATGAGCCAAATCAGCTCATAACAAGCACATACCTGGCTCTTTTGCGCTCCCATTAAAAACTGCCAGCTACAGCACCATGCTTACTACATGCTCTAGTGTGGAGTTAGCTTGCAGCCTCGACTAGATTTTGGACTGATGAAGTAGCTACTTATTTTGCTATATTCTCCAGGATTTGGGTAGAAGATTTCCACGACCAAATGGCAGATTGGGCTGGTTGGTGAATACACAAATAGCTTGCTATTCTGGCTTGGTAGAGACGATCACACAATAGCGTGCCTTTTTTGCCACTTCAGGTTGATGAAGACTCTCCTTAACCTATTGTGTGCCAGACCAAATGTACTCTTTGGGAATTGTGTGTGTGTGTTACTTGTGTAAGCATGCATCCATGGCATAGAAGGAGGTAAAGAAGACAGTTTGTAGACTTCAAGGTGAGCAAAAGCAATTTTCCAGTCTGATTCCGACTTTACGAACAGGAGAATTGGAAGCACAATCTGCCTTTATTACCTCTTATGGGTAGTTAGGAATACTCACTTCAAAAAGCACAAGTATAATTGCATATGATTGAAGGAGTTATGTTATCCGTAATTTGGGCTACTTAGATGGTAAGTTATCTCAAGTCCCATTGGTCTGGGATTTAAACCTGGGAGGTAACGCGCACTCCTAACGATGTATGATAGGAAATTGTAAGCCATTGAAAGGCCACTGAAAGAAAGGGAGACAAATTATCGGCAAATTTCAGGGGCGCGTGTGTAATCTTCACAGACTACAGGAAGTTAGATAGCGCTTTTTCAAGGACTCGGGTGCTTGCCCCGTAATACCTGACAAAACGCAACTTCAGGATTATCTGTAATTGTTGCGTCATGGTGATTATACCTAGCGATACCTTTTAAAGGAGTGGCCTTAATTTCATTTCATCATTAACATGACCTTGCCTACTTTTTGTATGTTTATTTGTATGATTTTTTTATTGGTGAGCTTTGAGTATAGTGTTCTATGTCAGCCCAATTTGTCAAACTATTCTGCCATGTTACTGTAAAGGTGAGAAATCAGCTACTTGCGTGATGGAAGCAATATAAGTTCTGTGTAGTTACATAATGACAATAATAATAATAATAGTTTAAAGGGAAACAAAACCTCAATGAATAATTAATGAAAGAAAAAAAGAAAATAAAAATAAACCTGCTTTATCAACCACCTGTCTCTAACACCACACTCCATTGAACAAAGTTTCTCATTGAAACATGTATGAAATTAACCTGTACATGAAGACCACCTGTCATTAAAGTCTACATTTGAACAGAAAACCCATCAGCTAGAGTGTACCTAAGGAACTAGGCAGGGGGAGAGAATATAAAAAGAAAGGAAATTACCATTTTGGTAGCCCTCTTGCATTCAAGAACCACATTTATTGGCATTCCTTTGCCTAGGAAGTCAATTTCACCTGCTTCAATGGATGCAATTCCTTCTCTCTCAAGTCTTTGGAGCAAGCTCGGAAAAGGTGTTGGATCTCCTTGAATTAGGATTCCTCTCATTCCAGCCACTTAATAACAACACCTGGACTCTATAAAGGGACTTAACTTATATGTGAATCACACTGGAATTATCCGTTTTGTGACTATTATCCTCTGTTGTTTCTCATCTAGCAGATTTGGTTCCTTGAGGTTCTTATGACACACATTTGTTTTAATCCTATTGGGACCAGTACAATAGAGGTTTTAATCTGGTTTTAATCTTGTTCAATAGAGGGAAGGGTGAAAGACTTCTGTTCCTTTAAGAGGATTGGCTCTTAGATTAGTTTTCTTTTGAAGATCATCTCCATCCCATCTTATGACATAACTATGAATGCAGTCTTGGTGACTGTGTACAATTGTATCCAAAACAACTAATAAGAAAAAAGGAAAATAAATATCATTATCGTCCTTTTATAGATAAGTTCACCCTCTGTATACCATACGGGCATCTTTTGTGTAGTAAACCAATGGGCTGGAAATATCATGGTACTAGCAAGATTAACAATAACTTTTATGGGTGATGAAAGTATACATATGGGGGATATGTAGACATGTTTGTATGTAGGCTAATCTACAACATTTTTCATGTGAGAAGAGGTGTATTATATTGTTTTTTTCCCCTTGACAATGTGATAGCTTTTAGATGAGCTGTTCTCATGAGCCATGCTATTTCAGAAAGTATCTTCTTGGCTACTGATAATCGTTTGTCTCGCAATGTAAGGTAAACGGTATCGAAAAGATCACGACGTTTCGTGTGCCCCTGCAACACTTCGTCAGGTGTGATACAAAATTGTAGTAAGCAGGGGTTTAAATACCCTATGGTCAGTGCAGCGCACTAACTGAAAAGTGCTCATAAGAACACTGACCATAGGTTATTTAAACCCCTGCTTACTACAATTTTGTATCACACCTGACGAAGTGTTGCAGCGGCACACGAAACGTTGTGATCTTTTCGATACCGTTTACCTTACATTGCGAGACAAACAATTATCAGTAGCCATCTATCCGCAATGAGTAACATATTTAGCAAGTATCTTCTTGTATTGTTATCAGAAACATCATAAAGAAATAAACCATGTTTTCAGATATAAAATGAATAATGCATTCATTATATGCAAAGTGAACCACAGTTAAAAAAAAAGACAGATGGGAGAGTCATTTTGTCTCCCTTATCTGCACTTCGTTCTGCTTCTCTCTTTGAATTCCAGACAAATTGTCTACAGGATTCGTATAGAATTTATGGTAAAATGCATCAATGGTGCAGAAAGCATTCTCTCTTAATGCGTCATTCAGCCTTTCCCCCCCACTCATAATACACACCATTCCCATATATATGAAGTAGGGAGTCTAGCAGAGAAGGAGTTAACATGCTCAGAGTCCATATGATGGACTTACAGTCTGTCTGCAGTGTGTAATTGTTGCTTAATCAAGGATTAAAGTTGGGAGTAAAGTTGTCTGTCCTACCATAGGATTAGGGTTAATAGTCTATTGAGTGGAAGGTGAGTGTAACCAGTTAATCTTAATGGATTAAGAGATTAGAAGCATTCTTCACCACAAGATGAGAAGTATTCCTTGGTCACAAAGGAATAACAACTCAAATATATGCCTGACATTCCCTCTTAACCCTTCCTTCACCAGAAGATTGTGATTGTTGTGTATTGAGGGTGTAAACATTCACAAGTGGCGCATTGAGGGTTAAATGTGTCATATTTTGTAAATCTCCTCTTATTTTCCACTGCTTGTCTCAATCAACATACTCTGCAGTTTAAAATACCATTATCATTCTGTGTCCTTACATTAGTGAAGTATAGGGAGACACATGCTTAGGTAACCCATGATAACCTGTTCAACGTTGTTGTGTATCTTGCACACTTAATTGATAAAGGGTTTTTCGCCCGTATTCATGAAACCTTTCTAAGCATAACAAGCTGGTAAAGTGCATTTACCTGTAGCTTCATGCATTTTTAGTAACTAACTAGGCTAGAAACGTATTTAGAATCTGGCCATCGTCAGAAGAACTAGTTCTCACTTACAATTATGGGTAAAGATTAAAATTGATGCTTCTTAGAAATGATTTAGTTATAAATTTAACTCATTAAATCTGATACACTCTATACAAATCTTATGGAAAAGATCAAAGAAATCCAGATGCTCACAGTTTTGTAGAACAGGTCTACAGACAACAGCCATTCAGACATACATGTTTAAATGTATGTGTTTTATAATTGGTTTTTATTTGTGATTGGAAAGTGTTATCCCTGTCATGCAGTAATGTACATGTCCATACATGATTTTAAACATGTATTCAGGGTCAGGGAATTTTCTTTGTATCTATCTAGGCTACTTAAAGATTGTCCGTCCCTTTTGCAAGCTTAAAATTTGAAATCGTCTATCACGATCGTAAATTGAACAAAGTGTGATTCAAGACCATTTCTAAGAATATAGCATGTTGAAGCTTTCTGTATATGTAAACAATCTCAGCCGTTAAATTTCAAACCGACTTTTTTCGTACCACGAAAAAAGTATTAGTCTTTGTTACAGTATCTATGTGGTTATTATGCGTGTGTGAAATCCTAATTTTATGAGTACCTACCAAACTTTGGAGATGATTCCTTCTATAGAACAATGTTTTTGATAATGCGTTTCATAATTTAATAAACACATTAATCAGTGAAGCAGATATTTCAACACAAACTGCTAAGAGCCTGAGGTAAAGACTATTAATCAGACGTTGTTTACGTGCATTATTTGAATTTTACACTACGTATCAGTTTCAAATTGTGAATATAGAGCTTGCTTACACTTCTCTATATGTTTTGCCAATGTTTCGATGGTTTTGTGGTGATCTGAAAAAGGGACTGGCTGTCTTTAAAGTTTACCCAGTTTGTTTCCTCCCCACAATGGAAGCCAGACCCTAAGAGGATCATGGAGAACTGATAGGGGATTAGGAGACTAAATACAGTTAATCCACTCAAAACCAATCAAGAGTGTAGTGGGTTCCTTCCTCCTTATAAGAAGTAATTGATTACATGAAAGTGATAGGTATACATGTCTCAAACCAGACCTGAGCTTACCTGTATTTACTTCATAATTCATTTACTGTATCTACATGCGTATGTGTGCTGATTAAGCTGATTGATCAAATAATCGTTTTTGTGCTGTATTCAAACATTGTAAGTTATTGAAAACTGTTCTCTTGACGGCCTAGTTACTAGTGGCACTCGACTGTCCAGAGTATTTTGAAACATGAAATAAGAAAAGCTAGTAAATTAAGTTGAATTCATTCCCCTTGTTGAAAAGGGGAGACAACAGGATATATCACTTTTTTTATAAGTGGATACCTTGAAATGCATTCATTGGAAAATTAAAATTCCTAGAACATACAGTTCACATACTTTCCTTGCAGTATGATGAGTGAATGCTGACAGGCCGGGATCCTATCACAGTCATTAATTATCATACCTTGTCTACCCACCTTTTGTAGTTATCTTCACTTTTGTTAATCAAGCACAAAACATCAGATTCATTGTATTGATTTGCACACTTATTTGCCGAGGTACAAATCAAATACAATCTTCATAATGATATCAAATACAAGCTATTGTATGGCTCTAAGTTTTTAAATCGCTTCACTAACAGCGCGAGAAGAGTTTATGTATAAAGCTATGGGGGTGTGAGATTGAGGGGGTGGTATGTGCTAACACTCTTTGTCCTTTGCCATTTAACAATTAACAGGTAAAATAATGGAAAAAAAAGTTGACTATGGAAGACCACATATATGGACTAGACCATGCATGTCCCTCTCTATACACAGCTTGCACAGAGTAGTAATTTGAAAAGAGAGTTAACATTTTATTCATATGAATATTTATGCATTTTGTAACATCAGGCTTGTAAGGTTAATTATGATCAGGGTCATGTTGCATGTAGTTATCAATTATTGTAACTCACCATCAATGGTAACTACCATGGTAACAGCCAGTGAGCTTTCATTATTGCCCCTGTTGCTATGATAGTTGCAATTGATGGTAAGTTACAATACTGGTAATTGAAAAGGTATATGCAGCATGGCTCAGACTCCTCAGAATAATGTAGCCATTTAGAGTGCTGTCTGGGACCAATATTAAGGCAGTTAGCAAACCATTGCCATTGTGGACTTAAGTAGATGGGCAATCGCACAGCAATTTTCTTGCAGAGGTACAACTGAAATAACATAGAACCTCCGCTGAATAACAAAAGAACCTGTCTTCATTGCGTGTATTGCAATCAGACTCCTAAAATTAATGTAGCCTTTGAGAGTGCTGTTTGGAGCCATTATTAAGACAGTTAGGAAACCAACAAAGAGCCCCCATGAATAAGTAAGAACCACTTTTAAAAATATATTTTTCTTTATAGTGTATATTGCAAAAACGTGTGTCAGGCAGGGTGTTAACTTTTGTGATGTCGGGCTTGAAAAATATCCCCCACCCCGCAAATAGATTGTTGCGCTGGTCTGGGTAATGTAACTCTCTCTCATTATGCAGCCAGAGAATTCAACACCTCTCCCCCCTCATTTTATTTACATGAAAGGCTACGTAAATTGCTTCCAGACTCGCTAAAATTAATGTCGCTATTGTTGGGCCCTTTCTTGAGGTAGCATACCATGTGGACTTAAGTGGATGGGCAATTTTCTTGCCGCAGCGGTATACGACTGAAGTCGGCATAGTAGTGACACACAGGCTTCTCAGTGTTGGCTGGAATAGGGGATTAACGTGTCACTCTGTGAGAGCCCCCTCATTTATTATGCGCTAATCTCCTCAAACGCATCCCCTTGGGTTCTTACAGACTCACCAGTAATGCCCAACATCCTCAGATTTTACTTTCAAAGGAGATATTTTGGGCAGAGCATGTTTATGGTTCTGCTTCTTTTTTTTCTTCTTTTTTTTGAACGCTTACTATTCAAAGATCTGCACGAACCCTGGGACGTTTTTTTTTCCACCAAATTTTCTTCAGTCAATTTTGGTTGTATTCTTTGTGCATTATACTTACCTGAACTCATGCATTCTGCATATTCTTACCAAATGTGGGCACTTCACTAAAAGTTTAAAACTATTCATATTTGTATGCAAAACCAATTCACACTGTGCTTGTTGAATGAATGCGGATATCCTTTACACACCTATAATGTGAACCCTAGACTGCAATTTTATATTTGTTCTATTTATTGGAAAGGAAATTCTGATAAAGTATATTCTTCCATTTTCCATGGTTTTTACCAGATGTTATTGCTTTGACCTGCAAAAGGGCTACCTTGTATTTAAAACCCTTGTGTACGATTGTGAGACATCTCTGCCAAGAACATTTGCTAGAATGAGAAAGCTTAATTGATCATTGACTATAAATCCTTCTAAAATTTTTGTAGGTTGCTCCGATTAACTTAATCCCTTAAGCCCTTTGTCTTTCTGTGATGATGAATTATGCTTAGTGATACATGTACATAGTAAAATATAACTAGTAGTGTCTGTTTCAAGTTAAATGAGGGATGTTTGCATAGAACCAATTTTCCAGTGCTGCTCAGTGCCAGCGGCTTGTCGCTAGTGTTCTTCTGCCTCTGTAACACAATGAAGTAGTTCCATGTAGTGATATTTAGAGGTCCACATGCCAGCTGTCTTGCCAAAATGGAAAAACATCTCAAAATACCCAATTTCACATTGAAATTTTCTTCAATGTACCTCGGTTTGAACATCCCTTAATGCAGTGCAGCTGTTCCTACATGATGCAAGGGAGTCGCTTTATGATGGGAAAATAGCGTGTTAGCAAACTGTCCTCCAGAAATCAACCAGGGATCGTTCATTGGTTCATTGTCCAAACACACATTGGACTCATTCACCATAACTATCCCCACCCAAATGATGTTTTGTGGAATTTGTGTGCAGTTTCTGGGAACATTTTTTATTCTCAGCTTGATGCATAGAATATTTTTATGAAGTGAATGGATCGTTCATTGCTTTATTGTCCAGACACACAATGGGCATATCCATGGTAACTCTCTCTTTACCCACCGAAACGAGGCTCTATGGGATTTGTGTGCATTACTGAGCCCTGTTACATAAAACTTCAATCAACCAATCACTTTCAAGGTTTCTATAGACATGCCATTGGAAGCAAAATTACCATCTATGGTAAGTTTTATGCAGTAGGGCCTTGGAGCCAAAGTGTAAGAATAGCATGTGAAGAGTTAGCTGTGAGTGAACGTAAACGCATTGAATGACAGATTTTCCAGGAGCATGTGTTTATTATTTGGTCGCATAACAAGCCCTGCCTTGTCTAATAGAATTGTGAATGCCTGGCAAGAGGGCATTGACAGCTCATGTGCAATGTCATATATATAGAGTTCTTTGCATCTTTATCATTTCCTGTCCTGTCAGGCGCATTGTGTGATATCTTTTGTGGCTTCTTCTTTCCTTCCTTCCGTTTTACTCAAATAGTTTCCCCATGTTTCAACTGGGAATGATTTACTCTTGATATATGTATAACTATGACTTAGATTTGACCAATAGTTTCTTGGAATATATATTTCATTCACTGCTTGATGTATACGTCAAAGTAAATATACACTGTGACGCACAGGATGCGTTTGATATGTAACATGGCAGTTGAATATAAAACTGTACACTCATATTATGTTCATCATCTACTGCCCAGAGAAAAAAAAAGACTTACACACCATATCAGAATCCAGTTCAGTTTGCTAACACTGGTTGGACTTCCAAATACACAAGAGTATGCATATGTACAGCTATTGGTAAATCAAACGGACTGTAATGGAGGGCATGCAAAATATCACGAAATGTCTGTGATAATTTTAGACTGATATTTATTTTATGTTGAGTTTGGAGCTAAAAAGGAGGAAGCCATTTTGTGGAGATAACGAATGTTATCGCAATACACATTTTTTTTTTACAAAGGGGTACAGGGCATCCCTCCCACACCCCCACACTTTTTGTTGCTATTAGACTGCGTACATTGGCTAGTCTAGCAAATACATTAAATATGTGCATTGTAACTCAACCTGATTGCTAAGAAGGCCAAGATGCTACGCAATGTCTGTGGTCATGTTAGAAGGAATAAATCTTATTTTTATTGGCTGTAGAGTGTGTAGAAGAAATTGGAATCCATTTCATTCAGACAATGATGGTTATCAAAATAGCCACTTTTTAGAAAGGGGTATTTGGTATTTGGTATTGGGTAGATCAAATAAAATAATATTTGTTTATTGGATGTAGAGTTAGTAGCTAAATAGGGACTCTAGTTTCGTGCAGACGATGTTGATTTTCATCAAAATAGCCTCATTTTAGACTGGGGGGTATGTGACTGTTCGTCTAGGGCCCCTCCTTAACCAGGAGCACAGCAAGCCTACTGTGACTCACTGACGGACTGACTGACTGACAAGGGAAAACAGACGGCATCTGTTTGAGGATGTCACGGAACAAGTGATAGAAATGGGAAGATGACCTGGATTGAATCAGAACAAATTAAGCGATGCACACTGGTTACTATCTGTGGTGTGTATTTCTTTATTTACTTTAACCTGTTGCTCACGGTTAAATTTTCAGACCCTGTGAACCCTGGTCCAGTAAGGATTTCAAAATTTGCCACAGAACTTCGGTAACCATAAGGATAGGGCTTGATTGTGCCCTATAAAGAGATTATTAAAGCTTTGAATCTACTGCCCACGCAGCTGTGAGCAACAGGTCTAGCCCATGACAGAACTTGCAAAGGTTATTATCAAACTTTTTGCTTTGTGTTCAATTTCATCATTTATCAACGGAAAGAAAAAACAACTTCTTCATTTATTGTCACAGGGATACAGAATGCTAATTTGGATTTATTGCATCCGTGACTTTTTGGAGGCTACAAATGCGTATGATTCTGGCTCTAATTTTATTACATCAAGAGGAACAGAGAGGATATGTCTAACTTCATGCTGACTGGGTGTTGTTATATTTGGAAGTTCAAGGCTAAGCTTATAAATATTCTTCAGTTGCAACTCTTTACAGTGATACAAACAGGCACTAGCTGTTTCTTGTAGATAAGATGCACTGTGTTGTGTCTTAGCAGGGACATCTCTCTCATGTCCCTGGTCTTAGCTAGCTACGCAAACAATTACACCTGTGCTTTCATGAATATCCATACCTTTGTTCACCTGTATGATTTATAGCAGTTGGTTCTGACCTGGTAACTTGGCATTTCCTGAAGGAAAAAACAAAACAATTATCCATTCACCTTGAACACTGCAACAGGTATATAGAAAATCTTCCATTTTTGTTATGCGCAGAACAGAAATTGCTTCTTCATTGTTTTTCATAATTCAAGTACTAATCTCTTTTATATTGGTTTGTGTTGAAGTAATGACCATATGCAAATTATATGTGTTTTAAGTTTTTTATTCCGTAGTATGTAATGTAGGAAGGCAGGCTACTGATTGTACCTTACCAGTCTTTAAGCGATTCACTTTGGAAGAGGGGTAATAGGGAGGGCGGGGGAGAGAAGGCATGGGGGAAGGTACCTTATGTTAGAAAGATAAAAACATGGGGGGGGGGTAGTATCTGTCTGCCCTATAAACACAGGGGTGGGAGAAATGGGGTACATGGAGATGGAGGTTGCTTGATAGGGAGAAATAGATGAAATATGAAATGAGGGTTGCGAATGGTTGTGCATTTGGGGGGGGGGTGGGGGGTGGCTATGTGATTAATGTGCATTCATGATAACATAATTCACAAGTGGCGTGTTTAGGGTTGAAACTAGTATATGGAGATGAATTTTGCAGTTATAGGGAGAAATCAATGAAATATGGGATGAGGGTTGCAGATAGTTGGGGGGGGGGGGGGGGGGGTGGGTGGGTACTGAATGTGGGTAAGTGGAATAATACATACATACTGCACATGGTGCCGGAACAGTGACATGCATGGTGACATTTTGTGCCTGGACACCCTCAATCATAGGAACATTACCCCCTTGAGGGCACATCAGGGACTCATTCTCCCAGAATTATGGCCTGACTTTATGACTTCCCTTTTCACAATTCTTGTGTGGCCCCCATTTTTCCAGAAAGGTTAATTGACAGCCGTTGCTGGCAACCCCCAAATTCGCGGCAATTTGTCATTTCTTTATGAGTGTGCCAGAGTGTAAGATGATGCACGGTTTATCAATGTGTTCATGTCCTATTTTTTGATGGGTATGATAAATGCCCTCTGGTTATCCAGCAAGTGTACATTCTTCTTATCTTCTATTTTCATGACTGTCATATTCTTTCATTGTTTACTATTTTGTGGATATTCTACAGACCACATTTTTTTTATTGAGAAGAGAATGTCATTACCATTGTGCTCCTTCAGATATTCTAAAGAACAAAGATTTCTCATAAATCATCTCTTTATCCTGGGTAGCTCAAGGCTAATACGCTAGTAAATCAAATTGATTTCCCTTCTGTTTTCCTATTACCTTCATTTTGAGCTTTTATTGAACATGTACATCTCATGAAATGTGCCAGTAGGGATTTGTTCTGTCCCTTATGATTATCTTCAGTTGCTGGAAAATGACCAAATATGGATGGTATATTAAACAATGATCGTGAATGTTTTATATTTAATAAACTTTCAGTATGTTGGAAAGATGAGCACCTTAGTGAAGTATTCCAGTATTAAACAATTTGTTTTTTGTTTTTATTCCTTTTCTGCTTTCTCTCTCCTCCCATATCTTATACTCTGTTTGCATCTCCCCACTCTCTCTACTCCTCTCCTCCTCTCTGTCTCTTTCTACCCCTCCCCCCCCCCTCTCTCTCTCTCTCTCTCTCTCTCTCTCTCTCATGCTCACACATGGCCGTCACATCTTCCACTGGTCCTATAGGTAAGTAACACCAGTTTGTTTATTTCTTCAAGTTTTAAAATTGATAAACTTTCCTTGAGCTCTCACCGTCAGACAGTGTGCTAATCCTTCAACAAATCACCCTAATTTGCTTATTTTTCTACAAAAATTCAGTCATCATTCAGGAAAAGTATATACAAGGGTGTGGACATGATGTATGCAGAAACTCACATTTCATGGCCAGAAAATAAATAACTTCCTATACTTGCAAATTTGAGAAAAACGTGCGTCACTTTTATTCTTGGAAATAGCCTTCTGAGGCATATAGTGATACATTGGCTACCTCTGGATAGTGTAGGTTGATGTTCTTGTCATATTGGGAACAAATTAATTATCATCCTCAAGTAGTTTTGTGCTCCGAACCTTAAGACTGTGATACCTGTTTGACATTATATAGCCAACATGTCATGCTTGTCAGCATCGCATAGCCTAGTTTAGAAATTATTATGAATTTATGTTAAATTTTGCCATGTGAAAACTTCAATAAAATAGAGATTCTCCCAATGCTCACCATTATCAAAGTCACTACCAGGGTTGGGGGGGGGGGGGGGGGGGGGCGGGAGGGTAGTCATGGACATCACCCAAATCATCATTTATCAGATCTGGACATATGATATGAAGTACAATAACATCTAGTTGATTTTTACACATTTTTAAAGCTATCCAGTTAAATATATATTTTTTTGCAAGAGATGAATGCAGGGTTTGAAATGTTATCTGTATCCTTTAATATTTTATGTGCCAGATAAACTGCTGTTGTGTCACTGTCAAAGGAATGCGTGTGCTTTTCTTATGCAAAATTGCATGAGGTGGCAGATGAAGGGTTATATTATTTATGGATGTTTTGTGTTGTGCATGGAGAAAATACCCTCAAATCTTGCCTTTAAGTGGAAAGTGTGTCCTCCAGCAAAAGTCAATTCATGATGTGGATCAGAAGCTGAGTCTGCACTCATTTCCATGTTAAGGTCAGAAAACCAATTACTTCCTGGTTGGTAACATTATTGAGGAAAAGCATATCCATCCATGAGACTGCCGAACTCACATAAAGCAGACTTGAAACCTGGCCGGTCCCCATCAACGGATTTAATACCTGGCTATCGTATCACATTGACTCACGAAACCTGGTTTATCATTCCGGATATGGTCTCTGTTCTTTTTTTAGGAGGAGGAGGGGACGAAATTAGCTGATTTTATCCCAAAATGAACCCCTTTTTTGTAATCCTTTCAAGGATGAGGGTATGCTACCATGGAAACTATACATGCTTAATTAAGCTCACTAGAAGACATTATTATAAAAGATATGCATTTAGACTAGTCTATTTTCTGTTATGAATTAACTTTTTTGTGAGGAATGGCCACTGAGAGACGTATTGTGCGATGACAGGGGCAATATGCTATTAGCTATAGGAATGTATACTATTGTCTATTTACTGTAATGAATTAACTTCTTTGATAGAGTATATCATTAGCATATAGATAGACAGATTATGATTATAGTGATACCAAGATTTTGAGGAGATAATTGACGGGACATCCAAAGCCATCCAGTTCCTATACCATTGAAACTGGAGACTGCTATCCGCACCGGCAGTGCACATGACAATGTGAGCAATGCCAAATGAAAGACGCATTGCATGCTGACAGGGGGAATATATATGACATATGAATGTAGACTATAGTTTCTACGGAACAAGGTGTTTCAAATGTGAACAAGGATACTTGTTTGCTTTTCTTGAAGAGCTTCAGGAGGCTTTGACTGTGAGATTTAATACACGCTACTGTTACGGGTTACTGCTGATCTATGCAGAATTTCATGACTTCTTTAATAGGGCTTTCCCGGTCTGTAATGTCGTGCGGGTGCACGGAAGTGGGGATAGCACTTTTCCTCCTGATTCCTGTTCGTGATGAATCCGTTCCATTACCGCTATCTCTCTGCTTCCGTCTAACAAAACAATGGTAAAACCATGCCCCTGAATTTACACCCTGTATTCCTGTCATATGATAGAGTGCATAATGATATGGTGGTGTGATTCATTGATTTGATAAGCCAAGGATGTTAAAGCTTCAAAGTCACATTATGTCTGCCACCGTGAACATCAATGTCTTTTAATGGGTGTGTTGCTTAACTCACTATACCAGGGGGGTGTTTCACCAAGCTGTTCGTAAGCTACGAACAACTTTACGAACGACTGGTGATCCCTTCTTGTGCTGTCACATTCTCAATAATTTTGATTCCCAGCAGCTTAAGTTCAAATCTGATTAATGAAAATTCTTGTTGTTAACAAGACTTTGTCTGAATACAAAGCTCATGATTTGTCAAATTTTATCAGGATTGTTGGAAATTAACTCCCAATATGTTAAAACAGGAACAAAGTTTGGTATCGCATTTAACACAAGAATGGATCACCAGTCGTTCGTAAAGTCGTTTGTAGCTTACGATCAGCATGGTGAAACACCCCCCCTTTTTGCACTGGTAATTTATACCATTCCCATAGGGCAGTATGAGTATGACAGAGAAGGACTTAAGTGCTGGTTCGCATAATTTTGCACATAAACAGTACCAGGAGTATGCGGACTGTGACATCTCCTCGCAACATGTAAAGGTATTTACATGAGATATACACAACATACATCTTCTTTGGCTTCTGTTTATTGTGGACTCATTAGCCAAAAAATGCCTGAGGGTAAAGTCTATATTGGGCTTTTTGTGTAGAAATGTGTGGAGGCTTTTGTAAAGACATCATATGGAATTTTAAGCCTGTAGAACTGTGGATGGGAAGTGTTGTGTTTTAGACATTTGTAACTTGAATTGCATTTTACATGGAATTTGGAATAAAATGGAGATAGATATTTAAATGTTAGAGGACAGAGTTAGTAGGGTGGTGAGTGAGGGTGAAAGGAGGAGGGGGGAGGGCGCCTTCTGTCTAACTGTTGCAACTTTCCTTAAAGATTGTCTGTCCCTTTTGCAAGCTTAAAATTTGAAATCGTCTATCACGATAGTAAATTGAAGAAAGCGTGATTCAAGACCATTTCTCAGAATATAGCATGTTGAAGCTTTCGTACTACGAAAAAAGTATTAGTCTTTGTTACAGTATCTATGTGGTTATTATGCGTGTGTGAAATCCTAATTTTATGAGTAATTACCAAACTTTGGAGATGCTTCCTTCTATAGAACAACTTTTTTCATAATGCGTTTTGTAATCTAATAAACAGATTAATCAATAAAGCAGATATTTGAACACAAACTGATAAGAGCCTGAGGTAAAGACTATTAATCAGACGTTGCTTACGTGCATTATTTGAATTTTACACTACGTATCAGTTTAAAATTATGAATATACAGCTTGCTAACACTTCTCTATATGTTTTGCCAATGTTTCGATGGTTTTGTGATGATCTAAAAAAGGGACAGCTGTCTTTAAAGTTAGTGCATTGGTTGATGGCATTATGATGCATTCTTCAACAATAATCACAAAGTTTAGTCAAATAGCACTTTGGGGTAATACAAATTTGAAGAAAAAAAGTTTGGCATAGACTTGTAGTTGGCATATGCTCCATACTGTAAATAGATGAAAAACAAGTCAAACAAAAATAACTTATTACCAAAGAGATTCGACCCTGCATTTATTGTTAACAGGGCAGCAACTTAACCATGAATTTGTTCTTGAATTTGTTAGTTACATCATTCGTGGTAGGGTCCATGGTTACATACTCAATTTTGTTGTCAATAAGTGACCTCTTGATAATTATTATCTTATGTATTAAATAAAAAAAGTTAATTTTACATTGCTGTCTTCTTGTTAGATAGCAATCAGTTCTAAAGTGAGCACTGACAGCAGATCAAGAACTAATCACAAAGTATAAATGTACCGCCAGCTGATAGTCTACTCTAATCTATGAAGATGTCATATGTCTAGCCAAAGGCTTAGTATTTTCTGTTTGAGTTTACATGCAGAGAGTCGAAGCTTAAAGTGAGACTCTTTCCTGTACTTGTCTAAGGAAACCATGTGGTGCGTGCATGCTGGAGTTACATATACTGTGCCAACTGTCACAATAGATTAATGAGAGGTCAACATGGGGCCAGTGTTAGCAAGATACAGATAATGGTGATAAAATGATTATTGCTAGCACAATTGAAATTACATATATTCCTTTGTTCATTTTCTCATAGAACTTTAAAATACATATATTTTGGTTGGTCAATATAATATTTGTACATTTGTAATACTTGTCATCAATTATCATCAGTGTCATTATCATGATCATTATTGTTATTATTAACAATGTAATGATTAAACGACTATTACTAAAAGTCAAATTGTTCTTTCCTACATCATAAAGTGCACTTCAATTGATGAAGAGGCCATACAACCAACTTGAGGCTAGTGACCTAATGTAAAAATTGGAAAAACAATTTATGTTTTTCCGGGGATAAACTTAACAGTCCAACTTCACAGAAAGTGTGTTTGCAATTATGAGCGGTAAACCCCCTAAATTTACCTCTGTATGTGTTCTGGTAGAGCGCTAAGCCATGTTTTGACCATCGTGCCAATTATGATATCCAAAGCCTTGAGACTTTGATGAATTACCCTCCCAGCCGCCAGAGTTTTGAAATTTCCGTCTTGCCCTACACGTCGGACAAACTCACTTCCTCTCTCGTCACACACTTTCTGACCCCAAACGATTAAAACCCGATTAGCCTGATTCCAATTCAGACTGTGAACCGATAACAGAACAAGAGTTACATTATCCCACAGTTCACTGAACTTCCTGTTATGGTCAATTGTGTTGCAACACTTTGTTTTGATTGGTTGTTGGTAAATGGCTTGACTATTTTTAAGCTACAGCCAAAGTGAAGGCTATTTAACACCTGTATGAGAGTTGCTCACATTTTGAAGAAAGAAAAATACCCTAATGGTATATGTATTTCTTTTCATAGCTTTACCACAAGATTTCTCTCATTTTAGAGCCACACACAAGTAATAAATAACAGGCATATTCGGCTTCTCTGGCAGTTGTTTTTCTTGTTCAGAGTCAAAAAATGTGTCTATAGAATTGATGAAAATCAGTCCTTGTACCATAAATAAGTCTATATCTGCTGTGGTTACACCGACGAAGACCAGTTGATAGATCTGTAACCGCTATTGATACCGTATCTACTCTATCAAGTTGTTCATCATGTGATGAACACAAATAAAATGACAAAACAGGAAATGAAATAGCCATTTCCCATGTGTGGGAGACTAGAACAATCACATTTTCGTAGTTTTCATTGGTCAGAGGTGGCCTCGGCTTTAACGCTTACACTACCAGGCCTTGAAAACCCCATTTGTTTTACATACACCTTCTGCCCCTGGTAACGAGAGAGTAGAGTGATTGTTAATCGTTGCCAGTGAGCTCAAAGGTTACTGATTTGATTTGAGTTGAGTTATGTATAACATATGTTTATTGCAGCTATCATTTTGAAATGCTATTAGTGTAAAAGAATATTAATAGTAAGCATAACTTTACAATGTAGAATGAGATGTCAGAATGACTTTTATTAACACTGATGGGAAGAAGAGGAAATACCATGGAAACAGATCAGACCATGAAGTGTTGGATTAATGTCTCTGTGATTTACAGCATCCGTCCCTCTCATCCTTATTCTATTTAAAGAATGGTCATTTTAGGGGGAAAAAATGAGAGTTTTAGTTGATAATTGTCCAGGGTGTAGGATTAAGATCCAGGTAGCTCAGGAACAGACATGGGAAAATATAGAGTTGACTTCATCAGCCCTAAGTGGCAAGATAGCCAGTTAATTTGTGATCGATTTAGCTAAGCGATCATAAAAATCTTGAACTGTACGGCAAAATAAAAAGCTATGTTGTTGATTGTCTTCATCAGCTGGAAATCTAGCCCAAGTCTGCCAGCTAGCTCTGCAAACATTGTATTGAATTATGTAACAGTAACAGCTGCGGCTGATCAGTCTCAACTTGGGCAGGCAACATATTATATTAGCGAGCTTTCGCTTTGAGGACGGACGGGCTCCAGAACGGTAATCCGATACGAAGATCGATCTGCGCATGCGCCACCCTCCGCCTCGCTGTCCGCGCGGACGGGAATTTTGAGATTTTTCGTTCTCGACGAGTTGCAGACAGCAGCCAATCAATGATGTCATTGCAAATCACACGTGCGCCAGGGGGTCGGGGGGTGTCAGGGGTCAGATGACGTCCCATGCACCGCAGTTCGCGTTCTCTGTCTTATTTTGCGAAAGCGCCTGTGACTCCCGCGGACGGACGCCTAGAACAGATTCCTCACTGTTCTCGTTTTCGTCCGCGGGGTTATAACGAAAGCTCCCTGTTATTATCCTATATCAGCTTGTTTTGGTCTGATGGAGGCGGAATATAAACCACGAGCTGATTCCCTCAGATTACAAAATAGCCAGTTATTTTGCAAGCTCCGCTCTGATGTAGCCCCACCTATATCATAATTTTGAGTGCCCGAGCAGAAGAATTCGTAGCCTTTCTTCCAGGCTGTTGGACATTTCTAATCCAAAGTTGAAAAAATGGAGTCTAGTCCTCTTTTAAGATTTGTCACTGTATTATCCTCCTCTTTGTCTGACTTTTGGAGGAGGCAGAGAATAGAGAATAGTCTCCTGTAGCTAGTCCTGTTTATTGAATAGTTTGATTGAGAAATAAAATGCCCAACCGGCTGAAAGCCAGGCTAATGAACTGTCTGGAGGTCAATGCTTCCTCACATTGGATGGTGGTTAGGAAAAAAAGGTTAAGAGGTGATGGTAGGGATGGGAGGAGAAAGAGAGGGGTGGGTAAAAAAGGAGATAAATAGATGAGAAGGAAAAGTTGTCTGGAGGTCAATGTCTCTATGATATGGTAAGGATAAGATGTTAAATATGAGGGTAGAGATAGGATGTTAAGGAGGAGGAGGAGGAGGAGGAGGAGGAGGAGGAGGAGGAGGAGGAGGAGGAGGAGGAGGAGGAGGAGGAGGAGGAGGAGGAGGAGGAGGAGGAGGAGGAGGAGGAGGAGGAGGAGGAGGAGGAGGAGGAGGAGGAGGAGGAGGAGGAGGAGGAGGAGGAGGAGGAGGAGGAGGAGGAGGAGGAGGAGGAGGAGGAGGAGGAGGAGGAGGAGGAGGAGGAGGAGGAGCAAGATGTAGGGATGGGAGTGTGGAGTAAAGATGAAAAGATGAGATGAGAAGAAAGAGAAAAAAAATTGTCTGGAGGTCAATGTCTTCACACATGTGATATGATATGGATAACATATTAAAAAGTGAGGGTAGTTAGAGGATGTTAAGTAGGAGGGAGAGGAGGAAGAGGAGGAAGAGGTTGGGGTGGGAGTGTGGGAGGAGTAAACAATAGATACGGGAGAGGTGGGAAGAGAAGGAGATGAAAAGGGAGAGAAAAAGTTGTCTGTAGGTCAATGTCTACATGCTTGTGATATGGTAAAGATGAGATATTAAAATAGCAATAGCAAGAACAGGAGGAAATGGAGGTCGTGTAGGGGTAAAAAAGAAGTGGAGGTATTCTTTCCCTCATAGTGGAAATGCGTAAAGAAAAGAAAAGAAAAGAAAAGGAAAAGAAAAAGGAAAGCAGATTGAATAGAGAGGGTAAATCTATAGGGCAGAAGACAACTGTAAGAAGAATGGGATTTAGAATAAGGCACTGGAGGATAGAGGAGGTAGTCACAAGATTAAGGGGAAAGCTATAGGAGAAGTAGGACAAGACTCTGAGAATAAGGGAGAGTGGAGGTAATTAAGAAAAAAACGAGGAGGAAGATATTATGAATGAAACAAGCAAATGAGGCAATTCACACTGAATATGAGGAAAGGAAATTTAAACCTTCACTGAGATGGGAAGTGATGAGTGACAATGAGTGGATAGAGAAAGGATCACAAGAAAAATCAGATTGTTAACAACTACAATTTGTTTACCACATTTATTGGTAAATATGCTTGCGATCAATCTAGTTATCCTTGGAGGATGACTTCAACATATGTAAGAGTACATGTACTGGAGAAACCTTTTTCTTTTTTATTGTGTGGGCATCATTATGCAGTTTGATACCAATGCTAGTAAGGGCTAAAATTAGAGGGGAGGATTTAAATGAAGAGGAACATGGTATACCAACATGGGAAAGGGGACTGAAGTGACTTGGAGGGAGGTGAACAAGTGGACTTGAATATAGTTGGAAGAGCTGCTTGGCAAAATGAAATCAATCATGAGAGAGCGTTGGAGGCCAAGTTCAAGTTTACCTTTCTGGGCAGTTTCCTGTTTGTCATCTTTGTTTGGGATGGGGGGAGGAGGGGGGGGGGGTGTATGTTCAAATATAGCTAGTTTGTTCATCAGCTGTTCTTTTGTATTGTGAGTATGTATATATGTGTGTGTGTGTGTGGGGGGGGGGGGAGCGTTTGTTAAAATATTGCTTGTTTGTTCATCAACTGTGCTTTTAACATGTGTGTGTTTGGAGGGGGGGGGGGGGGACAGGGGAGGGGAAGGGGAGCATATGCTCAAATATAGCTAGTTTGTTAATCACATGCTTTTGTATAGTGTGTATGTGTGTGTGTGTGTGCGCGCGTACTGGGTGGAGGCGGTGGGTTGGTAAGGTTACTAGGTCTCTTTGGAGATGGGAATGAGGGGAAAAGAGGGGGGGGGGGGGTTGGGTGTTATTTTTGTTCTCACACTAAAGGCTAAATATATGTCAACGTATCCTTGAAAGAAAATTGAGGATGTGATAAGGAGCTAGACGTGCGTAAAGATGGCGGCATCCTCAGATGTGTTGAGAACAAGAGTCAGCTAGAGGCTTCTTAGAGAAGATGCATCTATAGACATAAGGAGGCACATGTAAGATACTGCTGGTTTCATCCCCAAGATTTTCATACTTTGTTTTTTAGTTGTGGAAATGTTGCTGTATAAGTCACATGCAAACCCATGTGAGTCAAAGGTCATCAAATTATAAACCTGATGGTCATTTGAATTACTTCAGAATTTAAGAGTCATAATTAAGAACCAAAATTCATCAACAATATCCGTGATGAAACGCATTAAATGATGTCTATAAGTGCATTTACAGTTAGATGTACTTTTTGAGGTAGCCTTGCATTTTTCTTCCTTTGTATTTTTGATGGATTTATGATGTGATGCGTCTCTCGGCTGTATACCTCATACCACAGGTGTGTTTCTAAAATGTACTTTAGGTAGGTTATGGGTCTTAACCCTTTTCAGTATAAAAAAAGTGAAACTCTATGGGATTTGTGTGCTTTACCTGTGGATTAATTCGCATGTGGCGCATAAGGAGTTACCAAACTCATCTACGTTAATACACACAATGCAATAATTACGACATCCTTGCTTTACGAGCCTCTTTACACCAAATTGGTGGACTGAACTGACCGTCTACAATACAATCACAATTAGAAAGTACAATGTCCCATCATATTGTGTGTATCTGACATGTCGGTCTATTTAGATCTGGGATATAAAAGCTTTCTAACCAGCTACCCTAACTAACTATTAAAGGCGAATACAATGTAGGACATTATGTAGCATAATTGTTCTGTTTTATGATTTACTGCTAGTTGTGGCCTTGTATGACAGTTAGCTATTGACAAACATGTAATTTGCTGTTAATGGGCACAATATATCCTTCAATCTTGTAAACAGTGATAGAATAGCATGACCTCACTGCTGGAATATTTGTAAACAAGATCAGGAGTCCATGAACTGCTTTGAAACTGTTGCCAAGCATTTGCGTTTAGCTTGTGAATCGTTTGTCTTTTATTGCTTTTTGTCAGGACAGCAACCGTAATTTCTTGTCATAGGATATTGAGTTCAGTGTGGCCTTTTAAAGTGCACAAATAGTCACAATTCATCCCTGTAACTCCTATCTAATTAAAGAAATATGCACTTTTTGAGTGCTTCAATAATGGTTTTGAACAATGCAATGTATTTAATGTTTCAAAGCTAAACAAACCTACCAAACAAGTTGCTTAATTAACATGAAGAGATCGGCAAACGGTAAGGAAAGAATTTTGTGGACGGTATTGAAAATTGTAATCACTGGCCTTGAATACCTTCATGTGCAGATACATTTGTATCATCAATACAGATTTTTATTACAACTATGAAAAAAATGCATAACTACTTTTTATCAGTTGTTTTGCTTTCTTCATTATGAACTAATCTGCTTCTCTGGTACTTCTACCACTATGGAAATAAAATTATTATTAGGATTTGATTGCCCTTAAAGATGTTAAGAGTAAAAATACAGTTCTATTTGATATTCCTCAATCAGCTATTGATCAATAAACCCCCTTTAGCTGGTGGAAACTTCATGCGCAGTCCATTGGGTCAAGCTATTAGTATCACCCTATTGTACAAAAAGTTCAAAAGTGACTGCAGTGAAGTGCTTCTCTCAGCTTAATTCTGTTTTGAGTGGTTTAACAAGCAAGGCCAGACTCCGTCTCTCTCTTCTTTGTAACTGTTATCATTTACTTCAGGTAACTTTGTAGCAGTTTTTGAAGCAGAAGAGAAAAAGAAAAACAGTTTGAGGGCACGCAGGGAAAGAAACAAACCTTGGATGGTCCATTATGTCCAGTTAGTTTGTGCAGTGCTCTGTGACAAATCTGTGGCAGTGTTCACACTGTAATTGTGTGATTTTCTCTCCTTCATGGCATAGGTGATGGAACTATTAAAGATGTAGAATAATGCTGTGTGCATTATATTAACACTTCAAGTACCAAGTAAAATACTGCTTTAATTTTTTTTTTGGTAATAAACTTGTGCCAAAATTCATCAGTGGTACATAAATGGTTAAAGACAGAAAATATTATATGTGCACAGCTTGAAAAAACTCATAATTTAAAGAAATAATTGTTTGTATCATTTACCTTTCTATAGGGGGGGGGGGGGGGTAGGGCAGAACCCTTGAATAAGTATACCTAAGTTAGATCATGCATCAGTGACTTTATTTTGTAAACAAATAAGAAGTGCTTTTGTGTTAGGTATGACAACTCTCTTATTGTCACCTTGGGAAATGTTTATTGGTAATGTGGCCATGATCCAAATAAGATTAGAATGACACTTTCTTCAGTTTGATTTGCCTTTGAGCAAAACATCTAACTTGCAGTGTTAGTAAAAATTGCTGTATAATATGTAAATTGGGTGCAATTAATCAATCAATCAATCATTTAGTGCCATCCCAGAACCCAGGGTTGGCATGCACCTCCACCTTGTTCTCTCTTCGCTTATTTTTCTGACCTCTGCGTAGCAAAGTCCTGTCCAGTGCTCGATGCTACTACACCATGTCATTCATTGTCTTCCTCTTCCGCTCTTTCCTTCTATTATCCTATGAGTATTACAACATTATTGTCTCCAACTCATAGGTGAGAAATTACGAAGAACAATGAGAAAGCTCACAACATTGTATGATAATTTAACATGAAGCTATTTAACTTCAAGCAGACAGCACTAAATATTGTCTTTATGGCTTAGGGAAGGGACATTGAAAAGGAATAAAAAAAGCTCGCAAAAGTGTAAGAATTTATCTTCAAGCAATATAACTTCAAGCATACAACATTATATTGTCTCTATAGCATAGGAAATGGACACTGAAAAGGAATGAGAAAGCTCACAACATGGTAATAATTTATCACTTATTCCTTCTACAGCACACTTAGTCTGGTATCTAGGTTTTTTGTCTTATGACATATCCAAACTATTACATTTACTTTTGGGTCTCATACCAATGAGACTGATTCTCCTTTGTTCCCGTTTGACCAAGATAAAGTCAGCAGAGAAGAACTGAAGAGTGACTAGTCTACTGCTGCCAGTCCTATCTATTGCAAAGTTGAGATTTAAAAAAATGTTAAACAGCCTGGAAACCAGGCTACCCCAATGTCTCAATTGATATTCAAGTCAGTTACAATGATTCCACATCTGGTCCTGATTTTGTGTATAAGCACATGCCAAAAAAACTCTCTTAAAATGACACAAATTGTTGTCTGTTCTGTGCTTTATTCCCCATGTTTGTGAATCCCTATTGTTGTATCCATGACGGAGACTTAGTATGTCATGCCAGGGAATGGAATTATGAATGAGAAATGCTTGGGTTTTGTACCGTTTTGTGAAAAATAGCAACATCCTGCCAAATCATGTTGTCACAACAAAGTGGGATGCTCTAAAATGCGCTATGTTTAGAATATTGCATCCGGTGAGTGTACTACCCATGCTATACTTTCTATGATTAACTCCTTGTATGCCAGATAAACACGTTGCTCTATGGGAATTGCGTGAATTACCTGTGGAAAAGTCACATGAGACGCTCAGAGAGTTAAAGATGTTAATAAGCTTGGCTCGCGTGATCTGTTGTTTCCAATAAATGAGTGATCAAGTCAACTCCTACACATACTTCCATCCTTTAATCTTATAAATGAATAACCTACTTATTTCTGGCAACCTTTCTTTAGTCGGCCATACTTTTCAGTTTGATTATTGGTCATCAGCATTGTACCCAGTATCTGCTCTCATGAAAACATTATTGTAATTTATGTATAAAGTTATGAATGTGAGTTTTACTATATTACATATGAGAACGGTGCTATTCCCACATTGGACTTTGAAATACTCATCAGTTCCTTTGGTACTGAGTAGGTTAAGCAAGACCCCTCATAGGAGCGTAAAGCCTTATTCATCCTCTTCATCTTTCCCAAAGAGAAATGTAGAGAAAAAAATGGAGTGTAAACTGATGTAGTGATGTAGAATGCAAGATATGTTTGTTGACTCAATTCTGTCGATAATTCTACACATGTTCACACATTCACATTTCCTCCATAGAGAAAAAGAAGCTCACATGCCAAAAAACAAGGAGTGTGAACTGATGTGCTGCTGCAGAATGCACAATATGTTTATTGACTCAAACCTGGAGATACTTGTACACACGCAGAGTGACGGACATACACGAGCTGCGAGATGACAGAACGCATTATAACCTGTCAATTACCTCCCAGAAAAAACGGCCAAGTCGAATCTCATCGTTTTCCCCTCTCCAAACTGTTATCCAACAGGTGTGAGAAATAATATTGCCTTGTTATTGTTGGCCACGCCTGCTATGCCGTTTCACACGGGCTTAAATACGTTGGGACGATGAAAATAGTTGTAACAATAACAAAAGAGGAGATTGTTGCGTGTGAATACAATAACTCAAGGACACGCTCTGTTAGTCATTGCATGCATATATAGTACTAGTATGTAGGAGCTGGGAGGTAACAATGCTTATAAGGAAATTCAGAGAAAATGACTACAACTATATGCTTTGTGTGTAAGACTGAAGAAAAGAAGAAAGAAATCATTTGTTTGATAATTGTACAATTTTCTGTGGAATGGCATGATTGAAGAAGTGCGGTATACTGGAGCTACTATCATGAAATTATTCTGAAATGGAGGACAAAATCATGCCAAAATGACAAAAAGGATCGTTCAATCAAAATATTCATTTGTAGAGGCTAAATTTTGAATTGGCCATGATGACACAGACACCCTCAATCTTAATCATTATCTTATATGATGAACATTCATTTTTTTACAGGGACTCATTTGTTATTCAGGGGGGCTTTTGGGGGCAAAGCCTAGAGTTTCAGTGCATTTTTTTTTCACTGGAGAAAAAAAGGGAATTGTAAACGCAGTCCAGGGCCCCATCTCATTAAAAGTTGCAATTGATTTAATTTGATTGGAAGTCCAATCCCTAGGCCAACTCCATATCTCTCGTAATGTACAATTCGTAATTCTTTATAAGATTGGGCCCAGGGCCCCATGTTATCTAGAATTAGGATTGATCTGAAGTCAAGTCCAATCCGCTATTGTTGTGATTGATCTGAAGTGAAGTTCAATCCCCTATACCTAATGTACAGACTTACAATTGATATCATTGCAAGTCAATCATTTCTTTATGAGACAGTGCTTGGGTTGTCTCGGCACCAATCCAGGCATGACTGTATTTATGTTCATAATGCAAGGTCTGTCTGTCTGTGTATCTGTCTGTCTGTCTGTGAGTAAGGGATGGATGAGGGCAACTGGGGGTACCTTAGGTCATACTAGCCTTGCTGGAGAAGTGTGTCATTCATGGTTAACTCTCTCAATCCTAGTCCCATTTGAATGGGACTGAGAGAGTTAAATCATCTGTTACGTTGATACAGTTTTTCAATGGTAATACACACAAAATGCGATAAAGCAGCACTTTGCCTGGAATAGGAAAGGTTAAAGACTCCTCATGTGCCATTTTCAAAGGTATGCATCTGTAATGTACACAAATGTTATAAAGCAGCATTTTTCTGGCGCACATGCAAGGAGGTAAACCACAAAAATACTTAACTCAACCTGTCAGTGACCATGCATGTTCACGTGTCTTGATAGCTCCATATGATTACATACAGTACTATATAAAACAAAATATCATCTTTGAATGGGTGATGTTATTATTGATTTGCTGGTAATAAGCATGAGAAGACATTTCTATGCCAGACAAAATGCCTCTCTGTGGGATTTCTGTGTATTTATTAAGTGGTAATTCACGAGTGGTACGTTAAAAGTTAACTCTTCGTGTGTCACATGTGAATTCATTCACAAGTAATGCACACAAATCTCATAGAGCTCCATTTAGTCTGGCGCGTTATGGGTTAAGAAGCTGAACGTGCAGACAGGTGCCAGACTTGTATGTGTGTTTTTGTGTCTGGATCATGCTGAGACAACAAGGCACACAGACAGACTGTGAGACTGTAACAGCAACCACAAGATGTCCTCACGTTCATGAAAAGTGGTCACATGTCATTGATCTACTCCTCCTGCTACTTCTCCTCCATCATGAGTCGGGGAGTTTTCCTCATATCATCTATAACCTTGCTACCAGGCTTTTTTGGACATTTTTTAATTCAAATTTTAACAAGTAGAGTCTGGGACTCACAAGACTATAATCATTCTTTCATTCTCCTCTTTTTTCTCCCTCCATCCCCAATGAATTAACGAGCTGGGGAATGATTAGTCTACTGCGACCAGACTTGTTTATTGAATATTATAGCTTGGATTGAATATACCCAACAGCCTGGAAGCCAGGCTACAAGCTGTCTTGCCTGCCCACCCAATCAAAACAGAACTAAATACTGAAAAAAGAAAATGGTTTTATGATCATGTACCCTCCTTCCCTCTTATAGTATGATTCCATGTAATTGAGGATGTTAGTGTCTGCTGAGCTAATTGGAAAAACGCCCATTATGAGCCTTCAGGAATCATCATTTTTTTGTTTTTAAGGATGGGTTTATTTAAAGACACCTGTGGTTTGGAAATGTTGAGTAATGTCAGCGTGACGAGAGGCAGCACATGAGGGAGTGAGTGGGACTGAAGTGGAACATAATTAATGTGCCCCTTGTGATCAGATATATCAGGTAATAGTCTGCTTGTCATGATGGACAAATCGCATGATTTAAACAGCTCTGATGACTTTGTGATTCCTGGTGGGGTACCAGTGAAGAATCTCTTCAAGTTTTGATCCATCCCAGTATGACTTTGCTCTTTCTCTCATAATATTCCTTATATTTATTGTGGGTTTTTGTATAATTTGTCTGATATCTGCTAGATCATCTGTCTAGTGCCCGTTGCATAAAACTTACTATTAATGGTAACTCTGCCATGAATGGTAACTACCATGGTAACATCGCTTGACAGCTACTGAAATTTGTTTGAAAAGAGGAAAGGTGATGATGGTGTTGATGATTATGGTGGCAGTGGTAGTAATGGTGACGATGATGACAACAATCATCATCATCATCATCATCATCATCATCATCATCATCATCATCATCATCATCATCATCATCATCCCTGTCATCCCCGACATCATCTTGACATGCCATGACCTTTGACCTACGGTCACGCAAAAACGTTCCTGTAATCCTACTTAAAAACATGCAAAAATCACACCCTCCATTACACAAAAATTGCTCCCATCAACAGAATTGACATATCCAACATGTACAGCAAACTTTTGTCAAATTCTGCAATAATACCGTCCATTGTGAGTGAAAATCCCTCCCTTGGCGATGTATATTTTCCCATCTGTTTCATGGTACATCAGGAACAGCCCTCCTGTTTACTCAACAAGGCCAGAAACCTCTCTCAAAATTGGACTCGGCCACGCAGAAATGCTAAGTTCAATTTATGAAAAATAATAACTGCATTGTGTATGTCCCCTGTGGGAAGGTTGCCCTCCCCCGTCAATCAAAATGGTTTGGTCAGTCCCTGTCAGATGTCTTCATGTGACAGTGTATGTTTTGAATGGGGGAGAGCTCTGACAGGTGGGTTGTTGTATTAATAATTACAGGGGTGACTGTGATAGGTCATCCTTTTATCAGTAAATAACTAGTAAGTAGCCTAAGGTGCATTTTCTCATAATTCTGAAGTTTCCTTGAACTATTTACCCAGATGCTTTGTCCCTTCCAAGTTTGCAATGATGTTTCTACAAATCCTTGATGATGTAGGGGGTCATTGTACTACCAAAGTATTCAAACTGATTGAATTTAAATAGCCTTAAAGATTGTCCATCCCTTTTGCAAGCTTAAAATTTGAAATCATCTATCACGATCGTAAATTGAAGAATGTGTGATTCAAAAAGAATACAGCATGTTGAAGCTTTCTGTGTATGTAAAAATTTCAGCCGTTAAATTTCAAACCGACTTTTTTCGTACTACGAAAAAAGTATTAGTCTTTGTTACAGTATCTATGTGGTTATTATGCATGTGTGAAATCCTAATTTTATGAGAAATTACCAAACTTTGGAAATGATTCCTTCTATAGAACATTTTTTTTTCATAATGCGTTTTATAATTTAATAAACAGATTAATCAATAAAGCAGATATTTCAACACAAACCCCTAAGAGCCTGAGGTAAATACTATTAATCAGACGTTGTTTACGTGCATTATTTGAATTTTACACTACGTATCAGTTTCAAATTGTGAATATAGAGCTTGCTAACACTTCTCTATATGTTTTGCCAATGTTTCGATGGTTTTGTGGTGATCTGAAAAAAGGACTGGCTGTCTTTAAGGTTGAAAGATTTCAGAGGCATTCATGTGTGCCAATGTATTTTGGTGCATGAGGTATGTATTAATAACATTTCTGTACATCTGTATTCTTCTCCCCCACAGTTTTCATAGAATACTGCACATCAACAATGCGGTTGAATTTCTTCTCCAATTTAAGTGCTCTACTTTTCATAACCATACTGTCATTTACATATTTCTTGGCATAATTAAGAAATATTATCTGTACAAAATGTTCATGACATCATGAGCTGTTCCAGTTGAACAGGGCTGGAAGGAAAACAAACACGAAATCACACTTCCTAGGTGTACCACATTAACCAATATGTTGTGCTGAGCAGGTGTTGTGCTGTAAGTGTGAAGTAAGTAGATAATCATAATCTTAAAATGACTTCCCTGGATTCATGTCTTTGAGTCATCGGATAATGATTAAAAGGTCAGATGAGTTTTTCTTCTGCAGTTTCAAGGAAGTGTCAACGTTGCTTTACCATCTCTAGATTGCAATTCAAGTCATCATGCCAAGAATCAATTCTTCTAACTACTGTATATCTGGCAAAAAGGTGTAGGCCACCAGCAATATGATGTTTAACATTGGCGCTTCAAGTAAAGAGCAGTTTTCCAGTACTTTAATGCTACATCAAATATATGTTAGACAATTTGATATACAAAATATTATTTGGACTGAAGGTGTTACTTGTTTCCTTTAGCATATAACATTGTATGCATTACAGGATGAAGTGCTTTGATTCAAAGTGATAATGATTTCTCGTGCGGATAGGCTAGAGTAACAAGGATAGGCATGGATGAAAGTGAAGGTGAGGGGGTATTTTTGGAACCGAGCAGACATCTTGTAGGAAATGGGCAGGAAGATGCATGACGACTAGATAAACTTGACCCACAAGCGCTGGGATGTTTGATGGAGGGGGTAGGCTGGGAAAGGGATATGGAGGAGGATAGGTAGTATGAGAAGGAGGGAGTGGGGGAGTGGGAGCGGAGAGGAGTGGGAGAAAGAGGCAGGAAAGGAGAAAGTAGGAAGGGATAGAGAATCGATGGAGGGAGGGATGAGAGAGAGAGAGAGAAAGAGAGAGCGAGAGACGGAGGGTGCAGGTAGGAGTAGAGGGTGGTAGTGGGGGAAGAGGTGGGATAGGGGGAAGATGTTAATGTGAAAGGAGGGGGGAAAATAGATTTGTTCCTTGCCTTGTTGTAGAGAGAGAGAGAGAGAGAGAGAGAGAGAGAGAGAGAGAAGCAGGGAAAAAGGGGTAACTTTGGAGGGCGTATATTATCGAATAAAGTTCTCGAAGATACGTCTAAATCCCCCCCACTGCCCAACATATCCCAAGAGAATAAACATCTCCCTGGAGTTGTCAATGGAATAGTTTGTCCTGTGAGGGCAATTAGATGAGGGAGATCAAGATGGAGAAGAGAAGAGATAAAAAGGATGGGGATCTTGGAGAGGGAATGTTATTGTTCAGAATGTTCAGGTCCTCTTTCATCGGCATTAGACTCCATCCCACTTTATCTTCATCTCGTTGTCAAGTAAATGTGTTATTCCATGTTCTTTCATATTTTGCCCCCCAAAATGTAAAAACAGGTGGATGAAACTTTTTGTCATGATGTTCCAAAGGGATCTGTGAATGACACCTGCTTCAGCAACCACCTGTGTAGAAATACCACCTGCTCATAAAGGCTATACTACAGCTCAAAGGAATTTGCATAGGAAAAGGGAAAGGGAATAAAGGGAAGGAACCGCAGTTTTAAACCGTGCTATATTTTGTCCTGTTTAGCATAAAACATGATTCTTTTGCGTAAAAAGCATAATTTTTCATGCTGACAAACTAAACCACGGTTTAAAACTGCGACTCCTTCCCTTTCTTCCCTTCCCTTTCTCTATGCCAATTCTTTGAGCTGGAGTGTACATATTTGTTTTTCCCCTAAAGAATGTTTCTCATAGAAACCTGAATTGAAGTAACCTGCACTTAAAGGCCTCATTTCTTGTCATTCTTGAGAAGTCTTCATATCCATGTTTCACTGTCTATATCTAATAATCATGGACATTTTTTATTTTGCTTGAAGGTGTAATGTCATGTTTTATAACATAATGATTATGTGATTGTTCATTCCTTATTTCACTAGGGATGTTGTACACTTAATAATCTGAAAGGGATAAATAAATATTGAAAATCAGCTGTAGAAATGTCCCTAAATTTTGTATAAAAATTCTTAACCATTGTTAAATAATGTCCATACCTCAAACATGGAAATGAGCTTACACTATTTAGTTTACATTTTGGGTTTTGGGTTGAGAAATGTGCCTTTTCCATGCTTATGAGGATACCAAGCTATTTGTGTTATCATCCTTCACACTATAAATCCTCTTGAAATCAAAAGGAGCTCTTGACTCAAATATTTCATTTCAAGAAACCAACTGATTACTCAAGTAGAGGAACCAAAGCTCCCTCCCGATTGTTGATATCACCCTCTTCAAAACCGTGTATTGTCTCTCGAGGGCTGGGGTTATAAGAAGTGTCACTGTCTATCTTCGAGAGCTGGCTTTAGGGGGTATGAGATCACATTCCTACATGCAACGTGGTAGTCATTCCGATGTGACTTTGTGACGATTTTCACACGATTTATATCCTGGTTATAGGACTGAAACTCATCTGTAATTTTGCTCTATCAATCATTATGTAACTCTCCCTGTCTCTTGTGGACCAAACACATCCAGATACCATATTAAGACAAGTTCAACACAATTATTGGCCTAGCTGTGTTGACATTAGACACTTGTATAGTCCATAAAAAAGACAACCGCAGTCCTGTTATTCTGGGTGGTAGACAGAAAAGTGGACGTGCGATTTTTCGCGGTGTCAGTGAAGTGCAAATGAATTGTGAGAGAGACACTTTCCCCAGGCGATATCTTACGTGCAGAGTTTTGCAAGAAGTTTGAATATTACCACAGGCTGTTATTGGTGTCATGGTTGTGAGATTCATGGAACAGGTGTTCCAAGAAAGAAGACACCAACATTTTGAACATGAAGGGCAAATTTCCGAATGGGTTGATCTACATTGGTAGCCTGGCCTTCAGCCTGTTGGACATAATGATTTACAATCAACATTATAATCTATTTTTCCAGTTTTATTTAAGCAGAGTGGCCTCTTCACTTACAAAACTGCTGTCAATGCAAAATAGAGTCTAGTATTCATAAGACCTGTCACTTAATCATTTTTTGTCAACCAGATAAGAAATCAAAATGATTAGTCTACAGCTGCCAGCCCCCTCTATTGAATAGTTTGGTTTAGAAATGCCCAACTGCCTGGAAGTCAGGCTAACACATTGCGGGGTAGGTTGGAGTTCAGAATGCACTTTCATATAACTTATTTCATTTCATGTTTGCATAAAGGCCCCAGTAATAAACATGAAACCTGTAGAGAACATGTTGTCTCACATACAAGGAGTTAAAGAGATGTGGAACTATATGTTTGCAAATGTTTTCATGCTTGTTAGATAAAATGTAAGACAGCTAATGATGAGCTGTTCAAATCAACGATTAAGTCAAATGCGGAAATAAAAGCAGCGAAGAAACAACAAGCTAAGAGGTCAGTGCGTGAATGAGGTAATGCCAGTGTGACACAAAAAAACATATAAATTTAAGCCTGCTGTTTTGTGATGACTTTCTGATATTCTGAGCCTAGTAAAGAAAACACAGGAAATGCTGAATTACGCAGAGAGAACGTTTCTTCCAGGGGTCTTTCCCCGACTTCAAATTGGAGGCACCCCTTTCAATCGAGGAAGCGCTTACAATTAGCCCTGCAGAAAGGATTGCAGATTCTAAGAGTATGAGATGGTATATAGATTTACAGCATTGACCTACTAGTATGACTGTATACCTGACTGCATATATGACAGTTTGTTCAGTCATTTATACTAAGATTAAAAGATATGAATTGATATGGACACAGAGAGTTGATAGGAGAGATGGATTTAGAGATGCTATGACAGATTTACAGGGTATTAGTTGTATAGTGTTTTTGTTTGTGTGTGTGTGTGTGTGTGTGTGTGTGTGAGCATTAGAGATAAGAAGATAAAAAGGGATAAGGAAAGTGTGTGCATTAGAGATAAGAAGATAAAAAACATATAAGGAAAGATAAGAAGAAAGGTAAAGATAGAAAAATACTGTAAGGAGGTGAGAGGAAGAGGAAGAAGGAAAAGGAAGAAGGAAAAAGAAGAAGGAAAAAGAGCAGGGGAAGAAAGGACAATAAAGAAAGAAAAAACAGATGAAGAAGGTTATCTCAAAATTATCTTTCAGTCAAGTAATGGACAAGAAACCTCATGAATTTGATCTCATTTCAAAATGAATGTACATGCTTTAGTCCCAAGGAAAAGAGAACTTAGAATATCAAGGTGTATTTGCAAATTAAGTAATTATCTATTATCTATCAGGAGATAAGTAGAACTTGATAAGCCTGCACTTATTCTAAAGGTAAGAGATTAAAGCATATCCAGTGTTTAAAATGTTTACAACACTGAAGTGGATTAACCTTAAAATGCGCATTTGAAGGATGACAGAATCCCTAGAAAGGTGTTGGAAATAAACTGACACCATGATTTGCTATTAGAATGGTGTTCAATGCTTTGTAATACTATTGCAATAATAGTGTAAAAACATAGTGTAAAAACCCCTCCTTTATTGTATTCATGTTAACATATTTGCACATACACATGGGAATAGCAGTGAAGTGCATAACAACTCAGGAATGTTGATATTAAGAAATGAAGGATATCAGAAAACATATAAAGGTGTTAGGAATGAATTGATACCATGAGACATGGTAGTAGTCATGGCAACATTTGCTAAACATCAATAAAATAGTGTTGAATGCATTTAGAAGTTTGTGCATCTTTACAAAGAGAATGGTGTTATAAAAGGAGAAAAACTTCTTTCATAACATAGTCTCCGATGTTAACATGTTTGAAGAAAAAAAACATGTGAATAGCCATGAAGTGCATAATAACTTCTAGAATACTTTGATCAAAAGAAAATGTGAAGAAAGAAAGAGCTAGCAAGGTAATAAGATCATTCTGATAGTCTATTTCACAGCAATGGAATATGTTCTATACACTTAGTACTCTTACCTTTAATAAATGTTTTAATCACAAGGGAGATATTGAAAACAGACTGTTTGACAAACCTATTTCAGTGTGTACAAAATAGCAATATATTTTCCTTTCCAATTTTAACAAGAGCCATCTATTCACTGAGTTTGGCTAACTAGGTTTCAAAACATAACAACATGCCATGTGTTGCTTTGTTGGGCAAGCAGATAACCACAGAATAGCACCACTCTGATCTGTACCCAGACAGGGCTTTTCCACTGTGTTTGATATCTTTAAATGTATCATTGTGTAGTATGATAGCCTTTGATTGGCAGGCCAGAGGCTCATCCTTGCAATTAAGGTTTTGGAAATGAGATCATCAAAGGGAGTCACCGGCCACCTTCATACCTTGAAGATAGCTCTACTCACATTTGAAACTTAATCTTTACTTGTGCATCAGAGATGATGCTATCAGTCATGTTCATACACTGAATTGACCTCTTTATACTTAGAAAGTAGCTCCATTCACATTTGAAACTTCAGGTTTACTTTTGTATCAGAAATGACCCAATTGTCATGTTCATTCACTGTATTGGTCTGCTTTCCTAATGGATGGTAGCTCCATTCACATTTGAAACTCAAGCTTTCTTCTCGTATCAGGGTGACCCTATTCATTTTGTCCATACATCAAACATATCCCTTTCATTCATGAAAGGTGGCTCCACTCACATATGAAAATCAAGCTTTCTTTTTTTTATCAGCAATTATCATATTGGTCCTGTTCATAATTGTTTGTTTTCAAATCCGACATACGAGTTGTATTACTGTGACCCAATACTTGTATTATTAGCCTACTGCTCATGTTTTGTTTCTCAACTCATTAGCTGAACAATTGTGGTTAAGATTTGTTGTATTATGCAGATTTGTTGATTGATCTTTCCATTCCATGATTGCTCATGGATAAATCCTTGGTTGGAGGCTACATCTGTCACTATTAAAAAGCAAACATTGTTGAGATGAATACCTTTCTGGAGTGGGTCTGTCTGAGACAAATGAAGTGCTGTCTTGTGGACCCTTAAAACCTCTTGAGAATATTGATCATGTGACTGACCACCTGACTCTTCATTTGGGTGTGATGGTGAATTTGAAATCAATTGCACACTCTTGTCTTATGAACTCTTCATTTGCCATTATTGAAATTTTGTACTGCTCCAAGAGAGAGAGAGAGAGGGGGGGGGGGGGGATAGAGAGAGAGAGAGAGAGAGAGAGAGAGAGAGAGAGAGAGAGAGAGAGAGAGAGAGAGAGAGAGAGAGAGGCAGGGAGGCAGGGAGGGAGGGAGGGAAAGAGAAGGTGAGGGGGTGCAGCAGGAACATGACAGAGGAGAAAAAAGAAGGAGAGAGACAGAGACAGAGAGAGAGTGACAGAGACAGAGAGAGAGAGAGAGAGAGAGAGAGAGAGAGAGAGAGAGAGAGGAACAGAGAGAGCAGAGGTCTAGTCTATAAACAGATCTATGATAAATCAATATAAAGAAAGGCTGAGGAATGGAAGAATTCACAACGGAAATAGTTGTCACCTTTTGCAGTTGTTTCTTATAAAGGAACCATGGATGTTTGCAGCAGATAAACACACTCAGCATAATACTGGCATAAATCAATGCAAAGAACAGGCCTGTGATTAAGTGATTTATGCAAACAGAGGGTTAACTGAACTAAATCATTGAATAGCCATTTCAGGGTTCTGTTTATCAAAATGGTCTTTGTTATTTGTTTAAAATATATGTGATTCACTGGTCATTGAATTGCACAGTCTAGTGCCTTGTTTCAATACTTTCCAGGATGAACATGGTCTTATGTTACACGGACAAAATATGTAAGAGATCCTTTGACATTTTGTATGTATAACAAAAGTCCATGTTGATACTGAGGGTAAGCCCTTTCATATGTCAGCTTTGTTTTTGTTGGATCCTTCAGGTTTAGACCTGCACTGTTCTCTTAAGATATAGGGTAGCAGTCATAGGCCATGTTTATCAACTTTTCAGAAATTTAAACGCGTTTCCAAAGGCCTTTACGATCTCGTTTCCAAACGCGTTTCCAAACACGTTTAAAAAAGGTGCATTTATCAGCTTGATCGCCCAAGTCGAAAACCGGCCTTGTCACCGAAAACACGTGGTTTGAACGCGTTTCAAAACAGCTTTGCGTTTATCTCGCTTCTTTAAAAGCGTTTCTGGTTTAAACGCGTTTAGGATCCTACGAATTTGCTTGTTTCAAAACAGCTTTCCAAACCCCATAATCAAAACACCTTTGCGTTTATCAACTCGTTTAAACACGTTTAAAAAAAATTAAACGCGTTTGGAAACCTTAATTCTACCAAAAAAAGAGTTGATAAACACGCCCAGAGGTAAAGACTATAGACCTGTCATCAATGGAGTGCCATTCTGTCAGGACCATGGGTCCCATGCTTGTTTTGATTTCAAGATACCAGGAAGGAATCATCTAAAAAATGCTATAATTGTTGAAATCCAACAAATTTAGGATACCATGAAAACAACAAAATAATTATGCCATGATTACAGCCCATCATCATTACAACCAGATGCCTTACCTTTAATAGTCCTTTGGAATTTAGACCGAAAGTTGTTATTTGGTAGATTATCAGGTGTTGTGGTTTTGCAAGGACTGGGGCCACACTGTCCAGCCAGAGTGTCAGGAGTAATCAGCTTAAGTCCATTGTCCGTGGGGATCAACATTAAGTATCCTTTCACCTCAGTCCAGCTTGATATCCTCAAATTCCTTTCACTTACAATACCCTCCCCCTTTCTCCTATGTGTCTATCTTAAAGATATTTATCTCTTTATGCACTATAGATGCATTTTAGCACAAATAATACACCCTAAATGCATAGTGCAGTGTATGTCTGGCATGCAAAGGGTTATAAACATTGCTCAAGCCTATTTACCCCTTGAATATGTGGTAGGTGATCATGTGGTTGTGCACTCTTCATCATGAGTTAACCCTATCAGAACCGACAACTGATAGCATCATGTCAATTATAATGCCATGTATTGCCCGTGGGACTGAGAGAGTTTATAGCGAGTACCAATTGTAGTCCCTTGTCAGTAAAAACACAAGATATCACCTATAGGACTGAGCGAGTTAAAGAAAGAGAGAGAGAGAGAGAGAGGGAGAAAACTGTGGTGACATTGTGTATTAAGCCTCTCAAAATTGACAATTTATAGCCTCATGTGAGTTATAACACAGTGTATTGCCCATGAGACTGAGAGAGTTTATCGTGAGTCCCAATGGTCCCTTGTCAGTAAAAACACTAGATATTGTTTATGGAACTGACAGCATTAAAGAGAGAGAGAGAGAGAGAGAGAGAGAGAGAGAGAGAAAAAACAGTGGTGACATGGTGTATGAATCCTATCAGAACTGTAAATTGATATCCCCATGTCAGTTGTAACACAATGTATTGCCTGTGGGACTGACAGAGTTAGCAAGTCCCATTGGAAGTCCCTTGTCAGTAATAACACATGATATTATCTATGGGACTGAGAGAGTTAAACAAAGAGAGAGATGACTCTGTGGTGTTATTTGATTTGTCTGCCAGCTAGGGGCAAACACTCCTGGAATGAGGACATAGTTTGTGGAAAGCAACTATGGGGAGCATCGCCCCTCCTTTGTGTCTTTTGTGAGGGGCGAGTGCTCAGAAATGTGTGCAAATATTGAAAGATGAGTCAAGTATGTCACTTACGGACCTGATCGAGCTTCCTGAGTGTCTGTTGGAGTTTTTTGTAAGGCGCATGTACTTTGACAGAGCTGGGATAAATTTGCTGTCATTGTTGTACACATGCCCCAAGGGGTTTGATGTATATCTGCGATGCTCCAACCTGAAAACCTGTTATTTTACCTGAAAATATATAAAAATGCAATCATTTGCGTGTATTGTATTCTAGCTCAGTCAATATTTAGCGTGAATATAATAAACATAACACCATGACAAAACATCATTTTAGAATCAAATTTGTTATTATCTCTTAAGTCAACTAAAGTAGTCAAAATAGGGCGTTGTCACCCAAATTTTTTGTTTGAGGCTAGCATCTTTTTAGTATTAAATAACAATGATTGAAGAGAGTTTTCGTACCCATTAGAAAGCATTGATACAGAATATAAGTTTTATTGGTGCCTTTATTTTTGGCAAAGATAAACAAAGTGAGCAATAAAAGTGTGCTGTATTGTTGCTATCTCACTGAAGACAATGTGACTGAATATGGTTCAGTACCACTATAGATGTGTCTTTCCGATGATGCAGTGTTTCACTTTTATTGACAGCTTTCTGTAACAAAGATTAAGATAAAACAGCAATGGATATGCCATTTATTGGTGCTGTCTCACTGAAAGATTGATGGGACTTGATATTATGTACTACCACACATTTATCTTTCCATTGAAGAGCGCTGACACAGTGTATCAATTTCATTGCTGCTTTTGTTACAAAGATAAACCTAAAAAAGCAATAACAATGCTTTGCATCTTTGCTGTCTGAATGAAAGATCAATGCAACTTTAAGCTTGTACCACCCCACATTTATCTCTCCATTTAAGAGCAATGCATTGTATAACTCATTTATTTGTGCTGTTGTTACAAGGTTTAACATAAAGAACAATGATTATGCTAAAGATGTATTGTTAGTGTATATTGAACAGAAGGTCAAGCATATGTTGTGCCAGCAGACATTTGCTTGTTACACTTTTATATGTGAAGATAAATTAAAAAATAGCAGTAAAATAGTGCTGTATTTGATCTGTCTCACAGACGGATAATAAGCTATCCTGTAGTATATGTAAATATATACCATTATGGCTTACTTATAGTTGTATTTGGGGTTGTGCCCCTAAGAAATACAGCCATAGTTGAAGAGTTTATGATGATTCAAAAGTGCATACAAAAGGGTATACTCTTGTAAAGTACAAATGAGAACTCACTTTCTTTTCATCCACTTATAAAATGCATAGCCTCAAGGCGTACTGTATATACACACAGCGTGCTTAGCCCAACATTCTTATTTATCAGGGAAATCAGGAGGCAAACCATAGAAATTCCAAATGTTTAATTCTTTTATGTGTCCATCATTGATATCCAATCACCCCTTATTAGGGTAATTTATCCCAGTTTCCTAAATGCATGGGATGATATATACCCTATCCTATTCAGCACCACTGTCTATAAACTCCATTGTATCTGCAATTATGTCTTCAATGGTATTGTCCCTTGTGTCTGTTCTATAATCCCTCTTTTATTGGACATCAACATTCCTTACTTTTAACAAAAACCCCACTTTTTCAAACCAGGAGAAAAATAGAGTGATTAGTCAAACTGTACTTATCACTTTCCTTTTGAAAGCTGTCTCTCTTTTGGGGGAAAATGGGTCTGTACTCCTGAAAAGAAATTGATTCTTTTTACCTGGGTCAGTTAGCCTAATTTCAAGGCTATTGTGCATTTATAATCCATACTGTTCAACGAAGGGGTCTGGTTGCAGTAGACTAATCATTCTTGATTTCTTCTCAGGCTTGCCAAAACAGTGTGGAACAGCAAGAAAAGAGAGAAGAATAGTAAAAATACTAGTCTTAGAAGCACTAGACTCTATTTTAATGTTTGAATTATAAATACCCAAAGCCTGGAAGCCAGGTTAGAGACAGTAGACTGGGTAGCCAGTGGTTAAGATTGTCTGGGAGGCAATGGTCATTAGTCTTGCCTCATTAAAGACCAAGGGGTCCAAGCCGAATACATTGAGCCTGTTTCCAGGTGACCTAATTACTTAGTCCGCCCCAAAACTCCTGGAGGCTTTGTCTGGGCCAGCTTGCCTTTAAAGATTGTCCGTCCCTTTTGCAAGCTTAAAATTTGAAATTGTCTATCACCATCGTAAATTGAAGAAAGTGTGATTCAAGACCATTTCTAAGAATATAGCATGTTGAAGCTTTCTGTTTATGTAAAAATTTCAGTCGTTAAATTTCAAACCGACTTTTTTCGTACTATGAAAAAAGTATTAGTCTTTGTTACAGCATCTATGTGGTTATTATGTATGTGTGAAATCCTAATTTTGTGAGTAATTACCAAACTTTGGAGATGATTCCTTCTAAAGAGCAAATTTTTTCATAATTTTTTTATAATTTAATAAACAGATTAATCAATAAAGCAGATATTTCAACACAAACTGCCAAGAGCCTGAGGTAAAGACTATTAATCAGACGTTGTTTACGTGCATTATTTCATAGTGAAATTTACACTACGTATCAGTTTAAAATTAAGAATATACAGCTTGCTAACACTTCTCTTTATGGTTTGCCAATGTTTCGATAGTTTTGTGGTGATTTGAAAAAGGGAAGGGCTGTCTTTAAAACCACTGAAATATTTCGGCCGTTTGTTTTCTATGAGTTTACCCCATTGTACCCCACACAAAACTACCTCCGTTTACATTTAAAGTATGTTTAAGTTTGGACATTTTGTTAACGATTGCGCTTGTTCTTTTATTTTTCTCTTTCATGTGCTGACTCCTGCTCTGCTGTCTTAACATCTTGCTGCATTTCATACAGGTAAGTACATTGCAAACAAACCATGAGAGATACATGTAGTCTCACTTCCAGGCTTTTGCACATTTCCAAACCAAATTATTCAATACAGGGGTCTGGCTGCAGTAGACTAATCATTCTTGATTTCTACTCTGGTTCACCCTGTGTGGAACAGAATTATGGGAAAAGAGGAGAGTGATAAATAACTAGTCTTGTGCGTACTAGACTCTGTTGTTCAGTTTGGACTAGAAATATCCAACAGCATGGAAGGCGGACTACAGCGGACATAGAGCTATGAGAACGTTGAGAATGTTTCCAAAAAATGTGAAGATTCCTGTGAGTAGATGTGAATGGATGATCTGCAGAATGCCTCATTAAAGACTGAGTTTCCCCATCTGCAAACATCATGAAGCTAGGTAGGCCATATTCATGAAACCTTACCACGCCTCGTCTGTTACTAAAGTGCATTCAGCTATATGCATTTTTAGTGAGTTACTATATCGGCCAGTAAGGTTTCATGAATATGGCTCCTATGATTATGTGTGTGAAATCTCAGTCATAGCTTCACAGGGGAGGATCACCACCACAAGTCAAGGACTTGAAAGGCCACTTCACCAGAAGGCCTTGAAGACAGTGTAGCCTTTTGGCTGGTCAAGAACACAAAATACCATAAAAACCACAAAAAATGGAAAAAAATATTGCACAAAAACTTCCCTCCCATTAATAGAGCGATTGTACTGATTGCTAGATATCGTATAGGTTCCTTTAGCCTTGAGACCGAAAACCGCTATCCACACTGTCAGTGCATGCGTTGATGCGAGCAATACTCGCTGAGCAATGCATAGCATAGCATAGTGACAAGGGAAATACGGTATTGTAGACTATGGTTAGGGTTCAAATGGGGGTCTTTCAAACATTAACAAGGATAGTTTTTCACGATTCCTGAAAGGGTTTGTGGAGCTATGTGGTGGATTTCATACTGGTGGATTTCATACAAATGTTAAGAATAATGCTTCTGATCCATGTTGAGTGCCATGACATTTGCGTAAGGGCTACCACATCTTTAAGATGGGGTGTTAAAGAGTGCTTGACAAGTGGTCCTCAATGACTCTGCAAAGTCTTTGTCTCCCTCCTTGAAGTTCCACTGCTTGTTTGATCATCCTGTGCTTCACGCAATATGCATACCAGAGAAGTCAGAAGAGAGAGGATTTAGTTTTTCAGCCCACCTCCCTTCTGTATTGGTGTCCATAGTATCGTCTATGCAGAAGCACACTTTCATCTCTGAGATCTCTCTCAAGTGTTAAGATTTGTGATGGTTGCCTAGCGATGGGATAAGTTGATGTAAATTAGGTATGAAGCTGAGAGGCAGGTACCCTCACAGCTTTGCCTCCTTGGTATGGAAGGGGAACATCGAGAAAGCAGGGGTGGAGTTTGTTGAAAGAAGAAGAATAATGATGGGAGGTGACAAGGCAGTTTAGCTGAAGAAGGATGAATACAGGTTGAAATCAAGAAGGAGAAAGGTGATCAATGAATGATATATGCAGAGAGAGAGAAAGAGAGAGACAGAGAGAGAGAGAGAGAGAGAGAGAGAAAGAGAGAGAGAAAGAGAGAGAAGGATAGAGAGAAGGAAAGAGAGAGTTATAAATAGAAGGATAAGACTTACAGAGTAATGTTCTGATAAAATCATTAAAAACTCTGGAAAAAAGTTTGCTTCAATGTAAAGTTGCTAGAAGGGTTGATAAAGCATAAAATCAGAGTAAGATACAGGCATGTATAGACACATAAACATAGGGGGAGGGGCTGTGATGGAGAAAGAGAAGACTTATGGCTGGAATAATCGTGAGCATTGCTAGAAGGGCGCTTTCACAGGGAGAAGGCAAGGTAAGGATGCAAGGAGAAGAAGAAAGAATGATTGATAAAAAGAGAGAGAGAGAGATAGACGACCGACCGACTTTAAAAACTGTAGTAGTTAATAATAGAATCACTAACAGCCCTGACAAAAGTGTTGCTGGAAGGGTTATATAAATGGGTCATGTATTGTGTCCTCCACCACAGCCTCTTTCTTCTAGAAATCTTGCTTTCCTTTGAGAAGTCCCTTCTCAAGGATCTATTTTGCAGCTGAAGTTTGCAGAGCTGGTGGTTGTTTGCAAACACATCCAGGGTATTTTCTCCTCCCAAGACCTGGACTTATAGGTATTCTCTATAAACAAACACATTCCACACCGTAAATTTCCTGTTTCTTACAAGACGTCTTCAGTCCTGGGTCTTCCTGTGTCTTACATCAGACAATGTCCTGTGTACTTTAAAAAAGATACATTCTCAAAGCTTCCCCAAAGCCCTGTCCTTGCAGTTTTGTTATTCCAGTATTTTACTGGGACACTGATGAAAGGGGATATCTTCGTAATCAAAATATCCATCAATTCATGAGACATAAATGTATCTAATGATATTCCTACCTGGTGATTGTTGAGTTTGTAGAAGGAAGCTGTTTAAGGTTTTCTATATATTTTGACCATTATTGGTGAGATCTAAATGGGCCTCCTTATACAGAAGTAAATGCTGAGACCTTGTTCGTTTTTTGGCTGCTTTATGGAAGAACCCTGGCCCATTCTTGTTGGTAAGCCTAATGGATGATAAAATTGTGATTTTTTAAAGCTGAATTATGTCGCTTTCTCATGGGACAGCCAACAAGATATTTGGGAAATCAAACAGGATTTAGCCAAATTCACACAGCACTTCCCAAATGATGTTTGCAAGTACATAAAGACATACAACCTTTAGCTTGAAATACATGAATACCCACAAAAACCTGTTTGAAAGAAATCTAAATTTGGAGAATTCTTCTTTATTTTGTGGTTGAGGGCAAGAACCTAATTTTGAATAGAGTCAATTCATGCCATTCTCGTGAGAAAAAGCCCTGTTAGGTAGATTGTTATGAAAGATATTTGCATTCTCTATTGTGCCCCACTATGTCATTCTCACAAAAACATATTAGTTGAAGGTTAAGTCAATAGGCATAATTTTTTCTGTAACAAAATTTCTTGGCCTTGAAACAAACAAAACAGAACCAAGTCTCAAAACCATTGGTATGTACTTGCAATTGAATATTCACTCTATCATTGATAACATATCACAAATACTTCATTGAGTTGGATTTTTATATCTCGCAGAAGGAATGTCACGTTTTGAAACTGTTGTGTTTTCAACAATATCAGTTCTTAATCTGCAGCAGACGTGGTCTTTTGTCAAGATTTGATGCTAAGTAAATACAACTTTACTCAGGATCAGACCCTTAATCTCACACTGATAAAGATCCTCAAGATTATTGACATATTAAAATATTTGTCATATTTTAAATGTGAGATAAAGAATCAGTTGGAATGCTGCTTCATATTATTATAAAGTATGTTAGAATCATATATGTATATGGTAGATTGTGAAACAATTTTTCATGCAATCATATGTACATTTAGTATGTGTACATTCCCATATCAAATAGAGTCAGAACTTGAATGAAGAGGGGAGAAACAATTCTTATTTATCTTGATTTTTTGCAATAGCTTCTCCTCTAGCCTGTTGTCATGACACAAGTTATACAAACTTCATGTATGTTTTATATTATACCCTATAAGAAAATACATGTATATATGTTTGGTTAGGTTTGTGGTTGAAGTCATGAGACATAAACTGACATTCATTAAGGCAATTTCCCTTGAAATGTCAGTGTTATCCCTGATTGTATCTCAGGTCTTGATGTGTGAAAACTGCCCACTCACTTCCTTCAGCTAGACCTATGTCTGGAGCCCTGGGCTGGTTTCACCCAAGATTCAAAGGCAATCAATCACTCGTCTTCTTAAGTAGATGAAAAGAAAATAAGGTCAAGGTGATACTTGTAAAGATTTGTTTGTGTTTGTATACAAGTGGGCTGTAATTGCCAAGCTGGTCTTCAAGAAAGGAGTCACCATGGTCTGTGTGACTCACGACTTTATTATCATAGCTAGCTTAATCTGATAGTATGATTGTAATTGTATCAAAAATTTGTATCTGTAACCTGTCCATTTGAGTTATATCAAAGGGGTAGCAGTGGTATTGCTTATGGGTTGTAATGATTGCAGTATCATTTTGCCATCGTCACCATGGTTAGGATTTGGGTTAATAGACCGGTTTACGAATGTAGTCAAATTTATGTATGTTTCTTCCCTTGGGGACTAGTAACAAGTTATTCCATTAACCTGTACCAAACAATGGTATTTCTGTACTTGGAATCCACTTTGCATATATTAGTTTTTGCTATGTTGGGCAAACCTTGGGCATGCTTTCAGGTTGTCAGGGGCAACCTTTGTTAAGCTGGTATGCATAAAATTGGAATATGTTAGTAAACCGGTCTATTCCAACCATTTTATCATTATGAGATTCCTTCCTAGTTGATCCTGAAATCAAACTAGGAGAACTGGATTCATTGTCATGGTAGATCAGCACTCCATTAACTGCAGTGCCGTCGTCTTTACCACCACCACCACCCCTTACCTTTGAAAATTGCATTAAAACCCTTACAAATGATGTCTTGTTTACATTTCCATAACAATCTAAACTTTGGAGCACTGCCAATAATGACTTACACAAAAGCCGAATCATGGTTTATACACAACATTCAAATGATTTTGAGTAACAGATGTGCAAGTCAGAAGCCACACAGGTTTCCATGAAAACAGAAGCATATGAATTATGGAAAATATGATTGATGCGGTAAAGTTATCTGTGTGGGTCTTCTGAATGGGGTGGAAGGTTAGAGGGTGTAGCAGCCAGTGTGACATGGAAAGAAGGGAGCCGTTATTAAGAGGTTTCTCTATACTTTGTAGTTCTGCTCCATTTGGATTCTGATATGGAACACATGCACACGACCATTGCAAGCATACAGATACATGTACGTGCAAACGACGACTGCAACACATATAGATACATGTATGTGTAGGTGTACATATATGAGTTTGATTCGCTTTGGTCTTGGAGTGAGAGCTCTTGACTCTTCTATGTGAGAGATACCTTGGAGGAGGGTAACTTTTCTCTTATAGACCATTTTCGTTACTGTGCAAATTGTATTCACATCATTAAAACTATACATTCATAATGGTAACCCCAAGGCTTGTCCGAGGATTGTCCTATTAGCAACAATTAATTTAGAGTGCATTCCATTCATCAAAACTGAATCATAAAATGCAGTTGAATGTAATAACTGATCACCAGGCAGTGAGGGGGAAAGTTGTGAATACATTATGAAAATGGCTAATTGTTCATTGGTGTTTCTTCAGTGGTTAATCTCCAATTGCTTTCAGACCAAAACTAATCATTGATAGCACCCGATTATTGATCTTCCCACTTTGAAACAGGTATTAGACATACGATTAATGTGATTATTGATAGTGTGTGGCTACTCCCTCGTCTGTACATTTGTGTGAAGTCACCGTTTGAGTCATAGGAGGACCTACTTTCCTTCAGAGATAGATTCAGATGCAGTCTCTGAACTGTGCTTCACTGGGGTCCTGGGAGGGCGACCTATATTTCTTCTCTCTTTGTTTGGAAAGCAACAAATCATAAATCGGGGTTAAGACAACATTTGGCTTTTGAGTGGGCCTGCCATCCAGTGAAGGGGAGGGGGGGGGGGGGGGGGGTGTAGGAGGAGCTGGAGAGGGTTTACTGACTAGCTTCCAGGCAGTTACAGAGCCCCTCCCCTCCTCCCCCCTTCCTCTAAAAAGAAATGATGAAAAGGACCAATAATAAAACAAAAAAGTGAATAAACATCTTCTCCATCAATATCAAGAAAGACAAGGTTGATTTGATGAAGTAAACAAAATCCTTGTCATCATTGATATCAAACATGTCAGACTTATGCAGTGTAATTGTTGTTGAGTTCTTGCTTGTGAAGATACTTGTAAGCACTATACTTGTGATTCTAGAGTTTGGAATATAAATGTCCAAGACCCTGGATACCTGTCTAGGAGAGGGTAATGGTAGTGGACTTGTTGCAAAAATTAAAACTACTTTACACTTCATTCAATGGATGATGTCATTATACAATTATCATAACATATCAAAATATGTTTTCTCATACTCCTACTCCCAAATCATCACCTCTATCTAATAGCTGTGAAGGGATTGCATACTCTTACACTACCTCCATTACAGATCTACCTGGTTTTCAATGAGAGTCTACATGTATACTCCTATTTTAGATGGTGTGAGTCAGATTTTTGCAACTTTGTTTCTTTTCTTGAAAGTTGTGAACCAAGGTACCGAGGCCAAGATCTTATCGCGCCCGCATGGAAATGAGTCCCTTCCATCTTGTGTTTGAAGTTGCTGTGCTTGAATACAACATCTGTTTTCTATGAAAGCAACATACCTGTTGGGATTGTAACCTTTATGAATACTGTACTGCACGCATCATAATCATCAGAGAGAGTTTATAATCCAATTCAATGTGGCTGTCACAATTTCTAAAAAAGTTATAGGTTCCTACCCTGATGTGATATGAAGTACCATAGTGAGCCTTGTTGGAACATTTACAAATCATTAGAAATCATCATCTGTACTACTTTTAAAGTGTACAAGTAAAGAACTACCAACATGGCAATTTCTTCATCCGTGTGACCAGAGGAGAGAGAGTGTATAGGAAAGAGAGTAGAGACCTTACTAAGCCTACTTAGTTCCTAAAATGCACAGAGATAGTTCCTAAAATGCACAGATATATACATTTTTTTGGTATTCAAATGGAGATACATACATTTTAGTAACTAACTAGGCTAAGTAAGATTTCATGAATATGGGTCCATATTTTCAAAAAAACATTGCAACATCTTCACCCATTTTCCTGGAGGAGAGATTGATAGTTACAATGTAGTTTAGATCCAGCATTCCTCGTGAAAGCTCTTTCTATTAAAGAGCCTGAGTGAGAATGTGATGAAGATTTTATGAATATGGGTCCATTTTTTCAAACAAGATTTCACCCATTTTCCTGGAGGAGGGAGTGATATTGACAATGTAGTTTAGATCCTGTGTTCCTCGTGAAAGTTCTCTCTATTGAGATCCTGAGTGAGTGAGTGATGTGATTTATCCCACCCTAACCGTCTTCATTTGTGACTGTCATCTCCAATCTGGTTCTAGATTGTGATGTTAATGTTGCACTTGGCATTGGACACCCCAGTTGCATTTACCATGGGGAGTTGGGACTAGTTTTGTTTCTGTCTGTGCTTTTTTTCTGAGGTGTTAAGGAAATGTAACTATTCTCTCTCTGCAGAAATAGGCTGAAGAGGATATCTAGCCTTCGTTCAAGGCACATACAATGATCGTTTAACTCACCATTGCTGAAACCATTATTCATTTATGGTCCTGAACATCAGGTAACTCAATCCACCTCAAGGGAAGGGAAAGAGGAAAATGCGTCTTTTAACAAGAAAAAAAAAAGGACTTCCTAAGATCTAGTTTTGTCTTCCTTTGTGTGTAACCAAAATGTGTAACAGGGTTCCCACAAGAGATCCATATCCCCACTGAATAAAAATCTCCAACTACTCTTCAACAGCTAATCCCCCCCCCCCCAAAAAAAAAACAACAACCTGAAATTAAAACTGTTAATGGAATGCACAGTATTTAACATCGATGTGTCTTTCCATACAATTAATAATTTTTGGTATTTGCATGTATGCAAACAAGAGAGATTTTCTCACCTGAAGCTTAGTTTACAAACACACATTCTTCACTTGTTACTTGTGCAGATGGACATCCCTATTCGATGTCATCTCCGGTTGATTAATAAAATCAATGATAATGATACATTCATGAGTTGCTGGGCTCGTTTGATGATGTAATTTACATCCTCTTGATGTAAAGAATGGTATAATATACTTTGAGACAAGTTTTATGCCTGTAACTCCCTTCTGAAATGTGTGCATATGCAGTGACCAGTCAAATCTGGTTATCCAAGAAGACGACATCCTTTCACCCTTTCTTGGCTAGAATCCCAACTTATTCATTTGGGATGAATAAATACCCTTTTTATTAGATTGCCTTGCAATTCTTGAAGACATTGATCTGTTCTTGCCTCTGTACTCAAATTATATTTTTATATATTATAATACAAGAACCACACACCCCTTTTTTCCCTTTTCTATCTGACAGGTGTCTGCTTTTTACTGTCTACCTTTGCTCCCTCTCTCACTCGATCGTCCTCCTCCTCCTCCTCCTCCTCCTCCTCTCTCTCTCTCTCTCTCTCTCTCTCTCTCTCTCTCTCTCTCTCTCTCTCTCTCTCTCTCTCTAAATCTATATATGTTGTCTTTCTCTCTTTTTTGTGCTGGTCATATTTATTTCACTGCCCTTCTGTCCCTCCTGCCTACTTCTCCATAGACATACACCCACATCATCCCTGATCTACATTCCATCAAGATATAGGCCCCATGATATTACTCTTACTATATTACTCTGAAGTACTCTTTTTCTCCAATATCTGTCATAACTCATACTCCAGTTTGTTTCGTTTACCAGTGTCTTCCTACCCCTGTCTTTGCTTATGTGTAGCAATGCCAGTTTCATAGTATGAGAATACTTGGCTTCAAACAAAATAATTGAATCTTCTAAGACTAACACACCAAAGTATCACTATCTATGTGTATCTGCTGCATTTAATAGTTGAGTAAAAAATATGAATGCACATGCTATTTAGTTAAGTAAACTTAATCACAGAATCACAGCTTTTTACACGAATAAAGTTTTGCAGTGAAATGTCTGGGAACCAGACTGCTCATCAAAGCAATTTTTTTTAGCTATCCGGTATTATCTGGTAATATAATTTTGCAATTCCAAGATGAGCCTGATAGGATATTTTGTCGTGATTGAACTGCAGTCTAAATGTTTACATGGTCTAGTGCACTTACCTGTTTTAACAATGTCCCAATTGATGGAGAGCAAAAATCATAATACCAGAGTCAAAGACTTCAGAAAAGACCAATAATCCTTGACCATCGAGCAGAATTCTCTGGTCATTTGAGAACCGTGCTGAAAGGTTCTGAACCCGGTGGACGACAACTTTGGACTATGGCGTCTCCAAAGAGCCCTTGCTGTTTTGTTTCGCTCTAACCTTTCTGGGGGAGTCGCCAAGGGAGAGGAGACCCCATGTGTGATGGCAATGTAGATTGGGTGATGATAATGTTGATTAAGGGAAGAATGTCGTGGGAGAGAGAGAGAAAGCAAATAAAAGGCATGACTGTCCTTTTATAGAAAGATTTCTAGAAAGAAATAATATTGAGTTTGTTGGGAAAGGAATAGAGAGAGAGAGCAAATGAAAGAAATTATATTTTTTTTCAGGAAAAAAAAATTGATGAGTTTGTTGGGAAAGAGGGAGGGAGAGAGAGAGAGAGAGAAAAAAAAAACTAGCAAATGAAAAGGATGATATTTTTTGTTAAAAAAATAGTGATAAGTTTGTTAGGTACATATCAGAGGACTATTTAAGGATAAATAGATAGGAGAATGGAAGAGAGAAAGAGAGAGAGAGAGAGAGAGAGAGAGAGAGAGAGAGAGAGAGAGAGAGAGAGAGAGAGAGAGAGAGAGGGCATAATAGACAGGGATAGGGAATGACGGAAGATGGGTTGTGAAATGGGCAATAGGGTAAAACGATCATCAAAAGGTATCAGTGATAAATGTGCATGGGAATACATTTATATTTGCACTTATGCATTTCATCTGTTGGATCAATCGCACGGTCAGTATACTTTGATAAAAAAAAAGTTGCATGTGGTGTCGAATTCAAGTTATCTTTATACCAATTACAATCTGAATGACCATGAATCCATGTACTGTATTCTGCACTTGATGATTTATCAAACAAGTGTATGTATGACAACTGAGGTCTGCAGGCAGCTTACACTCAGACTACTTAGAGGAATCAAAGGCTGGAAAGTGGGTATAGCTGGAGCAGAGGGACTGATTGGAAGCTTTTGGCAGTGGTCGTTATCAAATCTTTTGACTGGTAATATAAGGACTATGGCCCTCTGACCCATAGTAATAACAGCGGGATGATGAATGCTTCCTGGGTCATTGCCAAGAACACACATTAGACCAGTAGTGTGGCATTTAAACTGTAGTAAAATGTCCCATTGGATTTCCGAACCCTTTTTTATTTCCTTACATCAGTATTGGGATAACCACCTGCATTAAAATTGGTTTGGTATTTGTATTTTGGAAGTGGATGGCTAAGAAACTTTTACAGAATTATCTTTTTGAATTGAACAGTAGGCCTATACAAAATTATGTTGGTATAAAGATATAAAACAATTAGATTTGAAGATTGGAAAGGAAAACCTTACTAAATCAAATGAGATAACATGCATGTATCTATATGTATTTAGTTAATCGTTTAAGAAGGATATCAATAAAAACCATGATAATATCAAAATATGGCAAGAGTTGTTCAGCCTCCTTTGGTTAAAAGTGGTGTACATGCAGGTGACGAATAAAGAAGGCTATCACTGATGTAATCACAGTCCCACTGTTAAAATACTCTTGATTTTCCTGGTAGAAAATACTAGGAACAAGCAAATTGCTTCCACTTAAATAGGAGTTTACAATTTATATTGCCTTGAAAAGAACTTTAGTATACAGTAGACAACTTCAGCAAATGAATGTTTACATGACACATGTTTTCTTGTCTCATGAGTTCATGTTAAGGTCAGAAGGGAACGGCAGTGAACATTCCAAGGTCATGCGATCCTTTTCCCTGAAAACATAATAACCGAGATGACATTTCCACTTCCCTAGCCCCAAAACAGTGGATGATTCTTCTTCCCAAATCCAGAGAAAAAGAGGTAGAGGCATTTACCTCTGTATGTGCTGTTGAAACATGACTTGCATGACTAATACACATGCTATAGGACAGCAGTTTGTCTGGAATATGAAGGGTTAAATGAATGAGGTTCCGAGCTGAGCAGATTTAGATTTTGATGAGCGATTGAGACTTGTGTCGCGGTTTTCACTTCCAAGAGCTGTTTCCTGCTGTGGTTCAGTGAGACCCTTCTTGTTGTTTTACCTAAAAAATTAAAGGTTAGGGGTACAGCAGTGGTTAAGCCTATTGGTCTCATAATCGATGGAGTTCTCTTCTGCCATGACCTTGGGTCCAATTCTTGTTTGATTCCATTGGGAATCATCTGAAACTGATGATAAAATAAGCCGTTCTTGTAATGTTTTCACAACTTTCTCCTTAACTGCAAATATAACAAGTTATGACATTCACCCGTATATAATGATTCAGTTTTTATAGATGGAATGCACTCTGAATCTACTAGTTGTTGCTACTCGGACAAACCTCAACAAGCTTTGGGGTTGCCAAAAATAACGTATTGTTCAAACGGCATGCATAAAATTTGCATACATAATGAAAATGGTCTAATTAAATGAAATGGTTCTGCAATATTATTACAACTTCTACCACTTACCTTTAAGTGTACTGCTGTCAAACATTCTATGGTTTTGTGTTTATGCTGCAGTGTGATCATATATCTTGTCAAAATGTGTTGTGATGTTATTGTGACAGTAAGGATAGAACAGTTGGTTAATGCCATCAATGCTCTTTACAAACATGACATAGATATCGTAAATCATACATGGGATATTCCTTCTATATCATTTTTATTTTCTTTCTGGGGCTTGTTGCATATAGGTTTTCAATTATTGTAACTTACCATCAATGGTAACTACCATGGCAACAGGTGCAATAATGAGACCTCATTGGCTGTTGCCATGGTAGTTACCACTGATGGTAAATTAAAGTGATTGAAAACCTATATGCAACATAGCCCTGGTCATTCCCTCTCTTATTTCATCAGTGTTTTGTTAGACTGGGTATCATGTTCTATTCAGATTAATAATTATCATTATGTGGTCAAACTCGAGGTACATTTATATAAATACAACAAATTATGCTGCATCTCAATATTGATTGATACTTGAAAACAAGCATAGATAACAATAAAGAGGTTTCAGATTGCCATTACTATAGCTGCATTCTCATTGGGCTTAAAAAATCGCAAAGTTAGAAAAATAGCGAAGTTAGAAAAATCGCGAAGTTAGAAAAATTGCGAAGTTAGGGTGAAAGTTGCCTAGCAACCGTACCGAAAGCTGAACGGTCCTATTGTCCCGGTCCCCTAACTTCGCGATTTTTCTAACTTCGCGATTTTTCTAACTTCGCGATTTTTTAAAGGCCAATGAGAATGGCACTTATGTCTGTGACTGTGACACAGAGTCTGCATGTGCTATTGGAACATCCAGGTGGATATGACACAATTGCATGCGCATCTTATTGTTACAAACGAGCAGCTGCAAGTTACAGCCATGGTAATCTAATAATACAATGGTACGAACATCTCAAGAATGAAGAGACCCCATGTACAGTATGATGGCAATGTAGATTGGGTGATGATAATGTTGATTAAGGGAAGAATGTCGTGGGAGAGAGAGAAAGCAAATAAAAGGCATGACTGTCCTTTTATAGAAAGATTTCTAGAAAGAAATAATACTGGGTTTGTTGGGAAAGGAATAGAGAGAGAGAGAGAGAGAGAGAGAGCAAATGAAAGAAATTATGTTTTTTTGAGAAAAAAATATTGATGAGTTTGTTGGGAAAGAGGGAGAGAGAGAGAGAGAGAGAGAGAGAGAGAGAGAGAGAACTAGAATGGAAAACATGATGTGTCAGACATGATTACATCCATATCACATCATAACTCCTAGTCATAAACCAGCCTCCTCTTACATCAGGATGTCAGTTCTGTCAAGTTGATTAGTTACCCAATTAACATCGAATGGACATCATGTCGTTTCACCAGTTTCATGATTTGTACACAATCAATGCACATTAAAGCAGACATGTTTCCACATATTTTTACATGTGCTTTTGAGATGTTCAGTGCCATAACAACTTTAAGAGCTCACTTTAGAATATTCTACATGTGCACAATGAACTTGAAGTAGACTTGTGAGTCAGCTTAATGTTCATTGTGTGTGGAGTAAACTTTTTTATGGTCACCCTGTCACGTTTCATACTTACAATAATCTATTGTTAAAGTACAAATATAGCCATTTTCACACCTCGCAATCAGAAAAAACACCTGGTATTTCGTGATGAGGTACTCTAAGCCCAATCTGAAAATGCCACGGCAGAGAAACATGTATTTTCAAACCGTGGTATATGCTTTTTACACTGGCAAAAGGTGAGGCTAAGGGGGGGGGGGGGGGGGGGTGCCTTTCTCTTTACATTGTTGTTTACCACATTGGGCTAGCCCGATCTATAGTACAGTATTTTTTGGTCCTGCAAAAAAGCAGGGCTAAACCTGTGATTGCGATGCCAACCCATAAAATCCGGGCCTAAGAGCTCCAGTGTAAACAGAAACAAAAAATAGTATGGGGGCTAAGAAAAAGCGGTGCTAAGCTCGCAAGCCCAAGATGCTGTGACCAATCAGATGATGCGCAACGGATGAGTGGCCTTGATGCGGAGTGGTAAAGAGCACATGTGCATGATGTACACTCAAAAATATTCCTAAGCTATCAAGAAAGTCCAAGGCTAACGCTTTTGAGTGGGAACATAGTGGATTTCGCTAGCCGGTTTTAAGAGCTAGTATTGGGCTAAGAAATACCGATATTAAAAGCTTCAAAATATATTCCGGGCTTAGGATAGTATGGGACTAAGGATAGTCCAGGGCTAAGCAAACCCAATGTAACAAAGGTAGTAGAGGACCTGTTCAGAAAATACCACAAATTTCTTCTGATAGGGGAAGTGTGAAAGTACCTCGCGTGTGACACGAGCAAGGCTGACAAACAGATATTGTATATATGTACGTCTGGCACCTTTGATGCGTGTTCGAGCTTGAAAACCTATTCTTCAACTCTCCATAAAAGAGTGTCTGTATCATGAAAAGAACTGAAATGTCTAATTTGTTTAACATTCCACAAATATTTCAGAATAAATCATTGAATGCGTTGGCGCACTTGCCTCTAATCTTCTCCACAACATTGTCATGTGTGATTTGTAACAGTGTTGAGACTGTGATTGACATGTGGGTAACAATGCCCGATAAGTTTGACAAAGGCACGCAAGGTTTTCTCTATTCTTAGCGTATTTCTTTGAATGGTGTGAACATGCAGTACTAATTAGATGCACATTTGTATACTATCTGTTTGTATCCTGTTGCCAGTTATTCATTGTTCTTTGTAACATTCTCTCACAAGGGGCATCTTCATTAGGCCGTTGTAGCAAAATACCTAGCTATTTCATGATCGAAGAGAGACATGATAGTCGATGCATTCATTGAGTTTTGCCTGTTTAATTTTTTGGGACACAATTGTCTTGTCATCCAAGATTCTACATTCAAGATCAGAAATCATTCACCTACCACAGTGATCTTTGTTTTTCTTCTCTATTCATGTTTGAAAACATAGCTCTGCTGAAATCACTTACATTACATCATATAGTTCATCTGAACCACAACATTTCCATTCATCATAATCATCATCGTTTTGCCCACGGCTCGTAGAAGTACGTTTAGCAATCTCCCAATCTCATCTGCAAGATGGGAGGGGGAAAACGAGCCGCTTTGAAAGGATACATGTTTCATTTTTTCTTTTTACTGAAAACCATTCAGAAGGAAGTGACATTTAGAAGCACTTTTTCTGATCAATCGCTGATCATTCGGTGCTACCCCTGAAGGGATTAGAACCATCTGTTTTTAGCCCTAATTTGTCGCCTCCAGAGAACTTTTCATGTAATTGCTGACGTTTTTTGGCTTTTGGCTCGTGATTAATAATCATAGTCTGTATCAGGGCGAGAGTCGTTGAGCTGGGAATGTTTAATCACCGCATTTAGCAAATGTTTTATCTCTACTGTAGACATGCTTATGTTTAATGTTTATGTTTCCTTGTAGGTATAAAGCAGAAATGTTTATAATTTCATTATTCCATTTACTAATTACATTTATTATCATGAGTAGATATTAAAGTATTCAGTCGTTCAAGGTAACAAGAGAGAGAGAAATGAATGGAAAAGAGAATATGGAAGAGAAGGAGAAGAGAGACAGAGAAGAGAAGGTGGCAAAAATCACACGACGAAAGGTTAAGACCAATACCCAGTTTTAAACCAGGGCCTCGAAAATTCATATACCGGTAACCATGGACAAAAGAAACATGTAAGGTATCCTAATATGTGTGTTCTAGACATGAACTGTCATTTTGAAAATGATCTGATAAATAATGAGTTGATATTGCTTGCTACATTACAGTTGTATCTTTCATGAAGTGTTTTGGGCAGCTCATTACTGCTATTTCGCAATCTTTTCATTCTTTGCAAAGCATGCACGGCATATTCCTAAGATAAAGGGAAGACTCCTAATGAATCTAGAGTTGCTAGAGACATGTACTTGAGAGAGAGTCAGAGCTCTTGGAAAGATAATTGATACCAATCTGTCAATTAAGGGAAGTCCTGAGTCCATTAAGCCCAATTTCTTGTTTCCTGAAACCAACCAGCCCCTGGATCGCCCCTAGAACCACTCAACAAACATCTGGGTGAATCATTTCTCGTCTAGACTCTTGGGTCCGCGTTTCTGCCACATTCCTACCCATAAGCCCCCTTCCATTTCGGGTGCATGTCCTGCTAAAGATAGCTCCGCTCTTCGTCGCCCGCCCTGCGGAGTTTTAATTAGGCGTGGACAATTCTGCAGGATGGGATTTCATTTAGCATGGCTCCAAAAGATTTGAGGTTATTTTGTCTTGGGCATGCATCGAGGCTCTTCCCCTTAGTAATTTTTTTTGTTCGTCCATCATGTACATACGCATTTTTTCTGATTCATCGAAGGACATGCCTTTGTTTAATATTGGATGGCGCGACAGTCCATTAAACAATATATTTTACTTATCCCTTTTGACATGTAGATAGCTTTGTTTCATGGAAAAAATAAAATCCATTGGAGTCAGATTTCTTAAAACTTTGTGCCGAGTGCATCTTGTATTGAAATTGAGTGGAACATATTTTTGTCATGCTATTGTTTTTGAGGTTCATTGTGCAGAATGGTCAAGGAACTGTTGTTTCAATGTGATTCAGTTTTAGGTGTTTGTTGCTGTATTTAGAGAATGTACTTGTTTTCGTATTTGTAAATACGGCACCTCTTCCACGTACTACAGTCCATTATGAGGTTTAGTGTAATAGAGCGACCAGGAATGAGTATTTAGAAAAGGTGTAAATCTAATTCCCTTGTTATTGCTGTACATTGTGTCCAATTGATTGAATTTTGTGTAAACGGGGTCATATCATTTACTGCGATCCACTCTGAGGTTGTTGCAGAAGATTGATAACAGTTAAAGTTGACATGAGTTTGTTATTGGAATGACCTAATGAATTATATTGCTATTCTTCACATCTACGTAGGTCAGCTCCTGCTTTGTTGAAGTGTCAGAAATAGCTTTCTTGGACTGATCTTCACTAGATCATCTCTTACATTCATCCTTGCCTCACCCCATCAATTAGATTAATACGGCCAATCTGTCAGCAGGTTCGAAACATGAATCCTTTTAATTGAATTGTGTTTCGGCTGATTTAAAAGAAACCGTCCAATTACCACTTTCGCTCTGCTTGAACTACTTTCCCCCGGACATACTCTAGCAGGACATACCGTAGCAGCGGTAAACTCTTCCCTCCTGTCTCTCTCTTCCGACTGTTCTTTTTTTTTCTGACTGGGTAGAGGCAAAAAAATAGTCCATCTTTCAGCGTGTAAGAGAAGCTGCGCCATCTGGGGAGCATGTTGGAATGTAGTGACATTATTCACACTTTTATATCTTTATCTCACCTATTCTCAGTCCCATTAAACTGATCTCTGTCAGATCATACCTAGCCTGGCATTCAGGACTGTTTGGCATTTTAAATCCAAACTTACTAAGTCAACATGTGGGTCTTATACTGATAGACTAGTTCTCATTTGTTCCTGGTTGTCCAAGCTGAGCAGAGATTTAGAGTGATTAGTCTACAACAGTCAGACCTGATTATTGTGAAGGTTCGATTATGCATTGTGTTTCTTCTACTCATCATGTACTTTGAATCCTTGATCAGTGTGTCTGCGGGTCAAGACTAGTATTGTTTAAATGTATGCAGCTTTCTATTGGGAGGGGCTTTGTAGGTTTATGCTATAGTCTGATGTACCAGACATTGATATTTTTCACTATGTTATCATTGAGCCTGTGTTGGGAGGCTGCCCTTCTCGACTTTAATCTCTTTCTCTTTACCCCTCTTTCTCTTATTTCTACTTGTCCTCTTATCAATCTCCTTGAGCATTCTACTCCAATTGATGATATTTTTTCCCACGTTATTGTGCCATTTTCATGGTGGTTGCTATGGAACTTCTGAGTATTTGTCATGGTCTTTAGTATGTATAAATCTCAAACACACACTACATACATTCAAACACATGAAAGAATGCTAGTATTCACACATTAAAAAACACTTGAGAAAGGGAACAATTGTACACTGTATCAAGGAAGCAAAGAGTTGTGGTGGTGAGAGCTATTGTGCCTAATACACAAGGTCCATGGTCCTTGTACATGTTGGCTTCCTTTCCCCACATTTGCACCCCTCACCTTAAGTTTAGTCAATTGGTACCTGGTAGGAACCACTTGAGAAAACCAGTTTGGCAGCTTGGCTTAAACCAGAGTATTAATCAACAAGTATGGTATGGAGTTTATGAGGTTTATATGAATAAAATGATTGTGAAGCATGAATGTGTGATCTCTGAAATCACTCTACTACCTCCTGGGCTGGTGCTCAATGTAGTGCGCAATGAACCCTTTCTCTTTACATCATGTGTAACCACCTTGTTCTTTCCTCACTCCAATCATGACTGTGTAGCCCCCCAATACATAACATATACAGACATATATCATCACAGAAACTTGAGAGGGGATGAAAATTCGAGACCATCACAGTGTGAGCCTTTAACCCCACATTTTTCAAAATTTGTTTGTTCGAGCTACTCATATTTCAAAAGAGCCCCTTAAACATTTTCGTTGGGAGGAGAAAAAGAAAACTGTGACAAAATTTCAGTGTGGGTTTTTCTGCCAGTAAAAAAAAGGGATCGTATTTGTATTGGGTGAAGCAGATGGAAGGGTACATCAAAACAGCTAGCGAAGCCCCGATGATGGATTATTTAAAGCCGTCTGTCAAAAATCGAATTATGAAATGGTTTATCAGGTCGGAATCATTTTATTGAGGAGGAGAGATTGAGTAGAGGGTGGTGGAAAAGAGGATGGGAGAGAAGGAGTGGGATATAGAGAGAGAGGGGGAGGGGGAGGGAGAGAGAGAGAGGGGAAGAAACATAAGGCCCGTTCACACACACCGGAAATCGAAATTACAATCACGATCCAAATTTCGATTTTTTTTTTCGACCGTTCATACACAGGGAAAAATCGCACTTCCCAGCAAGGAAAGAACGATCAGTGGCCAAATTGCGCATGCGCGAAACTTGCATGACCGAAGACTGACCCCGCTGTCCCAATAGAGTTTCGCGCGCGCGATTCAAAGAGACGCTTGGCAAAATAATCGAGATTATTCTGAAAAATCGCACTAATAGTGCGAGTTGGATCGCGATTAGGATCGCGGTAATTAGTGCGATTTTTCTGTCCACACTGGAAAAAATTTCGAAATTTTGATCGCGATTAGAAAATCGATTTTTAAATCGCACTTGTTCCCTTGTGTGTGAACGGGCCTATTGTGAGAGAGAAAGAGAGAGAGAGAGAGAGAGAGGGGAAAGTGGATGAGCTAGCCTGGCTTTCAGGCTGTTTTATATAATTTTTAATCCAAACTGAACAATAGAGTCTAGGACTCATCAGACTAGTGACTATATCATTCTCCTCTGTTGGAAAAGAAATCAAGAATGACTTGTCTACTGCAACCAGACTTCTCTGTTGAATAGTTTGGTTTGGAAATGCCCAACAGCCTGGAAGCCAAGCTAGCAATTAACACAAGCGAGATATGAGGGAAAGCAGGAGAGAGTGGATAAGAAAGAGAAAGAGAGAGAGAGAGAGTGTGAGAAAGAGAAAGAGAGAGAGAGTGTGTGAGAAAGAGAGAGATAGAGAGATAGAGAGAGAGAGAGAGAGAGAGAGAGAGAGAGAGAGAGAGAGAGAGAGAAAGAAAGAGAGAGGGAGTGAGAGAGAGAGAGAGAGAGAGGGTAAGATAGAGTCGATAAAGAAGAGAGAAAGAGGGAAAGAGAAAGAGAGACAGAGAGAGAGAGAGAGAGAGAGAGAGAGAGGGAGAGAGATAGAGAAAGAGAGACAGAGAAAGAGAGACAGACAGACAGGAACAGACCAGTGAGGGGGTGGGGGCAGGAGACAGAAAGACAACACTAAAAAATGTAGTAGGGATGAAGATTGAATGACGACAAGTCTGGCAGCATCTGTGCAGTCTGGTCATTGACTCAATGTTGCCAGACTTTCTCCCCTCATCTCATCAATTTTATCCCCAATCAGGCGATGAAGGACGAGACACAAGTTCAACTGAACCTAAACTTGAAATTTTAGGAGAAGGGTTAAGCCCCGCAAGCAAGCCAAACCTACAGACGAGGAGGAAATTTACCAAAAGCTCCTTCGCATCTCATCAGAGTACATGATTCATATTGGTTGCAGCACTCTGGTATGCTGTACTACCAGAATGTCTCGGCTTTGGCCGAGGGAATGTTTCCCCGAGTAACGTACAATTGACTTTCATATGAGGTGACAGCTGATACGTGATCAGTGCTCCAAGTTGTTTCTGTTTTTTTTTTGTGAAGAAAATGGAGAAAAAAACGGAAACAGTATTTTGTCCTGTATATTAATCTGAATACTGAAAGCTTGATTAAAAATGCTGACTTCTACCAACCAACTTTATATGTAGTTTTATTTCATTCAATGGTAACACTGGTTATATTTTATCCATTTTTTTAATGGTAAAATACTGACATTTAGGGTAGGAAGTTGGCAGGTCTGCATTACTTATACTTAGCTATTTCCCACGGGTCTGGAGATTTTGATGTTGCTCTCAAATTTGGTTACACACAGCTGCATATAGGCCTGCAAAGAAGTGTAAAGTTGTTGACTTCTGTTTATAGAGTTATTTTTGGAATGCTCAGCTGTCAGCTGACTCCTCAATATTCTAAATATTTTCATAAAACTCTCCTTGTATATTGCACATATCAGGATATGTGCTTTGCCATTTGGTCGACTCCCATTTGGTTTAAGCCCTGTTTCGTCTACAAGCACAAGCTGATATGTATGGGTTAGGATAAGGGAAGGGGAGTCTGGATTAGAGTTAATGATTGAGGTTATGGTATCAATGAGAGTTTTTGTTAAGTTCACTCAATATTTTAATCTGCAACAGTATTTTAAATTGGTTCCTTGTAGACGAAATGGTGGATAGACCAGCTGGGAGTAGACCAAATGGTTATAGACCTTAGGATACACCCATATATTGATTAAGTCTTGTTGCTTTTACTGTGTCCAATATTATGTATTTACAGTGCGGACAAATATCAGACCAGCATACATACTCCTTTGTTTAAGGGTGGGGTTTAGTGTTTAAGCAGTGGAAAACGGGATTTAGTTTTTGCTCTTATAGTCCTGTTTATATCATATTTTAACCAAAACTTCAGAAGTCTTTTAAACAGGAAGCAACTAGATGCACCTTCCTTGACAACCAGAGTAGAGGTATTTTTGTCTGATGACAGGATGTTGCGAGACAAGCGTGAGTCTGGAAAAATCACGCTTTTCTATCTCTCTCATGATCCTCCTCGTCATTACCTCTCTCTCTCTCTCTCTCTGCTCACCTTGAAGATGTGTTTAGATTACAGAGATAAAACGCTGTCTTTATCCCCTGCGAGTTGAGCCCGCGAACACAGGCCCTGATGAGTGTGAACCCCACTTCCTGAATGCTAGACCTTCACTATAGTCCCACATGTAGACGTTGATGTCAGTCACCAGGAGTTTGCTTCAAGGGGAATATTATGTTTAAAGCGGGATATAGGTCATGATGAAATGAATTGTTCATCTGCCTACTTTTGTCTCTTTATCTTATTTCTAATCTTATTTTCATAGCTCTTCTAAATTTCTTTGTGAATAAAATGTTTTTGCAATGCTGCATATGTTGAATGGTACTTATAAAGAAAGTATGAGCAAGTGTAAACAGTGTTTTGATATGAGTTGCTAGGCAACACAATTCACACTGTGTATAGTCATGACTCTCTAGAGTTATTGTTCAAAATAAAAACAAATTTTTTATGATACATGTCCATCTTAAAATGACACAGGCTTGAATTTTAGTCCACAGTAGGGATATGAACAAAAATGTATTAGTTTTGTGCGAAACTTCATATCTTTTTCAATGCTCATGTCATAATGATATGCGTCTTGATGGGTATAAAGCCACAATCATTAATTTCATGTCATATATTATATCAAAATAAAATGCTTGAAGCTTTGTAATGACAAATTTTTTTTGATTTTCAAGTCAGGGTGAATGGTATTAATTTAGAGTCGTTATTGAATGATTGATCTTCCGGTATGACAAGCTTGTTACATCATTATATCATTAGGACTATTCTGCCCAGAGTAGACAAATTAAATGCAAAAGAAAAACTCAAGGTTTGCTGTCTTAATCATAGGGAAATCCTTTGAATGTACTTGAATTTCTTGTTTTCTCTCATGTTCATGGTTGTTTCCTCTCTGTCATCATCTCTAATTGTTCGTCCTTCTGGCCCTCCTCTTTGTCATCCCTCCGCTTCCTTCATAAGACTGACGGATGTTTAACCCCCTCGGTACCAAGCCAGGAAAAGCCTGCTGACTTATCATTACACATTTCAGGCACCGTTGGTAGCGAGAGGTTTAAAGACGTCGACCGGGCTCCCTCGCAAATAATCATCTTCCTGATGCTGGGCAAACACGGTCCTGGCCTGACACGCTGCTGTCCCTCGAAAACAAGCAACAAAAGAAAATGCGTAACTAAGGGAGGGGCATGAAAATGATGGGATAAAGGAGACAAAATGACATTTTTTTCTTCCTCTGCATGGTAACTGAAGATTTCCAAGGAAAGTGCTCTGCCGCATACAACTCCCATTGATAATATCCGGTCTACTATGACTAGCCAGGGCCCTTCCAATGCTTTTTCCCCCTTTTTCTGATCAAATTTATTGTTTTTTATTAGGTTAGCCCACGGCCAGATGCCATGGTCATAGCCAATTTGAGTGATTCATTCATGTGAGTTATGTTCCCCCAAAAGGGACGTTATAGGGTCTTGTTGTCATGGTAATACATCTCATGGTAGTTCAATGTGCCCCTGTTTCTCTTTTGTTGTATGTTCCCCCTATCCAATCTCTGTATTCCTCTCCTCTCTTCATCTCGTTCTCTTCTTTCTTCCTATTCATTTCTCTCTCTTTTTCCCTCTTTCAACCTCTCTCCATCGCTTTATTCCTCTCCACCTCATATTCTTTCCATCTCTTTATCTTTCTTTCTATCTCTTCATTCCTCTCCACTTCCCACTCTCTCTCTCCCTTCATCTCTATTTCCACCTGATCTCTTTTCCTCCCATTTTCATAATATCCACCTCAATGTGCATCATCAAACCTCATTAATCTGCCAAAAATGGAAGATGATATTATCCCTCCAAAGTCCTAATGCAATAGCAGCTTTACCGTTTCCTGTTTCTAAAGGTTATGGGGAGTGACACGGTGAATGTTTTTTTTTTTTGGTTGACAAAAAGATGAGGGCTAATTTAGGAAGGAATTTGTGAGGAAGTTTATAAGAAGAATTCTCCTGTTGGAGTAGTTAGGATATCCTCTAGGATGTAACTGCTTCACCACCACTTTGTTGTTTTCCTGTGGAGAAAGAGAGTGTATTAGAAAGAGCCTTAATCTTTTCAATATGTGAGTACCTGACATGAGTACACCAGGAAAATGATTTCATGAACTGCCAAGTTGTAACAGTAGTTCTACCTGATGTCAATCTTGTTTGTTTGGAGATAGATAAGCTCAGTGTAATTTTGAGGAATCAATCATTGTATAAACAATGATAAAATATAATAAATTGATAAACAAGCACGTGCATATCACAGGATCAGGTTTAATTTTGAGTATGATTACAAAATTTAGTCTCAAGTACTGAGATGAAAATGTGATATCGATTATTGACTAAACTGAACACACTGAACTCTATATCACTGTATATTTTGTACAAGTAATAAAGACTAACCATAAAGAGGAACTGTTTTTACTCTTGGCAAAGAGAGAATTCTGATCTAAATGGAGAGACAATTCTATATATTTTGCCAATGTAAACATATATATTTATATGATTTCATATTTTCATGAAAGAGACAGATATAGGATACTTCCCATATGTCGTACTCATTGTTTTATCATCTAGGTCATTATAAATTAGTATGTATTAGAAACTGGCATCCACAATCTCAACATGATTCTCTTTGTGAGCTTCAACTTTTCCATAACCTCCAGGTTTGACTTCATAAAAGGGATTTGATAGTTGTTAATCTTCCTTCTTTAATCTATAGAGGATTATCCCTCCAGGGGGCATAGACAAATAGGGAGTTATGTAGATAATCCCCTTGATGGCAGTCATTACTCAAGCTTTCCCCATGTGTGATTTATTAGGAGCAGTCTTTAGCACTGGACCATAAAACCATGATAATGCTACAATACAACATGTAAAAATTTATACGGATTCTAAGCACCATTTAAGTCTATTTAACCTGTCCTTACCCCCTTCTTTAGCTCCACCCCCATGATTTGCCATACCTCTTTGGCCCTCACCTCCAATCCATAACCCCCCTCCCTCCTCTCTATCACACACACTATTCATTCTGCAATGAAACTTGCTTCAGACCACCTGATAAAGATGATGTTTTGTTTTTCCTAGAAACATAATTTCCCATTGAATCCTAAGCAGCCTCTACCTGTACCACCTGCTTATGTAGACCACATTTCTCTATTTTCACATTTGGCTTTGGCGTGCTCTCTATATGTAAATCCTGCATCCGCGGCTGGGTATAGCCAAACAGATCCCAACCACTGATGTGGGCACCCCTCCTGCCCCTCCCCCCTTCCCTACACCTCCCCCTTCCCTGCACCACAGGGGTTCAAGTTTAAGGTCAAACCGTTCCCTCAAGGTCATGTGACAGCCAGACAGTTTGAGGGCAAGGTCCGATTATTCCCAGGAGCTCAAGGCTTCTTCCCTCCAGGCTCCAGGCTCCTGCAGCTCCTCTCCGTTACCTCTGAAGCCTCCTGGCCTCCTTGTACTAAGTGGTCACATGATGTTAACCCTCTCAGTACCAAGCCCAGAAAAACTCAATTCATGAACCAATGCTACTACTGAGAGGGTTAACCCATTTCTCACGGTTAGATTTTCGGGCTTTTGTGCACCGTGGACCAGTAAGGGTGTCACAATTTGCTATGGAACTGCAGTAAACAAAGGAGTGTGGCTTAATCGCACCCGATAATTAATCTTATTCATAGCCTGTCATCTATTGTCCATGCAGCAAATTATGCAGGATTTGTGCTGCTTTGTATCTGAGTGGAGAAAAGCCCAGCACCCCCCCCCCCCCAAAAAAAAAAAAAAAGAAAGAAAAAAAAAAAAGAAGCAAGCTCGGTAAAGAACGGGCTAATAAATGGCATCATGAAAGATAAGGCTAGTACAAATTATATCGCAGCATACCAAAATCTTTGTGTGTCATATGTATTTCTTTGTAAGTAAATGCTTACATCTTGTAGAGTAATCATTTCTTTGTACGAAAAGGGTTAGAAAAGTTCAACTGCATAAGTATGTCTTTACCATTAAGATGCTTGATGGCTGGAGGATGCAATTTGTTTCCATCTTTGAGTGGCACTTAAAAGCACATTTGGTTGAACTCCAACTGGCTCCAAGCTGTTTATCTCTAAAAGTATGTCACATTATCAACATCATCATAACAAGGGGATGGGACTTGGATACTGAGTGAGGCCCTATCACTGAATGGGAGAGAGAGAGGTGGGGGAGGTGGAGAATGAGTGAGAGAGAGGTGGGGTGGGGGAGTTGGAGAATGGAAGGGATGGGGGGGGGGTGGAGGTGGAGGTGGAAAATGGGAGAGAGAGAGGAGGAGGTGGAGAATGGGAGAGGGTGGGAGGTGGAAGGAGAGAGGGGGGAAAGGGAAATTTGGAGAGAGAGAGAGAGAGAGAGAGAGAGAGAGGGAGAGAGAGAGAGAGAGGGGGCCGGGGGGGGGGGGGGGGGGGGGGAGGTTGAGAATGGAAGTAGGGAAATGGAAGGAAGGAGAGGGGATGGGGGGTGGGTGTTGAAGGAAATGAAAGAGGGTAAGATGTTGGACAAGGAAAGATAGAGTGAGAGAGAGAGAGAGAGAGAGAGAGAGAGAGAGATGTGGGGAGGTGTATGTTTATGTGTGTTGGGGGGGGGGAAGATGGAG
>OZ022591.1:10464080-10607904 GCA_963669155.1 Arbacia lixula | reverse complement strand
TGAAAAAAAGCAGGGCTAACCCTGTGATTTCCATGACAAGCCATAAAATCCGGGCCTAAGAGCTCCAGTGTAATCAGAAACAAAAAATAGTATGGGGGCTAAGGAAAAGCGGTGCTAAGCTCGCAAGCCCGAGATGCTGTGACCAATCAGATGATGCCCAACGGGTGAGTGGCCTTGATGCGGAGTGGTAAAGAGCATATGTGCAAGATGTATTCCTAAGCTATCAAGAAAGTCCCCTTGGTAACATGTTTGAGTGGGAACATAGTGGATTGCGCTAGCCGGTGTTAAGAACTAGTATTGGGCTAAGAAATACCAATATAAGGATATAAGGATAGTACGGGGCTAAGGATAGTCCAGGGCTAAGCAAACCTAATGTAACAAGGTTAGTAGAGTACCTGTTCAGAAAATACCAAGAATTTCTTCTGATAGGGGAAGTGTGAAAGTACCTCGCGTGTGACACGAGCAAGGCTGACAAACAGATATTTCTATATATGTACGTCTGGCACCTTTGATGCGTGTTCGAGCTTGAAAACCTATTCTTCAACCCTCCATAAAAGAGTGTCTGTATCATGAAAAGAACTGAAATGTCTAATTTGTTTAACATTCCACAAATATTTCAGAATAAATCATTGAATGCGTTGGCGCACTTGCCTCTAATCTTCTCCACAACATTGTCATGTGTGATTTGTAACAGTGTTGAGACTGTGATTGACATGTGGGTAACAATGCCCGATAAGTTTGACAAAAGGCACGCAAGGTTTTCTCTATTCTTAGCGTATTTCTTTGAATGGTGTGAACGTGCAGTACTAATTAGATGCACATTTGTATACTATCTGTTTGTATCCTGTTGCCAGTTATTCATTGTTCTTTGTAACATTCTCTCACAAGGGGCATCTTCATTAGGCCGTTGTGGCGAAATAGCTAGCTATTTCATGATCGAAGAGAGACATGATAGTCTATGCATTCATTGAGTTTTTGCCTGTTTAATTTTTTGTGACACAATTGTCTTGTCATCCAAGACTGAAGATCAGAAATCATCCACCTAACACAGTGATTTTTGTTTTTCTTCTCTTATTCATGTTTGAAAACATAGCTCTGCTGAAATCACTTACATATATAGTTCATCTGAACCACAACATTTCCATTCATCATAATCATCATCGTTTTGCCCACGGCTCGTAGATGAGGTAAAATTACACAAGTACGTTTAGCAATCTCCCAATCTCATCATCTGCAAGACGGGAGGGGGAAAACGAGCTGCTTTGAAAGTATACATGTTTAATTTTTTTTTTTTTTTTTTTTTACTGAAAACCATTCAGAAGGAAGTGACATTTAGAAGCACTTTTTCCGATCAATCGCTGATCATTCGGTGCTACCCCTGAAGGGATTAGAACCATCTGTTTTTAGCCCTAATTTGTCGCCTCTAGACGACTTTTCATGTAACCCACACATTGTAATTGCTGACGTTTTTTTGGCTTTTGGCTCGTGATTAATAATCATAGTCTGTATCAGGGCGAGAGTCGTTGAGCTGGGAATGTCTAATCACCGCATTTAGCAAATGTTTTATCTCTACTGTAGACATGCTTATGTTCAATGTTTATGTTTCCTTGTAGGTGTAAAGCAGAAATGTTTATGATTTCATTATTCCATTTACTAATTACATTATTATCATGAGTAGATGTTAAAGTATTCAGTTGTTCAAGGTAACAAGAGAGAGAGAAATGAATGGAAAGGAGAATATGAAAGAGAAGGAGAAGAGAGACAGAGAAGAGAAGGTGGCAAAAATCACACGACGAAAGGTTTGAACCAATACCCGGTTTTAAACCGGGGCCTCGACGCTTCATATACCAGTAACCATGGACAAAAGAAACATGTAAGGTATCCTAATATGTGTGTACTAGACGTGAACTGTCATTTTGAAAATGATTTAATAAATAATGAGTTGATATTGCTTGCTACATTACAGTTGGATCTTCCATGAAGTGTTTTGGACAGCTCATTACTGCTATTTCGCAATCTTTTCATTCTTTGCAAAGCATACATGGCATATTCCTAAGATAAAGGGAAGACTCCTAATGAATCTAGAGTTGCTAGAGACATGTACTTGAGAGAGAGTCAGAACTCTTGGAAAGATAATTGATACCAATCTGTCAATTAAGGGAAGTCCTGAGTCCATTAAGCCCAATTTCTTGTTTCCTGAAACCAACCGGCCCCTGGATCGCCCCTAGAACCACTCAACAAACATCTGGGTGAATCATTTCTCGTCTAGACTCTTGGGTCCGCGTTTCTGCCACATTCCTACCCATAAGCCCCCTTCCATTTCGGGTGCATGTCCTGCTAAAGATAGCTCCGCTCTTCGTCGCCCGCCCTGCGGAGTTTTAATTAGGCGTGGACAATTCTGAAGGATGGGATTTCATTTAGCATGGCTCCAAAAGATTTGAGGTTATTTCGTCTTGGGCATGAATCGAGGCTCTTCCCCTGTAATTTTTTTGTTCGTCCATCATGTACATACGCATTTTTTCTGATTCATCGAAGGACATGCCTTTGTTTAATATTGCATGGCGCGACAGTCCATTAAACAATTTATTTTACTTGTCCCTTTTGACATGTAGATAGCTTTGTTTCATGGAAAAAATAAAATCCATTGGAGTCAGATTTCTTAAAACTTTTTGCCGAGTGCATCATGTATTGAAATTGAGTGGAACATATTTTTGTCATGCTATTGATCTTGAGGTTCATTGTGCAGAATGGTCAAGAACTGTTGTTTCAATGTAATTCAGTTTTAGGTGTTTGTTGCTGTATTTAGAGAATGTACTTGTTTTTGTATTTGTAGATACGGCACCTCTTCCACGTACTACAATCCAGTATGAGATTTAGTGTAATAGAACGATCAGGAATGAGTATTTAGAAAAGGTGTAAATTTAATTCCCTTGTTATTGCTGTACATTGTGTCCAATTGATTGAATTTTGTGTAAACGGGGTCATATCATTTACTGCAATCCACTCTGAGGTTGTTGCAGAAGATTGATAACAGTTAAAGTTGACATGAGTTTGTTATTGGAATGACCTAATGAATTACATTGCTATTCTTCACATCTACGTAGGTCAGCTCCTGCTTTGTTGAAGTGTCAGAAATAGCTTTCTTGGACTGATCTTCCCTAAATCATCTCTTACATTCATCCTTGCCTCACCCCATCAATTAGATTACTGCGGCCAATCTGTCAGCAGGTTCGAAACATGAATCCTTTTAATTGAATTGTGTTTCGGCTGATTTAAAAGAAACCGTCCAATTACCACTTTCGCTCTGCTTGAACTACTTTCCCCGGACATACTGTACGTAGCAGGACATACCGTAGCAGCGGTAAACTCTTCCCTCCTGTCTCTCTCTTCCGACTGTTCTTTTTTTTTCTGACTGGGTAGAGGCAAAAAAATAGTCCATCTTTCAGCGTGTAAGAGAAGCTGCGCTATCTGGGGAGCATGTTGGAATGTAGTGACATTATTCACACTTTTATATCTTTATCTCACCTATTCTCAGTCCCATTAAACTGATCTCTGTCAGATCATACCTAGCCTGGCATTCAGGGCTGTTAGGCATTTTAAATCCAAACTTACTAAGTCAACATGTGGGTCTTCTTATGATAGACTAGTTCTCATTTGTTCCTGGTTGTCCAAGTTGAGCAGAGATTTAGAGTGATTAGTCTACAGCATTCAGACCAGTTATTGTGAAGGCTTGATTAGAAATACCAAAAGCCTCAAACCCTTCATGTGCATTTGTGCATTGTGTTTCTTCTACTCATCATGTATTTTGAATCCTTGTTCAGTGTGTCTGCGGGTCAAGACTAGTATTGTTTAAATGTATGCAGCTTTCTATTGGGACTGGCTTTGTAGGGTCATGCCATAGTCTGATGTACCAGACATTGATATTTTTTACTATGTTATCATTGAGCCTGTGTTGGGAGGCTGCCATTCTCGACTTTTATCTCTTTCTCTTTACCCCTCTTTCTCTTGTTTTTACTTGTCCTCTTATCAATCTCCTTGAGCATTCTACTCCAATTGATGATATTTTTTCCCACGTTATTGTGCCATTTTCATGGTGGTTGCTATGGAAATTCTGAGTATTTGTCATAGTCTTTAGTATGGATAGATCTCAAACACACACTGCATACATTCAAACACATGAAAGAATGCTAGTATTCACACATTAAAAAACACTTGAGAAAGGGAACAATTGTGCACGGTGTCAAGGAACCAAAGAGTTGTGGTCGTGAGAGCTATTGTGCCTAATACACAAGCTCTGTGGTCCATGTAACATGTTGGCTTCTTTCCCCACATTTGCACCCCTCAATTGGTACCTGGCAGGAACCACTTGAGAAAACCAGTTTGGCAGCTCGGCTTATACCAGAGGTTAATCAACAAGTATGGAGTTTGTGAGGTCTATATGAAGAAAATGATTGTGAAATATGAATGTGTATTTTCTAAAATCACTCTACTACTTCCTTGGCTGGTGCTCAATGTAGTGCGCAATAAAACCCTTTCTCTTTACATCATCTGTAACCACCTTGTTCTTTCCTCACTCCAATCATGCCTGTGTAGCCCCCCAATACATAACATATACAGACATATATCATCACAGAAACTTGAGAGGGGATGAAAATTTGAGACCATCACAGTGTGAGCCTTTAACCCCACATTTTTCAAAATTTGTTTGTTCGAGCTACTCATATTTCAAAAGAGCCCCTTAAACATTTTCGTAGGGAGGAGAAAAAGAAAACTGTGACAAAATTTCAGTGTGGGTTTTTCAGCCAGGAAAAAAAAGGGATCGTATTTGTATTGGGTGAAGCAGATGGAAGGGTACATCAAAACAGCTAGCGAAGCTCCGATGATGGATTATTTAAAGCCGTCTGTCAAAAATGGAATTATGAAATGGTTTATCAGGTCGGAATCACTTTATTGAGGAGGAGAGATTGAGTAGAGGGTGGTGGAAAAGAGGGTGGGAGAGAAGGAGTGGAATATAGAGAGAGAGAGGGGGAAGGGGAGGGAGAGAGAGAGAGAGGGAGAAACAGAGAGAGAGAGAGAGAGAGAGAGAGAGAGAGAGAGAGAGAGAGAGAGAGAGAGAGAGAAAGAGAGAGAAGAAAGTCGATGAGCTAGCCTGACTTTCAGGCTGTTGTATATCATTTTTAATCCAAACTGAACAATAGAATCTAGGACTCATCAGACTAGTGACTATATCATTCTCCTCTGTTGGAAAAGAAATCAAGAATGACTTGTCTACTGCAACCAGACTTCTCTGTTGAATAGTTTGGTTTGGAAATGCCCAACAGCCTGGAAGCAAAGCTAGCAAACAACACAAGCGAGAAATGAGGGAAAACAGGAGAGAGTGGATAAGAAAGAGAAAGAGAGAGCGAGAGAGAAAGAGAGAGAGAGATAGAGATAGAGAGAGAGAGAGAGAGAGGGAGTGAGAGAGTGACAGAGGGCGAGATAGAGTCGATTAGGAAGAGAGAAAGAGGGAGAGAAAGAGAGAAAGAGAGACAGAGAGAGAGAGAGAGAGAAAAAGAGGGAGAGAGATAGAGAAAGAGAGACGGGGAAGAGAGAGAGACAGACAGAGAGACAGGAACAGACCAGTGAGTGGGTGGGGGCAGGAGACAGAAAGACAACACTAAAAAATGTAGTAGGGATGAAGATTGAATGACGACAAGTCTGGCAGCATCTGTGCAGTCTGGTCATTGACTCAATGTTGCCAGACTTTCTCCCCTCATCTCATCAATTTTATCCCCAATCAGGCGATGAAGGACGAGACACAAGTTCAACTGAACCTAAACTTGAAATTTTAGGAGAAGGGTTAAGCCCCGCAAGCAAGCCAAACTTATAGACGAGGAGGAAATTTAGCGAAAGCTCCTTCGCATCTCATCAGAGTACATGATTCATATTGGTTGCAGCACTTTGGTATGCTGTACTACCAGAATGTCTCGGCTTTGGCCGAGGGAATGTTTCCCTGAGTAACGTACAATTGACTTTCATATGAGGTGACAGCTGATACGTGATCAGTGCTCCAAGTTGTTTCTGTTTTTTTTTGTGAAGAAAATGGAGAAAAAAACGGAAACAGTATTTTGTCCTGTATATTAATCTGAATACTGAAAGCTTGATTAAAAATGCTGACTTCTACCAACCAACTTCATATGTAGTTATATTTCATTCAATGGTAATACTGGTTATATTGCATCAGATTTTTTTTTTACAGTAAAATACCGACATTTAGGGTAGGAAGTTGGTAGGTCTGCATTACATATACTTAGCTATTTCCCACGGGTCTGGAGATTTTGATGTTGCTCTAAAATTTGGTTACACACAGCTGCATATAGGCCTGCAAAGGAGTGTAAAGTTGTTGACTTCTGTTTATAGAGTTATTTTTGGAATGCTCAGCTGCCAGCTGACTCTTAAATATTCTTATTACGTTCTTATAAAACTCTCTTGGTATCTTGCATATTTTAGGATATGTGCTATGCCATTTGGTTGACTCCCATGTGGTCTAAGCCCTATTTCGTCTACAAGCACAAGCTGATATGTATGGGTTAGGATAAGGGAAGGGGAGTCTGGATTAGAGTTAATGATTGAGGTTATGGTATCAATGAGAGTTTTTGTTAAGTTCACTCGATAGTTTAATCTGAAACGGTATTTTAAATTGGTTCCTTGTAGATGAAATGGTGGATAGACCAGCTGGGAGTAGACCAAATGGTTATAAACCTTAGGATACACCCATATATTAAGTCGTGTTGCTTTTACTGTGTCCAAATATTATGTATTTACAGTGTGGACAAATATCAGACCAGCATACATACTCCTTTGTTTAAGGGTGGGGTTTAGTGTTTAAGCAGTAGAAAATGGGCTTTAGTTTTTACTCTTGTAGTCCTGTTTACATCATATTTTAACCAAAACTTCAGAAGTCTTTTAAACAGGAAGCAACTAGATGCACCTTCCTTGACAACCAGTGTAGAGGTATTTTTGTCTGATGACAGGATGTTGTGAGACAAGCGTGAGTCTGGAAAAATCATGCTTTTCGATCTCTCTCGTGATCCTCCTCGTCATTACCTCTCTCTCTCTCTGCTCACCTTGAAGATGTGTTTAGATTACAGAGATAAAACACTGTCTTTATCCCCTGCGAGTTGGGCCTGCGAACACAGGCCCTGATGAGTGTGAACCCCCACTTCCTGAATGCTAGACCTTCACTATAGTCCCACATGTAGACGTTGATGTCGGTCACCAGGAGTTTGTTTCAAGGGGAATATTATGTTTAAAGTGGGATATAGGTCATGATGAAATGAATTGTTCATCTGCCTACTTTTGTCTCTTTATCATATTTCTAATCTTATTTTCATAACTCTTCTCAATTTCTTTGTAAATAAAATGTTTTTGCAATACTGCATATGATGGTACTTATAAAGAAAGTATGAGCAAGGTGTAAACAGTGTTTTGATATGAGTTGCTAGGCAACACAATGCACACTGTGTATAGTCATGACTCTCTAGAGTCATTCATATTGTTAAAGATAAAAACAAATTTTGTCCATCTTAAAATGACCACAGTAGGGATATGAACAAAAATGTATTAGTTTTGTGCGAAACTTCATATCTTTTTCAGTGCTCATGTCATGATGATATGCGTCTTGATGGGTAAAAGCCATAATCATTAATGTCATGTCATAAATTATATCAAAATAAAATGCTTGAAGCTTTGTAATGACAAAAAAAATGTTGATTTTCAAGTCAGGGTGAATGGTATTAATTTAGAGTCGTTATTGAATGATTGATCTTCCGGTATGACAAGCTTGTTACATCATTATATCATTAGGCTATTCTGCCCAGAGTACCGGTAGACAAATTAAATGCAAAAATTAAGAAAAAACTCAAGGTTTGCTGTCTTAATCATAGGGAAATCCTTTGAATGTACTTGAATTTCTTGTTTTCTCTCATGTTCATGGTTGTTTCCTCTCTGTCATCACCTCTAATTGTTCGTCCTTCTGGCCCTCCTCTTTGTCATCCCTCCGCTTCCTTCATAAGACTGACGGATGTTTAACCCCCTCTGTACCAAGCCAGGAAAAGCCTGCTGACTTATCATTACACATTTCAGGTACCGTTGGTAGCGAGAGGTTTAAAGACGTCGACTGGGCTCCCTCGCAAATAATCATCTTCCTGATGCTGGGCAAACACGGTCCCGGCCTGACATGCTGCTGTCCCTCCAAAACAAACCACAAGAGAAAATGCGTAACTAAGGGAGGGGCATGAAAATGATGGGATAAAGGAGATAAAATGACATTTTTTCTCTTCCTCTGCCCTGTAACTGAAGATTTCCAAGGAAAGTGCTCTGCCGCATACAACTACCATTGATAATATCCGGTCTGCTATGACTAGCCAGGGCCCTTCCGACCGCTTTTTCCCCCTTTTTCTGATCAAATTTATTGTTTTTTATTAGGTTAGCCCACCGCCATATGCCATGGTCATAGCCAATTTGAGTGATTCATTCATGTGAGTTATGTTCCCCCAAAAGGGACGTTATAGGGTCTTGTTGTCATGGTAATACATCTCATGGTAGTTCAATGTGCCCCTGTTTCTCTTTTGTTGTATGTTCCCCTATCCAATCTCTGTATTCGTCTCCTCTCTCGACCCCGTTCTCTTCTTTCTTCCTATTCATTTCTCTCCCTTTTTCATTCTTTCAACCTCTCTCCATCACTTTATTCCTCTCCATCTCTTTCTCTATATCTCCCCATCTTAATATTCCTCTCCCCTCTCCACCTCTTATGCTCTCCACCTCATATTCTTTCCACCTCAAATTCTTTCCATCTCTTTATCTTTCTTTCTATCTCTCCATTCCTCTCCACTTCACACTCTCTCTCTCCCTCCATCTCTCTTTCCACCTGATCTCTTTTCCTCCCATTTTCATAATATCCACCTCCATATGCATCATCAAACCTCATTAATCTGCCAAAAATGGAAGATGATATTATCCCTCCAAAGTCCTAATGCAAAAGCAGTTTTACCGTTTCCTGTTTCTAAAGGTTATGGGGAGTGACACGGTGAATGTTTTTTTTGGTTGACAAAAAGACCAGGGCTAATTTAGGAAGGAATTTGAGAGGAAGTTTATAAGAAGAATTCTCATGTTGAAGTAGTTAGGATATCCTCTCGGATGTAACTGCTTCACCACCACTTTGCTGTTTTCCTGTGGAGAAAGAGAGTGTATTAGAAAGAGCCTTAATCTTTGCAATATGTGAGTACCTGACATGAGTACACCAGAAAAATGATTTCATAACTTGCCAAGTTGTAACAGTAGTTCTACCTGATGTCAATCTTGTTTGTTTGGAGATTGATAAGCTCAGTGTAATTTTGAGGAATCAATAGCCCCGTTCATATACCATATACCGCTATTATTACCGATGCACATCGGTAAGCAAGTTTTCAGCGAGCCGCAAAAGCACCGTTCATATACACCCCCAAAAGCCGTAATGTTGCGGTGTTTTGGACAGCTGGACTCTCTCCAAACCAATGGTGACATGCTCCGCTCAGTCATACGAGCGGTAGGATTAGCGACCAACAGGCCAGAGCGCGATGCTAAAGGCGCAACATTTACGCCTATTTTGCGGACGCAGTTTATAAGATTCGCTTACCGCAATATTGCGGTATTATTACTAGGTCTCGATCCGCGAAAAAGCCGCAAAATAAGTGCAAAAAAGGAGGAAGCAAATACCGCATTATTTGAGCGATTCCCGTTCATATACGCAGCTATCGGTAATGCATCGGCAAAATTGCCGCAAATGTTGCGCCTTTTTCGCGGATAGGCGGTGTATATGAACGGGGTTCACCATTGTATAAACAATGATAAAATGTAATAAATTGATAAACAAGATCAGGCTTAATTTTAAGTATGATTACAAAATTTAGTCTGAAGTACTGCTATGAAAAAGTGATATCGATTATTGACTAAACTGAACACACTGAACTCTATATCACTGTATATTTTGTACAAGTAATGAAGACTATCTGTAAAGAGGAACTGTTTTTTCTCTTGGCAAAGAGAGAATTCTGATCTAAATGGAGAGACAATTCTGTACGGTTTTGCCAATGTAAAGATATATATTTATATGATTTCATATTTTTCATGAAAGAGACAGATATATGAAATTCCCCATATGTCGTACTCATTTTTTTCATCTAGATCTTTATAAATTTGTATGTATTTGAAACTGGCATCCACAATCTCAACATGAATCTCTTTGTGAGCTTCACCTTTTCCATAACCTCCAGGTTTGACTTCATAAAAGGGATTTGATAGTTGTTAATCCTCCCTCTTCAATCTTTAGAGGATTATCCCTCCAGGGGGCACAGACAAGGAGTTATGGAGATAATCCCCTTGATGGCAGTCATTACTCAAGCTTTCTGGCTGTGTGATTTGTCAGGAGCAGTCTTTAGCACTGAACCATAAACCCATGATAATGCTATAATACAACATGTAAAGAGTTATACGGATTCTAAGCACCATTTAAGTCTATTTAACCTGTCCTTACCCCCTTCTTTAGCTCCACCCCCATGATTTGCCATACCTCTTTGGCCCTCACCTCCAATCAATACCCCCCCCCCCTCCTCTCTATCACGCACAAACTATTCATTCTGCAATGAAACTTGCTTTAGACCACCTGATAAAGATGATGTTTTGTTTTTCCCAGAAACATAATTTCCAATTGAAACCTAAGCAGCCTCTACCTGTATCACCTGCTTATGTAGACCACATTTCTCTATTTTCACATTTGGCTTTGGCGTGCTCTCTATATGTAAATCCTGCATCTGCGGCTGGGTATATCCATACAGATCCGAACCACTGATGTGGGCAGCCCTCCTGCCCTCCCCCCTTCCCTACACCTCCCCCTTCCCTGCACCTCCCCCTTCCCTACACCTCCCCCTTCCCTACACCTCCCCCTTCCCTGCACCACAGGGGTTCAAGTTTAAGGTCATACAATTCCCTCAAGGTCATGTGACAAGCAGACAGCTTGCCAGCAAGCTGAAATTATTCCCAGGAGCTCAAGGCTTCTACCCTCCAGGCTCCAGGCTCCAGGCTCCAGGCTCCAGCATCTCGGCCTCTCCTCTACCTCTGAAGCCTCCTGGCCTCCTTGTACTAAGTGGTCACATGATGTTAACCCTTTCAGTACCAAGCCCTGACAAACTTATTTTATGAACCAATGCTACTAGAGGGTTAACCCATTTCTCATGGATAGATTTTCGGGCTTTTGTGCACCGTGGACCAGTAAGGGTGTCACAATTTGCTATGGAACTGCAGTAAGCAAAGGAGCGTGGCTTAATCGCATCCTATAATTAATCTTATTCATAGCCTGTCATCTATTGTCCATGCAGCAAATTATGCAGGAGTTGTGCTGCTTTTGTATCTGAGTGGAGAAAGGCCAGCCCCCCTGCCCCCCCCCCCCCTCAAAAAAAAAAAGCAAGCTCAGTAAAGAACGGGCTAATAAATGGCATCATGAAAGATAAGGCTAGTACAAATTATATCGCAGCATACCAAAATCTTTGTGTGTCATATGTATTTCTTTGGAAGTAAATGCTTACATCTTGTAGAGTAATCATTTCTTTGCACGAAAAGGGTTAGAAAAGTTCAACTGCATAAGTATGTCTTTGCCATTAAGATGCTTGATGGCTGGAGGATGCAATTTGTTTCCATCTTTGAGTGGCACTTAAAAGCACATTTGGTTGAACTCCAACTGGCTCCAAGCTGTTTATCTCTAAAAGTATGTCACATTATCAACATCATCATAACAAGGGGATGGGACTTGGATACTGAGTGAGGCCCAATCACTGAATGGGAGAGAGAGAGAGGTGGGGTGGGGGGAGTTGGAGAATGAAAGGGATTGGGGGAGGGGGGTGGAGGTGGAAAATGGGAGAGAGAGAGAGAGAGAGAGAGAGAGAGAGAGAGAGAGAGAGAGAGGAGGAGGAGGCGGAGAATGGGAGAGGGTGGGAGAGGGTGGGAGGTGGAAGGAGAGAGGGAAAGAGGGAAATTTGGAGAGAGAGACACAGAGAGAGAGAGAGAGAGAGAGAGAGAGAGAGAGGGGGGGGGGGAACGGTTGAGAATAGGAAGGAGGGAAATGGAAGGAAGGAGAGGGCGTGGGTTGGGTGTTGAAGGAAATGGAAGAGGGTAAGACGTTGGACAAGGAGGGATAGCAAGAGAGAGAGAGAGAGAGAGAGAGAGAGAGAGAAAGAGATGTGGGGAGGTGGAGGTGTGTGTTTATGTGTGTGTGTGGGGGGGGGGGTAGAAGATGGAGGAAAGAGGGAAAAAGTTACTGTATATGCGCGATTGTTTGTGTGTGATCATGTATGTTTGTGTGTTCTATATTTGTGTGTGGTTGGAGGGGGGGTAGCTACTAGCTAGCTGATGATATGATTGTGATGGGTATGTGATGCCTCTAGTGGGGCTCTACTTTTCAGAAACAGAAATGTCAGAGGTGGAAACAATTCTCCAAAATGTTATTTTCTACGTCAATCTATTTGTCCACACATTGAATAATGTTGTACTGCAAAAAACTCTCTAACATTAAAATTGCATCTCTAAAATGCCTGTCAAATGCTCACAGAATATGTTTTAAAATCATTTTGCCCTGAGGCAGGAATACTTCTCATGCCAGCCAAGACCGTTGTTATGTCTGAAGTCTACACCACAACTATGCAACATGTAAACAAACAGTTTCTTCCCTGTAGAAAAACGCTTCCATATGACATTTTCTTGTGTCATCAAACTTTTATGACACACATTCAACAGGTAAAGCGGTATGTTTTGGTGTGACATAAGTAAGACTATTGGGTCCTTGAGGTCATAAATCCATTGTATATAGGAAGGTGAAGGAGACCTTAAAGAGGGGGTCTCCCATTTTCAAAAGTCCTGAAACTCGGCAGGAATCAGCAGTATACCCTAGCAATAACGTGTGTGAAATCTGTTAGTTAAAGCTTCATGAACATTTTCTGGAAAAGTGGAAAACTATCCTTGTTTATGTTTGCACCGGAGGGAGCATAGCCTACTTTCTTAATCATATTGTCCCTCTTAGCCCTTGATGCAGACATTTCTCCCATCTCGAGTCTCTAGGCTATAGGTTTCATAAAACCCACTCCAAACCTCCTCAAAATCTGCCGATCACTATAATTTCACTTAAAGTCAGTTTCCAGTTGCATTGTTGAGAGGGAAGTTCTAATACAGAATCTTCTTCCATTTTCTGTGATCTTTACACATTTTTTTTTATTTTTAATGACCTGCAAAAGGGGCATCATGCCTTTAAGTGCCAGGCAAAGGACCTCTCAGAGGAGTTGTGTTTAGTACTAATGCAAAAATGTGTCAATGGTGCATAAAAAGTTAAAGATGATCATTATGTGAACTTCTGGGAGTGATAGAGTGCTGAAATTATTACATCTTTTTGAGCAGCTAAACATTTTTGCAAAATGTTTTGTGTTATAATGTGTTCACATTTTGTATATGTATGCAAACAATTTTGATGTATGTTTGTCACTTTAAACATTACTAGGGCAGTGATATTCCTCTTTCTTTCATTCAATAGTTGTATTTGTGTCTCTCTAGCAGTGCCAACAATCAAATTATGTAGTTAACACATTTTTGGATGGCAAAGAAAGTTGGCATTATTGATCAAGAAATGAGGCAATTTTAAGGTCATTCATGGACATAGGATGGGAATAATTATCCTCTACTCACCAGCAATCAGATAATTAGACTTTTTTTGTAACAAAGTTGCTGAAAAGCTGCCCTTACATTAGGTATGGATCAGGTACTTTCACACTACCCGATCCAAAAAATGTGTTAGTTTGCTTGTGTGACAGCAAACGTCTAGTAACATCCCCAATTGAAAATACCTGTAATTTAATTGGTGCTTTCTAAAAACTGCGGGTTTGATTCTCTAATGTCGCGATAATATTGCAGTGTGAAAGAAAATTGTGAGAACTTCTATCCCATTGCACAAGAATGCTCATAACTACAAGAAATTTCCTATACAGAGCCACTATGGGGAGGTGTGAATCCACAAACTAATTATCAGGATATTTCAAGGCTTTAATCTTATCTTGTAAACTACGGGCACTTTCCTGTTCGGTTGGGTGTGAAAGGGCCTAATCAGACGTTTTTTTAGAAGAGGTAGCTGAAAAGCTGCCCATCTGTTGAGTATGGATAGAGGCGATTAGTGGCAGGAGCAGCGGGATTGACTTGACTGATTTCATTCAAGAGACTGACAGGAGCCTCCAGATATTATTTCCCATTAATCACCTCGTGGTGAGAGGTATGTCTTTATCTGCAGCTCATTCTGGATCTATTCTGGGATATTTTAATTAAAAATGGCTAATCTTAGAGGCTGTACAACGGACTGAATTCAACTTACACGAATCATTTCAAAATTATTCTGACTTATGAAATGTTTGAAAATAATTTTATGATGCAGTAATCATCTTTTCAGTAAGAGAAAATCACAACTTGCAGTGTAATGCTACGAGTTTTTTATCAGTTTGTACAGATCGTTTTTTTCACCATACTTTTTATGTGCCCACCAGAAAGTGGCCAGTGGCTTTATGTTATTGGCTTCTCCCTCTGGCTATCCAGATCGCATTTCTTGTTGAAGTCAGTTCATTTGAGTAGAATTTACCATTCCAAATGCCAGTGATACACACAGACTCTTTCAAATTGGGGTTTTAAAAGTTTGATTTGATAGGGGGTGAAGTATAAATCTGTGTCCATCATTAGGATACAGGATAGCTAGGATGCGAAGCTGTGACATCTCGCGACCCTGACTCTCAACGACGGAAGACCTATTTCTGTCCTTATAATCTTCCTCTGTAATAACTTGACTAACTATATCGTCCCCAGGGTAGGGAACGGGGTAAGAGTCCCACTCATTCCTGCTCTGAGAATTTTCAAAAAAGTTGGTGGAAATTTCATTACTTAGAGGGGGGAATTGCATAATTTGACCCCCAGTGCTGGAAGCAAGTGTGGCGGCGTAGCCTGCCCCAATAGATAAGAAGAAGTCACTCAGGGGTGGTGAACTAACCCTATATCTGGTGTGATGCGGGCGGCCAAGGAGAGGGCAGACTCGTATTTCATGCCAAGAAGGTAATGTCAGTCTGAGCTATCTTTTGCTAAGTGACAGCGATTGGCTGGCTGTTATTGGCTGGCTGTTTGCCTCCACAGATGTATACATAATTATATTTGGTTCATAAATCAATTCTCTTAACCCTTTGTCTGCCAGATTATCTGCTGCTCTATGGGATTTGTGTGTATTATGTGTGCATAAATATATCAGTGGTGCATAGAGTTAAACACCCTGGCCACTGAAGATGGGTGCAGCTTGGATAACCCTTTTTTTGTTGTTTTCCTGAATTCTATTATCAGACATTCTCTTGCAAGAGAATCATCTCATTAGGCCTTTAAGCAGTTATCATATGCAGTCTGTCTTTACTTAATCTGTATCACCTTTGTGATATTTTGCAAAAGTGTGATTAGCCTTTGCGATTTACACTTCTTAAAAATTAAACTATATTGGTGTTCTATGATGTGGAAAGTTCTCAGCTCAAGCTGTTATATTTCAAGGAAATAATGATTAACCCTGTGCTGCTCTATGGGATTATGTGTATTCTTAGTATAAATGGAGATTTAATAATGAAACTATTATGATGGATTGAGGACACAGACCAAGTATGTACCTACTAGTTAAACACTAACTTGTGAATTAACTCATCAATCAGCTAAAAAAAAAGAGAAGAGAATCAACAAAATGATGATTGAGCTCTTCAGCAACCAAATCATCTCACAAACTAAAATGACTTTAATTTTACTTGGTTTGGAAGTCAACAAATTCTGGAATTATTTACATAGGTATTTGAGGATTATTTCAAGAAAATCTATATTCTCCTTTTCCCAAGAGAAGACCGATCATGTTCCCTTAATAGCTTGCAGCTGACATTTTATGTTCCTGTTATGATATCTGAGATCTTCACTTCCTCATTTTTTTCATTGGGATAATGAACCTTCTCTGCACTTAATAAAGTTAATAACTAAAACATGATTCTCGTCGGTGTACGATTTCAAGTCCCAAAGATTCACATACTGAACATGCTGAACTGATTTTCAATTTTTAGCCACTGCTTTGTGGGTAAGAAACATAATTAGAACCAAACCATCGCACCTATTATTTCAGAAATCGGCCACCCCCTACGGAAAGTAATCTGTTCCCCCATTTAAACCAGTGGGGAGGGGGAGGAGGGGGTGCTTAGCCCCCCTGTTTTGGGCCTTGTAATATTAACAGAGGACACTGACCTCAACAGGAGCACAGCAGACTGTCTGGAAATATCTCGCCCCCAATCTCACCACAAGCTTCTGTTGAGTTTCCCTAAATTAGCGAGGGATCACACTTTATACAGGAGTTTCCTCCCTGCTTAAGATTTCAACTTTTATGCATGTGCAAAGTCTTAATAAAGTTATGGTTTCTATCTAGTTGTGTTTTATTCATATCTGTGCTCACTTCCAGCTAGTATTATTAGTGACACATCTAAAACAACATTTTAAACACAAGTTTCCGCTCTGCTTCAGATTTAATCTTGGCTATCTCCAGGTTTTAATAAAGCTGTAGTTTCTATCTCACATCATTTATTTGTTTCCATTTCTGTGCTGACTTTGAAGGAGCACTATTAGTGACACATCTAACCCACATTTTACACAGGAGTTCCTACTCGCTTGAGATACCATCTTGGCTATCTGCTAGTTTCAATACAACTGTAGTTTCTATCTAACAGCAGGATTCTTCCATTTCTGTGCTCACTTTGAACGGTTAGTCTGAGTGAAATATCTTAACCATTCCAGTCCCATATACAATAAATTGTGTTGTAATGGACATGGGACATATTTTGGACTTAATTTAATATGATTTTCACTGTTTCTCCTATGAGGTTGTAAAAATGTGGGTGGAAAGCATCCAAATATTAAAAAAAAAATCATCATATATGCTATTAGATTTAAAGCTACAAACCAAAGGCAAAATATTGATATTAGATAATTGAATTTCCTTGTCCAGAATAGTCATCAAATAGTGATCATTTTATTTTTCCAATAAATCCCTGTCTGGGAATGACAAAAAATGTCCTGCATCCAGTATTAGTTTTTACTAGCCAGACATTGATCCCCAAACACAGAACAAAAATTACCACCCATCCTTCCCCACTCCTCTTCAATACTTACCCAGTTGTCTGAATCAATCACGTTCTGACCCACCTCAGAGTCGCCTGTCTCCTTGGCTTCTTGACTTCCCTCCTCTAGACCAAGTTAGTCATGCATGTCTCTGTAGTTATATTGAATTATCTCCTCTTCCTATCTATTTGTTTGGGAAAGCACAAATAGTTTTGCGTGGGTTTCTGTTTCTCCTTGGCTGCCATCAGTGTATTTGAGCTTCAAACCCCTCTTAGATCGAAATTGTATCTGTCTCTTCAATTGAGAAATAGACTTACAAAAGACAATTGATTTAGGAGATGTGGACTAGTTTGGGATGGAAAAGCAAGGTTGAAAAAAAGGTTGATGTAACAGGTTGACTCATAATCTCATTTCTAAAGACAGATCTTTTGTTTACCATGTAAAGATGGGTACCCAAGAAACAAACAAAAAAACAACAACAACAGAAAGTGGATATCCATAGTTTTTAAAAGGAATTGCAAACAGTGTCAGGAAACTATGTTTTTTCTAAAAAGCTAATCACTATGGAGCTATCAATCTAATATTTGTTCTGTGTTGTAATCTAGCATTTATAATGTCATCTGTTTGCTTGCTATTATGTTTTTTATGTTGTTTGTCCTTTGAATACAACAATGCAATTTACATCATGAGTACACTTCTGAAAATTGTTTTAATGTGTAGCGAAAGAAAAATATTGTGCTTTTCTAAAGTGTATAGTTCCATTTTCCAACCATTTTCCATTTCTTTTTCCATTCTGTTAACAAGTAATATACTTATTTCAAATAAATGTGTTTGAGCCCAGAATCATAACAAAAATAGGAAATACAAATTAACCTCTACTCGTGGAAACCTTTGAAGTTGTTATTATGTTAAAAATATAATGTAAACACAATCAGTTAATCTGATTTTGGCCCCTTTATTTACATTGTCGGGTATCTTCCATCATAGTCACTGGGAAACCCACTGATTGTCGCCCATAATGGGCTGGTTCGAGATCCTGGGGTCAATCGAGGTCAGCTCTGCAATGTCTGTTATCAGAGGATAATGGCAGCAATTAGTTTGAAGTGTGTACTTGTCTCTGGTCCACTTGAACCAAACTTGATTTAATCTCAATTGGTTTCACAAATGGGGTACCTGCGTGTGCTATCTGGGTGAGCTCCTTTCATGAGGGTGGTAGTCTGTTTGAACTTGCGCTCATCCATACTTAAAAGAGAAAGAATATCCTACGAGGAAGAAGAGGAAAGGTATGATAATCAAGGGATAGATAGATATAATATATATGTTGTGAGATAAAAAGAAAGAAGGAAAGAAAGACAGGCATATAGATAAATAGATAGATAGATTTATAGATATATAGGTAAATTAAAAAAGATAAAGAATGATTTGGGGCTAAACAGCAAAACAGCATCAGGCTCCTCCATCCCAGTCTCATCTAGGTAAACAGGAGAATAAATCAAGAATGTTAAAGGGGTAGATCACCCAGAAATTATTTTGGTTTCACAGTGCAAGATGCTCTCCCATATGTTGTGTCCAAAATGTGCCATAAATTGCTCTTTTTCCCCCCTGTTTTTGACAACGGAATGAATTTTTTTGTACAGGTATGTGTTTAAAAATGTATTTCTAATGATGTATTAAATGCACAGGTAAAAGGATGCATATCTTTTTGAGAAAATGCATATTTAAAAAAAAAAAACAGTTGTACACAACATAAGGGAGAGCACCTCGCACGTGACGTCACAAAATCACAACTTTAAAATCAAATAATTTTCGTTTCTTTTGACCGATTTTCTTCACTGCCTTCACTAATATGTTTCTTCATGTGTCTCCTCTTATTGAAAACAAAATAATTTCACGGTGAACAATCACTTTAAATCTACTACAGCCAGACCTATTTATTGAATAGTTTACATACTGAATGTCAAGGCAGCTTGGATACCAGGCATGGAGAGGGGTGGAGTAGAGGAAGGTGTGTCTGGAAATGGGAGAGGGGGGAATTGGATGAGGGGGTGGGGGGGGGGGGGCATTGGAGGGGAGTAATAATGAACCAAACATGGTGGTCAGATCACGATACCACACAATTGAAAACTTTCGGCTGGTGACTCACAATGAAAAGTACAAAAGTGCAGGTGCTACTTTTAAGAGCGTCTTAACAACGTCTTAAGCTTTTCAAGTATGTGCGTGAAGTGGTGATCAGAAGTGATCAAAGCTAAGTTGCCCTGAGGAGAGGAGCACACCTGTCTAATTGCCCGTTTCCTAGATTCACACTTCTTGTCCACATGTCTTGGGGGAACATCTTTGAGATGCCCTCATCCTTTAGCAACAACCAATGAGGATTGACATTACCCTTCTGTGGAAATTTGATGCCAGTTGTTTAGGATAGTAATAGGTTGAATTTCCCAAGTTTATCTTTCCCCGCCTATTATTGCTTCTTATCTATTTACTTATCACAATTAAGCACCCTGCTTCTCGTTTCATGCCTTGGCTAATCTATGCATGTTTTTTTCTCCAGATTCTATTATGATAAACATCCAAGCTAAATGAACAGTGAGAGATGGGAATAATGACTCTTGCTTGTAAATTCCATGAATTTTATGAACAGCAGTATTACTCAGTCTTCTTATTCCATGGTGAACATGACAATTACTTGGCTTCTTTATTGGCTTCTTTATCTTTAAAAAAAAATAAGGAGCAGTATCTCAGACTCTGAACAAACTCCAAAGAGAACAGAATGGTTATGGCCTTCTACTATGGTAGCTCTGTAGAAGCTGGCATGAGATGGCCAAGGGCTACTCAAACCAAATCCTTGGTTTGTTGTCTTTTTAGCAGTATAGAAATGGAAATTAGAACCTTTCAGATTAATGAGTTCTAATTCTAAAATGTAATTTTCATAAAATGACTGAATTTGTATTAGCAACCTTTTTAGCAAACAGGTGTCAAAATGCTGTTGGATACTCACCATTTTTAGCCCGCCCTTCCCCATTTACGAAAACCATGAAAAGACAAGGATATTAAAGAGAAGAACATGATAAGTAACAGGTGTAGCCTTGTGGTTGGAACCACATTGTGAAAACAGCTACCCCTGGAAAACACACCGTGTGTGTGTGTGTATATATATATAGACTCTGTTTTTGGGTGGTCATGACTTACGGAACAATTTTCAGTCTGCTGTTATTGGTACACTCATCCTATATAAAAGCCTACTGGATGAGCGGAAACATTTTACCCCATAGCAGGTGCGGCCTTCGATTTCAGGCATGTTATCATACCTGTTAGCACTTAAAAATTATAATTTCTGAAATTCTCTCAGTCACGCGTGACCTTCTAACTTCTCAGTCTTTGAGAAGCCTAGGGATTGGACTGTTTTTCAGGCTTTGGGACATTTCTAATCGAAACTGAGAATGGAGTCTAGAAATACAAGACTAGTTGCTTTATCATTCCCCTCTTTTCTCAGTCCGTGGAGAAAGTGGCAAAGAAACTGAGAATGATTAGTCTAGTGCATCCAGACTCCCTTGTTGAATTGTTTGGATTAAAAATGCCTAATAGCCTGGAAGCCAAGCTACAAAGGGGAGTATATTCATGGGTTTTCATCTTTCATCTTGAGAAATGTTGTGTTTAGTGTGATGGGATTGTTCTGTAAATTGTCTGAACTAGAATATTGTCTTGTTATCTCTATAAGATGGTTAATCAACTTCTATTGATTTTCTTTCACTCGCCTAACTATATATGAGCTATTTAGACATATTTGCATTAGTGATACATGACATTTCCACAGGGCAGGATAGAGTCGAGCAGAGAGGGGGATATTATCTGTAAGACAATTTGATAACTTCTATTGATTTTCTTGACTCACTTAACTATGAGCTATTTAGACGTTTTTGCACTGGATATGCACAACATTTCCACAGGGCAGTTTAGAGTCTAGCAGAGAAGGGGTCAGCTACATACATACAAATTACAATTATTACAAAATGCACACAGTAAACCATAACAAAAGGAAGCAACATGCAGTAAATTTAGTGTATTTTTGGACAGAGACAAAACAAAGATGAAATAAATGACTTTGCAGAATTACATGTGTATATTTTTAACTTATGCTAGAACTGTGTTCAAGCCTTGTAGAGATTGTAGTTGCAGTGTAATGTCTTAGGGGAATACAGATACAATATCTTTTCACCACTAGGGGATGCTCTGCTACAGACAGGCATAATGCACGTATCACATGGCTTGTTTCGTTATATTAGCAAATAAAGGAGTCTTTCAAAGGCTTTGAAGATGTTTTTGTATGTCGCCAATCTCGCCATCAAGAGTGATACAGGGCATTTTGTTCCATATTTGGTGTTCCCTTGGTTTCGTCTGGGTTCACCTGGCTTTCTGTGTGTTTCCTGCCGAGGGACATTTAGCATGTTCTAAAGGGTGGGGAGAGGAAGAGGAGGGAGAGAAAGGGGCTGGGTTTAGATCTCTCCTGGGCTACAGTCGAGCTTCCCTCAAGAACTGGTGCAACTACTTCAATTTAACCAGGCACTTGAGTTTATCGTTTGGAGGAATTCCTGTTAGGTTTAGGGCTAAGGGTGCTACAAGAACTCCACAGTTTGTAACATTTAACTTTGGCAGTTAGTATCTAGAGCAGATAGGATTAAAGGAGTATGTCTGTCTATTGAAGAAAATACATGAACAGTGTAGTCAATTGACTAATAATGATACATTGGAGGCATGATACCATACTGTACAAAAAAGCTTATTGTATTATATTTTGTTGCATCATGTTGCCTTTAGACCATATTGTGCGCTTGATATAGATGCTTTTTATGCTTTTTATAATATTAAACACAGTATAGGCATGGTGCCATATAGAAGAACACTGTAAAATACTTGTGATTGTGTTACATAATGTTGGATTATGTTGCTTTTAGTCCAGGTTGTGGGCTTGATATAGATGCTTTTTATTCTGTATAATATCAAAGACAGTGGGTAGATATAAGTGACTTAAGGGTAGAGGCTAGTGAGAAAACTTGCCCAACTGTTCATCCCCGGCCTATAGCAAGAAATAAAAACAACTCCTCTGAACAGGTGAATGCAATGGCTCATCTCTGGAGTCTACTTTCTTCATTTTTCATGAAAGAAGATGTCATAAATTTTAAAGTAGTGAATACAACGTTTCAAGCAAATGCAGCTCATAGGTAAATCACGCAGATACTGTAGATATGTACAAATTACATGTACTGTAGGCCTACATATATTTCAGACACATATTGTAGATGTGGTTTCTAGTTGTAGTTTGTGTCCTGCCTTTGACTTTCTTCATGGTCCCTGTTTTACTCCCCATCATCCACAATGTGACCCATTCACATGTAGATGTTAAACCACAAGTGTAAACAGGGGTTCAACATGTAGTACTAGCATACTGTGCTCTTAAACTTGACTCTTTCTTTGATGCTGCATTTGCTTGCAATAGTCAATTGGCACCATTCACATGTTGTGATAAGATTATGAATATAAAGAGGGCCTTCACCTCAGTATTATATCATACTGTGCTCTTAATTCGTTCCTTGACCGTGATTCATCTCACTTGCAGTCATAGGTACTGTTCACATGTAACTATTACAATATTAGCCTAAACAGGACTCTTTCTCCCTCCGTGTCCCTATTTTCACTAACTTTCACTAACTTCATATTCATATGTTGTGTTCGCACACAGTTTTAAACAATGAAGTCTAAACAGAGGGGCCATCATACTGTACTCTAATGTCTTCATAGGTTCTGTTCAAACACAACTATTAGACCATTAGTCTGAACAGGGGCTGCACAACAGTGTCCTATAATACTGTGCTCTAAATATATCCATAGGTACCATTCACACACAACTATTAGACCATAAGTCTGAACAGGGGCTGCAAAACAGTGTCCTATAATACTGTGCTCTAAATATATCCATAGGTACCATTCACACACAACTATTAGACCGTAAGTCTGAACAGGGGCTGTACCAAAGGGTCCTAGCATATAGACTCTCACTCTTAAACTTTGACTTCCTCCTTGACCCTGTTCTTACTCGCCATCTGGCCCGACCCGGCCCGGCCCAGCCCAGCGTGCCTGCCTCCCACCATGTCAGACACCATCTCAGGAAATTATAGCCGAGTCTTCTTCCTTGGGAGATAGATGACCTCAGATCCTCCACTTGCCTGCCCTTCAGACTTTTGGACTTTTCTATTTTAAACTTTCACCAAAACAGAGTCTAGAACAAGAGTCACAAGACTAGTCACTCTTCCATTCTCCTCTCTTCTTCCCCTCCATCTCGATAATGAATTTAGAATGATTAGTCTACTACAGACAGACCTGTTTATTGAATATTGTAGTTTTTGAAAAAAAAATGCTCAAGAGCCTGGAAGCCAGGCTAATCTACTGCAGAAGATAGAAGAAAGATTAAACTAATGAGGGAGGGATATAAGTGGGAAAAAGCTGGAATTATTCGTTCAGAATAACTTTAAATGAGATGACTCACAGTCATGGCTGTGTCATGCTAATGTGACAAGTGGTCATTCTCGTCATGTATTTTGAGTCACATGCCTTCTAGAAAACCCATTTTACACTCTACATGTTTTCTTAAAGGGAATATACTCAAAATGTTCAGGCCGAACATGTGAGGATTTGTGATTTAGTCACTCATTACTCTAAACGTGGATCATTTGAGGGCAAATAACTTTCAGTAAGTTTTTTTTTTAAATGGACAATACATTAAGTTAAGACCTTTGGCAAGAAGATTGCTCATGATCACCTTTGTGAAGGCTTTTTTGTCTCCCCAATACAGTATATTCCCTTTAAAATCATACTCTTTCACATCAAACGAGTTCATACTTTAAAGGGAATATACTGTACTGGGAAGACACTGTTAAGATGTCCCATGTAACATAACCCATTTTAGGAAACATCATGTCTTCTCTCTCTCTCTTTAACCATGATTAATGTTAAACCACTATCCCCTAAATATGAACCATTGAGTAAACTCAAACAATTATAATCCTTCTCTTACTGAACCTGCCAGGATTAACCCAGAAAAATCATTGACATATTCATGTTAAGATGTCTCGTGTAACATAACCCATTTTAGGAAACATCATGTCTTCTCTATCTCTCTTTAGCTATGATTAATGTTAAACCACCATCCCCTAAATATGAACCACTGAGTAAACTAAAACAATTATAATCCTTCTCTTATTGAACCTGTCAGGATTAACCCAGAAAAATCACCGACATATTCATGTTAAGATGTCTCATGTAACATAACCCATTTTAGGAAACATGTCTTCTCTATCTCACTTCTTTTAACTATGATGAATGTTCGACAACCATATTGTTCATATGAACCGCTGTGTGAACTCAAACAATTATAATCCACCTCTTACTGAACCTGTCAGGATTAACCCAGAAAATCACCACATATTCATGTTAAGATGTCCCATGTAACATAACCCATTTCAGGAAACATGTCTTCTTTATCTCTCTTCTTTTAAGTATGATGAATGTTAAACAACCATATTGTTCATATGAACCGCTGTGTGAACTCAAACAATTATAATCCACTTCTTTTTGAACCTGTCAGGATTAACCCAGAAAAATCACCATATTCATGTTAAGATGTCCCATGTAACATAACCCATTTCAGGAAACATTTTGTTCCATCTCTCTCCCACTTGAGTTCTAAATCATGCCAAAGTTCTTCTTGTCACTGTGTATCTCATTATATCTGATTGATGGCATGCTGCAGAGACCACTCCACAGCTGTTTATAACCCATCCCCTAAGGCAAAACATATTAACCCCTTCAATCCCATAGATGAAAAACTGTGTTGTTATTGGCATGGGATTATCATTGCTTGATACTGAGGGGCTTAACTCTTTATGCGCCATTGAAGCATTTTTGCACTGGGCAGTATGGAGTCTGACAGAGAAGGAGTTAAAGAGAGAAACATTACATCTATATGTATTTGATCCCACATCTAACACACATCATATCAACTCACTCAGCTGTTTATAAACCACCCCCTAAGGCAAAACATATTAACCCACTCAGTCCCATAGGCTATAAACTGTGTTGTTACTAGCATGGGATTATCATTACTTGGTATTGAGGGGCTTTAAGAGAGAAACATTACATTTACATGTATTTGAGCCCACATCTAACACACATCATATCATCTTACTGTTCGCTAGGACAAAGGTGACATACTGCTTTATTAGGGAGGGATTTGGAGCTTTTAAATTCTAGAATGAAATTCCCAATGCCCGCTGGCTTCTGCTACAATTCACTCTCTCTGATATGCAATTTCAAGATGATTTTGCTTCCCCTGCCTCCTTTTCTCCATAAGAATTTGAAGCCTCCGGCATAACATCTGGCCAGAAATCATATGCATTTGGAGAGGATTATGTGCAAAAACATCGTCTCTGAACTTTTCTTGACATCTTCAAACTTAAAAGCGAGTTATTCACTAACATTCATAAGATTTCAATGTGTGTATGCATACAGTCCTATGAATTGTGCAAAGCTCCTTAATGGGCATATACTGTACTGGAAAGACAAAAAACCTTTAAAAAGGTGATCATGAGCAATCTTCTTACTAATGGTCTTAAATTCATGTATTGTCCATTTTAGAAGCTTGCTGAAAGTTATTTGCCCTCAAATGATCCACAGTTGGAGAAATGAGTACTTAAATCACATATCCTCAAGTGTTTGGGGCGAACATTTGGAGGATTTGTGATTTAATCATTAATTACTCCAAATGTGGATCATTTGAGGGAAAATAACTTTCAGCAAGTTTCTAAAATGGACAATACATGAGTGTAAGTCCATTAGTAAGAAGATTACTCACGATCACCTTTTTGAAGGTTTTTGTCTTCCCAGTACAGTATATGCCCTTAAAATGTAATATTTCACTACCTCAACGTTTGAATATTAACATGATGAAAAGGAGAAGTTATTGTGGAAAACCAATGGAAGTGAAAGAAACATCTGTGCCAGGGTTTATTGCTTTAGTCATATCAGTCATCATAAGCTCATAAATTTCATCTTGAACCATTCAAATCCTTTTCTTGCAGAGAGATTAAAGGGGCTTGTCCACCCACAATCTAAAATTGATATTGTTGTTACTTAAATCATCCATTCTTCTGATATTCCAGTGTTAAAAAAGAACACTGCTCCACTCCATAATATTACATTATTTGTGATAATATTGTGACTATTTTCACATCATTAGGGCCCCCTCCCGTGTCCCAAGGAAATCTGGAGCAACAAGCCAAAAATACTTTCAAGGTTGCCTCTATATCCAACCCTTGGAGGAGCAGTGGGAATACATTAGAACCCTTACCAAAATCTAAGCCTTACATAACCCATGGACCTATCATGGATGGACTGCGCTCGGATTGACTTCCTTTGATCTATGAGGTCCGCCGCCTCATAAAAATCCAAGACATTCAGGTGTTTTAAACAACTAGCTGTATTTCTAATTAGGTAGTGCCTTCCTATGAATAACAAAAGAAAATCTGTTTTGAGAAGTATGCCAACCGTTCAGCCTTCGCTGGGAGCTCGTTGCTGATCTTTTTACACACACTGTGAATTAGTTTTGGGGTAAGCGAAGGGAAACTTTGAAAAAATTATAGAAAGAATTTGGTCCGTAACTTTTTCGGACACCTCCGCACACGAAATTGAGGTTGTTTCCATGAAAGATGAAACACTCAATAAACGATTTACAAGATATTTTTAAGGAAATATGATTTGGAAATGTGTGATATGGAGGCATTTCTCTGGCATGTTTTCTACAGTGTTCTCATTTTATCACAAAAACGAAGCAACAATATAATCTGAAATTCACAGAATCGTATCTTTATAAGATGTAATACTACTGCACATGCACTTCAGTTCATGTAGTGGTTCTGAAATCTTCTGCGCATACAGAATATATATTCCTCTAAATGCATCCAAAATTTGTCATGCTTGTTTGGCGGCGGATCTCCCTCGATCAAAGAGCCAAACGCGTAAACTATTCCATTGTGACATCAATGCACACGACTGCTGTAGGAATAAATTACACTTCGTGCTGACTCCATTCCTTACACCTCTCTGCATAACCAGACCTAGAAAATCCCATTGGCTTACTACACATTTTCATGCCAGTGGTAATGAGAGATATGTAGGTTTGTTCAGTCTAAAATTGGTGTGTCTATTTTGAAAGAGCTCACTTTTTCTGCGTGAAGCTATTTGTGATCAATTTTTGATAAAGGAAATGAACTAAGCATTGCTGACTTGTATGTGACTTAACATGTTCACCGAATGACATGCAAAATGTTATCTTTAAATGTGTCGTATTGCCTTCATATTTGCATTCTTTTTCATAAGCACACTGATAACAGTATACAATACAGGTAAAATTATGTACTCTAGGTCTTTTGATATCTCCTTCTGATGAAGCACATGAGTAAGGAGTTGGAATGACAAGGAGTAATCCTTTGTCAAATCCTTACATGGCTGTAAAAGTTAAGTGATACACACTTAAGATTTCTAATGTCTTCAGTGTTCTTCAGGTCTTTATGCATTATGTTGAATAGCATGAAGAATGAAATGGACTACAATGGGCTATTCTTTAAGTGAACATAGCTGTCAACTGTTAAAGTGTTTAGCTGTGCTGAGGAATGTAGCACTTATTAGTTAAGACTCTTGGTAAAACCCTTCCTACCCAGTGTTTGTTAATTGCAGCTGTAGTATTTGTCCAGTGGGTAAGTTTTCTACAAAAGGCCATTGTCTGTCCATCCTAAATAATTATTCAAAACCCTTGACTTTATGCCTAATGTTTGTTATTGGCAGTTGTAGTACCCATCCAGTGAGCAAGTGGATGACAATAGGCCATTGTTTGACCCTCCTAGCTGTTGGCAGTTACATCCTTTGTAGTCTTGAGCTAATGTTGGTATTCCCTGGAAAGCCAGCAAATCCATTCAGTGTACTTCTGTGGGAGGTGGGGACCTGGGATTATAACTAGGAAGTGTTAATTGTCTTCTTTGTTTGATTGTCAGTTGACTCTTAAAGGTTTTTAGGAGGAGGGGCTTGGTTCTTAAATGGCCGAGATATTTTCCACTGGCAGAGCAAAATAAACATTACCCACTTGACTTACAGTTATCTGTCAATCATGTCTACAGTACATCAATACCATACACGAGTGAAAACAACAATATGGGGGCTCAGGGTGATAAAGCCCCTACAATGCATAGAAGAGCCCCCATATAGAGCCCCCATAGACAAAAAGAAGAGCCCCTGTGAACAAACTATCTATTCCTCATAGGGTATCATGCACAGGGTGGTCGATCGGTGGTCGGTAGAAACCACAAATCGAACTTTATGGTTTATATTCCAGTACAAGCAGAGCTGGAGTGAGGAGAGGGATTGTGATGAAGACAGAGAGGGAGAGAGAGAGAGAGAGAGAGAGAGAGAGAGAGAGAGAGAGAGAGAGAGAGAAGGAGGAGAGAGGGAGGGATGGACATAGGGAAAGGGGGAAGGGAGAGGGTGAGGAGACTTAGGAGAGGGATAGAAATAAAGACAGAAAGAGAGAGAGAGAGAGAGGGAGAGGGAGAGAGAGAGAGAGAGAGAGAGAGAGAAAGAGAGAGAGAGAGAGGGGGGGGGGGAGTAGAGAGGAGGGTAAGGGAGAGAGAGGGAGACGGGAGATATAGCGAAGGAGAGAGAAATAGACAGAAAGAGACATAGAGAGAAATTAAGGGGGTGTGTTGTATGGAAATATGTGACTGAAGTATTTCCTGTTATCTTGAGGAGATATTAACCTCATCTTCAAAACAGCAAAATGCCTGACCACCACCACCACCACCCCCATCTCTACCCTGTCCCTACCATGGGCTTTTTCACTGTGTTATAAATCAGTGGTCTCTTCATGCCTTGGTACCAAGAGGTTTAAACAGCACTATACAATCTACTAACTTCCTCTGTTTTTTCTCCATCCCCTGCGGTGTCTAGTGTTATGGTCTGCTTCAAGGGGGTAGCAGTTCAGAGGGCTACTCCTAAATGTCTGACTACCTCCCTCCCTATCTTAACTAATACCATGCAATATATGATAACCTCCTTTTCTTTTTCCTCCCTACAGCCACCTGCAGTGTTGGAGTTTGCTTCAATGGGGGCACCTGTTCCGGGGGATACTCTCAGATGTGCCGGTGCCAGCCGGGATTCCAGGGACCCAGGTGCCAATATGGTAAGTCTCACCAAGAACCTTCCTCCATACTACCACCGAGAGGGGACGAGAGGGATAGAGAGGGAGAGAGAGAGAGAGAGAGAGAGAGAGTGAGAGAGAGAGAGAGAGAGAGAGAGAGAGAGAAAGAGAAAGAGAAAGAGAAAGAGAAAGAGAAAGAGAAAGAACAAGAACAAGAGGAAGAGAGAGAGAGATTATTATGATCACTTTTACATTTGTTTAGATTATGGAATCAAATGTGGAAACACTTTGCATGATCAAGAGCAGCACGAAACATATATTTGTATTGAATATTGTTGAGGTATGCCTGATATATGATCAGATTTTGGCCGTATTTATCAACTTTTCAGAAATTTAAACGCGTTTCCAAAGGCGTTTAAAAAAATGGTGCCTTTATCAACTCCAAAGGCCTTTACGAACGCTTTTCCAAACGCGTTTAAATTTCGGTGCGTTTATCAACTTGATCGCCCAAGACGAAAACCGGCCTTGTCACCGAAAACACGTGGTTTAAACGCGTTTCAAAACAGCTTTGCGTTAACTCGCTTCTTTAAACGCGTTTAGGATCGTACAAATTTGCGTGTTTCAAAACAGCTTTCCAAACCCCCTAATCAAAACACCTTTGCGTTTATCAACTCGTTTAAACGCGTTTAAAAAAATTTAAACGCGTTTGGAAACCTTAATTCTACCCAAAAAAGAGTTGATAAACACGCCCATAGTACCATATTCCCCTTCTGAATGAGGAGGTAACATACACCTCTTTGCCCTAGATACGGATTCTCAGTTTAAAAAGGTGTCTTAGCATAATGAGAAATACACTTGTCTTTGTTAAAATTTGTGTACTACAGGGGAGAATAACTATACAATCACAGCAATTTTTTCTCTCACAAAAATTGATTATGAAATATAATGGAAATTATAAAGAAGAGGCTATGAAATCTGGGACGATGATCATGTGATGAGAGGTACTGCATGGTACTGTTGTTTAACTTCTCTGTGCTTCAATTTATATTCTCTCTAACCGTACCTCTGTGATTGAACATGTGCTGAGGCGATCAAAACTGAAAGAGAGCAAATGTGAAATGATGATTAAAAATCAAGATAGCATTGTCAATTTGGATAATTAACATCTTTCACAAATGATCTAACAGCAGATGGTTCATATGTATGAGAGAGAGAGAGAGAGAGAGAGAGAGAGAGAGAGACCATCACACTTTTAAAATATCATTGGCACTTCACCCTCATCTTAGTTCATGTGCAAAATTTATATTGAGTTAAGCATAGATCCCTGATTTCTTGTATTGAATTGAATTGATAGGTTAAAAATTGAAAGGTTAAAGATTACAATTAAAATCAAACATCGCAGCCCAAAAGCTGAATTGGGTTAAATGTACAATTTGGAAATGCATAAGTAGGTTGACAAGCAATTTACATAAAAAACTCATAACTACATTGCAAAAAAACCCTATAAATTGCAAACATTGACTGCAAATATGATGATATGTGGTAATGTGTTCTATTCATCTATTTATGTGGGGTTATGCGATAGAGGTAGGCAGAAAACATGTTAGCACCAAGTGTGGGCTACGGAGGAGGAGTTTCTTTTAACTTGGTAGGGAGTGGATCTTGGGATTATGGCCTGGAAGAGGGTAAACAGGGTTTAATCGGGGGTACTTGATACACCCATGCACCATTTGCTGTTGAGCTCAGTGGAAACATGACAGATATGCCCGGCGGAGGTTTTTGGGGAAAGTTTTTCTGTTGCTGGGGAGAAAAATGTTTGCGCTTTTAAAGGATGATGGATATTGCGATGGGATGGGAGTTGAGGAGAGGACGAGTGTGGAGGAAGAGTAGAGTGGGGAGGTGAAGATAGGGTTTGGTTGTGGTGAGGAAGAGGTTTGAGGAGAGTTGTTTTGTTGCTAGGATGGTGGATATAACGATGGGAGTGTGGAGTAAGAGGAAAGTGGAGAGATGAAGAAGGGGTTGGCTTGTGGGTAGGAAGAGGTGTGCGGAGAGAGATGGGGAGATAGTATGGAGGAGGATGGCAGAGAAGGAAAGAGACTCTTATTATAAGGAGGAGAAGACTGGGAAGCAGGGAGGAAGAGTTAGGAGACTGGTGGAGGAACATGATTTGAACAGAACAGAGGAAAAAGAAGTTACGTAAAGAGAAGAAGAAGGGGATGGAAGGTGGGGAGAAAAGATAAGATTGACAGAACGTGAGCACAACAGGGAAGAGAAGGTGACAAAAAGATGAGAGGAAATTAAGAAAACTTAATTGAAATATGAACAGGTGGATTGGTAGGATAGAGAGAGGGAGGATTTAACATAAAATGGCTTCGTTCTAAGGGGGTCATTACTTCCCTGCAATATCATTCTCTTTGCAGTCTTAATTGTGAGTCTGTTAGGCTTAAGAATTCAGATTTAAACAAGACAATTTTATGACATCTAGACAATGCATTATACAAACAGGCAAAAGGTTTGTGAAGATGAAATCAACACTTTTAACTGAGAAGAGCTTGTTATAGAAATAAAAGCAGAAGGACAAAAAGATATACAACTGAAAGAAGCAAACTTAATGGGGTTGCGCCTTACCTTTAGGAATTTGGAGCAAGAGAGATGGAGCACAGTTCGGTGGAAAGACGGACCTTATTTTTCAATCTTTCAATAATCTCTCGCCTATCCCTGCCTCACCAACTATTCAAAACAAAGGGCGGTGTGGTATTCAAACAATAGCACCGAGGATCAGGGGGCTTTCAGCAGAGGCACAATATTTTGAAAGCAACCTGACTCAGGCCCCTGTCAAGGAGGTTTGGGGCAAATTTGAATGGCCTGTTGACAGTTCAGAGGGAGAGGGACCATTTCTGCAATTTTTTTGATTAAATATAAATGGAAGAAGGAAATGACCTATTGCTGTTTCAGCTGGATGGTTTGCTTGGAAAGTTGAAGAGGGAAGAGGAGACAAGTGAGGATGAAAAAAGGGAATAAAAGGGAAGAGAAGAATTACATGTTATGTTACTTCTCTTCTTGTAACTAAAGAAACATTAAAGAGGGACTGAGAGCGTGAGGAGGAGGAAGAGGAGGAAACAGACAGAAATGCTGGGGAAGGGGAAGATTATAGGTAAGGATGAGAGGGCATTAATGAAAACAAGAAACATGGAATTAAAAGAAAGGTATGCCAGGAGTGGAGCATATGGGTTCATAGGAAGGGGGGGGGGGGGGGGGGTTGGGGTAACAACAATTTATTTTTATTTTCTAGAATGTTTGTGGGCTGTTCTGCCTCTTGTTTCTCCCCTGAGATTAAACAAGTGCTGATATCAGTTCTATATACTGTTTGATAGCAAGATTAATAGGAATGGTACAGAATGATGAATGACTACAAATTATCAATGGCGGCATGCATCATTATCGTTGTGTTGTATTGCTTTTTGTGGAGAGGAGAGAGAGACAGATAAAGGAGAGAGGAGAGAGAGAGAGAGAGAGAGAGGGAGAGAGAGAGAGAGAGAGAGAGAGAGAGAGAGAGAGAGAGGGGGGGGGGGAGGGGGTGTAGAGAGAGAGTAGGGAAGTATAAGATGGTAAGAGATAGAGCGAGATAAAAGAGAGAGATAACAGAGAGAGAGAGAGAAAGAGAGAGATATAGAGATATAGATACGGAGATAAAGAGAGAGAGTGTGAGAGGGTGAGAGAGTGAGAGAGAGAGGGAGAGAGAGAGAGAGAGAGTAGAGGGAGAAAGAGGGAGAAAGAAAGAGTGAGAAAGAGGGAAGGGGGTGGTGCTGGACGGAAAAAGGGCGGAGTAATGGAGCCCCAAATGTTTCAAATCCCAATGGCAGGTCAACAGAATGTGGAGGAGATTGCTATCGCGCAGGGAAACACATCTCACCGAACCCAAATTAGAACGGGACTGCAAACGAAGCTAACGAACATGGTCAGGTCACATTCAGGTCATGTGCCCGGTGTGCCCCTAGTGTCTAAACTTCAAGGCAGTGGTGCAGGAATCGCTTGCTATTAGATGGGAAAAACTGATTAGGTGCGTTAAAAGTCAACTGATGGAATCGTGCCTGCCCTGAAATCTACTTACCTGTATCCTCTGGCTTAAAGGGGTTTGTGCCCTGAATGCAGCATTTACTCTTTTTTTTTTTTACAACTTTAATCACAAAGATTGTAATCATGCCATATAAAGTGCACAACTATCAAGCTTACAGCTTCCTAGCTTCGTTCGCTCGATCTTCTTTCTGTGATTGTGTTCTATCTCTTCCTCTCTTTCTTTTTCTCTTTCTCCTCAAATGTTTATGTGTACATCTGAAGGTGTCTCTCTGTCTTTTCTGTTGATTTCTGTATAAATCATAATCTCTCTATTTTTGTTCTTTCTCTCTGTATTTATATTTCTTTTTGTTGTTTCTCAGTTATCTCTTTATCCCTCTCCCACTACTCTCTTCTCCCCCCCCCCTCTCCCTCATATCCCCTCTATCCCCTCCTTCTTTCAGTCTATACATCTATCTCTCTATGTTTCCTCTCCTTCCTTTGCCCCCCCCCCCCCCAATAGTCCTGTATATCCTCCAACCCTTTGTATTTTCCATGTGTGTTCCACTATTCACCCCTGACAATGTATTTATCTCCAAGTACCACTCAGCCACATAGCACTTACCAAAAGTGACATTGTCCATGGTTTAAGGGGAAAAGAAAATAATTTCTCTCCCACTCTATAAATATAAGTAGACCACCCTTGATCCCAGCCCCCCCCCCCCCCTCTAAAAAAAAATGGCTTAACAAGGTTCTTCACCTTGAGGTAAATATTATGAATAATAAAGCATGAAATGAGGTTGTCAGCTGAACACTACAAACCCAACTGTAACGAATGCCATTCAGAGGGGCAACCATACCACACAATCCTCTTAGCTTTGGTAAATATGTGAGAAAATGTGTGTTTGTTCCACATTGTGCCTTTGTTGGGGGACCATTTAATGGGTAAATCGGATCCATTGAGCGGGGCTGGCCGGGCCAGGCCAGGCTGGGGCTAGGCCATAGCCTAAGGCGTGCTCAAGTAGCAGTCATTCAGGCTGTGAATGTTACTGTTTGTGTTTGCGGCTGACAGGAACATTAACCCTTTGTGTGTTAGACAAACTTACTCTCTGTGGTGTTTTATTTGTGATCATTCGTGGTGAACAGAACACAAACACATGGCACATAAATAGTTAAACGATGTCAGAGGGCAGTGTGCGTTTCCTTACAACCTTTGTTTGAGGGAAAAACAAGGAAGAAAAAGAAGGATTCATTGCAATAAAGATCAGTGCTCTTCACTTGCAGGTCTATCTACTTTTATCGTCAGGGTTTGGAGCTCATTAGCCTGGTTTCCAGGCTGTTTGACATTTCTAATCCGAAATGGAAAAAAATGAAAAAAATGAAGAAAAAAAAATGAGTTTAATACTAATCAGACCAGTCACTTGATCATGTCTCTTTTCTCAGTCTGTTCAAGAAGCAGAAGAAATTTAGAATGATTAGTCTATGGCAACCAGACATAATTATTGACTACTTTTGATTAGAAATATGCCGAACAGCCTAGGAGCCAGGCTAAGGGCCCCCATTGGTCTGTCACCTTTCCCTTTATTCTTCAAGCACATTGAAGGACTTAGAACCCCTGCCATCAAAACTGTTTAGGCTACAAACCACCTAATATTCCACTTCTCACCATTCACCCTATTCAAGGTAATTGAAAAAAAGGACCAAAGCTAGCAAAGAAAATAGTGCGAAAAAGGCGAGGTTTATATCCTTTTGGCTATTTAGTGTGAAATTTGAGTGCATGTATTTGGTGGGAAAAATCATGTTATTGTACCTTTTGACACAAACATACCACAACCCATGTGAACACATAATACATGTCCTTAAGAAAATAGAGAGAGAGGGAGAGGCAGGGGAAGGGAGAGGTCAATGGGGGAGTGGGTGAACATGGAGAGAGAGGAGATGAAGATTGAGGAGGTGGAAAAAAGGAGAGAAAGATAGAGAGAGAGAGAGAGAGAGAGAGAGAGAGAGAGAGAGAGAGAGAGAGAGAGAGTGAGAGAGAGAGAGAGAGAGAGAGAGAGAGAGAGAGAGAGAGAGAGAGAGAGAGGAGAGAGTGAGAGAAGAGGAAGATCGAGGAGGAGGAGAAAGACAGAAGAGGAGGAGGTAAAAGTAGAAAGAGAGAGAAAAAGTGAGAGAGCTTCTATGATTTTGACTTATTAAAGGTGCAGGAGGAAAAGGGTGGGAAGGCAGGTGTTTATTCACCGATTGGTAGGCAGAGAAGAAGATATGTCCGAGATGGGTTTAATTACTTCTACTGATATTGAGGTGTCCAGTGATTACAGTGAAAACAAATTGGCAGGGGAGGGAGGAGGGAAAGTGGGATGGTGGAGGGGATCTACACTCCCAGCCTGAGGTCTTGTAACAAATACATTCAACTATGAAGTACATGAGACCCTATGAGACAAAGACTCTTATTGAATTTTCCGTTATGGGGGAGGGGGGGGGGGGGCTCTTTTTTGGCCTTTGGGAGCTTCATTACCCTAAGCCCCCATGTCATATTTTCACTGCAAGTGAGGTGGAATGATGCGTTAAGAATCAGAAGTTGCCCTAAGGAGAGGTGATAATGGATGACTCTGTAATTGCTTCTTTTAATCGTTTCTGGATCATTATGTATCCCTGCTTGGCCTCCCTCCATCATTGATTTGTGTTTTCGTGTTGTGAGATTTTTAGATTGAAAACTTGATTCTTTGGAATAAATGTAGAATAATAACGGGGATGGTCGGTTGACTTATGTGATGATGGAGTTAAAGTTTTTCTTTGTAATAACTTTATCTGTCCATTTGGTCTTTTGAAACACACTCAGCTTGAATTAGCAAAATGTCTATGATATTTTAACACTAGACCTGAACTTTCACTTACTGTTAAATCTGTAGAAAATGCCTCATACTCTAGAATCTGGAGTTTGCCAATGGAATTCATGACTGTACGCGCTTACAAGGTCTTTAATTCAAACAATGAGGCTGTGGAACATGTTTGGCAACTTAGTTTTAATCAGGAAGATTAAGAAGAGGAAAGTCCTTTATGATGGGGTTTCCTATAGCAGGTGCAGTGAGTCTTTGCCCAGGGGCTCCCTGCTTTATTACATGATGATAGGCTATAGTCACTCAAGGGCATGATGGAGTCACTGGCCTTTACAAGGAAACCTACTTTCGTGATCACCTGTTTAGAAAGACCAGCCCTTGTCATTAAAGTGAAACCTACTTTAGTGATTACCTGTATAGAAAGAACATATAATGGGTTTTCCTGTAGCAGCTAGGTGCAGTAAAAGTCTGTGTCTAAGCCCAGGGTCTTCCCGCTTTATTACATGATGATAGGTGATAGTCACTTAAGGGCATAATGGAGCCACTGGCCTTTACAAGGAAACCTGCTTTAGTGATCACCTGTTTAGAAAGACCAGCCCTTGTCATTTAAGTGAAATCTACTTTATTGCATTACCTGTATAAAAGAACATATGATGGGTTTTCCTGTAGCAGGTGCAGTCCTAGCCTGTGTCTATGCCCAGGGTCTCATGCTTAATTACATGATGATAGGCGATAGTCACTCAAGGGCGTGATGGAGCCACTGGCCATTGCAATGAAACCTGCTTTAGTGGCCACCTGCTTAAAAAGACCAGCCCTTGTCATTAGAGTGAAATCTACTTTAGTGATTACCTGTATAAGAAGAACATATAATGGGTTTTCCTGTAGCAGGTGCAGTAATAGTCTGTGTCTATGCCCAAGGTCTCCCTGCTTTATTACATGATGATAGGCTATAGCTACTCAAGGACATGATGGAGCCCCTGGTCATTACAATGAAACCTGCTTTAGTGACCACCTGTATAGAAAGACCAGCCCTTGTCATTAAAGTGAAACCTGCTGTAGTGACCATTTGTAGAGAAAGACCAGCCACTGGCCATCAAAGTGAAACCTGCTTTAGTGACTCACACCTGTATAGAAAGACCAGGCACTTGCTATTATAGTGAAACTGCTTTAGTGACCATTTGTAGAGAAAGATCAGCCACTGGCTCTTACAGTGACACGTACTTGAATGACTCCCTGTATAGAAAGACCAGCCCTTTTCGTTACAATGAAACCTGCTTTATAGTGACCACCTGTCACGTCCACCTGTCTATAGAGAACTCATTTGTTTGTATCTCTTGATTAATGTTTCTCATTGAAGTGTGTGTTAAGGAACCTGGACATAAAGACCACCTGCTTATGACTAGAGGTCTAGTCTTCCTCTAGTAATGCAAACAAATCTGGTAGAATAGGAGTTTCACCAGCATGCAAATGAATTCCTTAATTGACTCAGAGACAACCGCTGATGCGGGAAGTACATTCATTCCCAGCTCCTTTCCTGTCTACATTCCCATGCATGAGTACAGGAAATAATTGTCTGGCTTTCAAGAAACGCATAGAGGAAGGTGTAAACAATCCTGGCTTCCCTTAGACACCTGTTAACCTACATTTATATTGAGAGAGCTATAGCTGCTTCTTGCGAAAAAACTGTAAATTCTGGAGATTTTTCGACATTTTCCCAGGGTGCTTGTGCTCTTGGGTGCCTACAAACTAGATTTCATAACTCTTCAGATAAAATGGAGGGAGAACTAGCCCCCCCCCCCCAAAGGAAAAAAAAAAGAAAAAAGAGAGAGAAAAAAAAAAAAAGCATTGAACCCTCTCAGAACCAAACAGTTCTTTGTCAATTTGTCATCTTCATCATGATCATCATCACCATCATTATCAATACTACCAACATCACCATCATCACCATCACCTTAGTCACCACCTTCATTGTCATCACCACCATCATTACCACAAACACTATCATCGCCATCATTTTCACCATCACCATCATCATCATCATTATATCACACCACCATCCTCAACATCATCATCATCATTACCACCATCACCATCAATAATATCACCATCATCACCACCACCACTTTCATCATCATCACCATTATCATTATCACAGCACTGTAGTCCCATATGCTCAGCTGAACGTTGGGGTGGCTGGGTGTCACAGCCTATTGAGCTCTCGAGGTTATTTCCCCCTTCCATGTGAGGAGGAGGAAGCCTTGCGGGGGAAGATGAAGTCTGAACATTTAATCCCTTAGTTCCTTCCTGGCTACATTTTACGTGTCACACATACTTTCTCACCGTTCAATGCCTTACTCAAAGTTAGCCTGATTTCTAGGCTGTGTAACATATCTAATACAAACTGAAAAAAGAGAGTCTAGTACTTATAAGACTAGTCACCTTATCATTCTCCTCTGTGATTAGTCCTTTGGGCAAGCTGGAGGAGACATTGAGAATGGTTAGTCTACTCCTGCCAGACCCCTGTATTGAATAATTTGGTTTAGAAATGCCCAAGAGCCTGGAAGCCAGGCTATAAAGAGTTTGCATTATGAAAATTTATTTAATCTCATCACTTCCTTTAAAATAAGCTATGAAAATATAAAGCCCAAAATAGTTAAAACTGGTTAAGCATACCACTTGACTTTAACTTATTGGGGCATGTATTACTTCTAACAGCACTTCAGCAGTTCAACAAAGGCAGTAAAGACAACTTGAACTTGTACTTTATGACTTCATCAATTACGCTTGACAATGTGATAGTAGGATATCAGCTGTGATCTTAGAGCCGGCACATATGTTAACTCTGAGGATGATCTCGAACAGATAGGATCTAAAAATGGTTTAGAAATAGCTCTTAACCTGATTTGTCGGGCTTTGTGGTAGTCACATGGGAGCAATAAGAACATGTTTAAAGTTTACAGGATCACAGTTATGAGTTATTGAACTGACGTTTTGGAGTCCCTTACCCCCACACAACAGCCATGAGGGTCACGGATACAGCAGTTGCACTTTTCAACTTTATTTATAAGTAGCCATTAAAACATCAACCAATAATAAAAATACAGCGGAACCTGTCATGGAAGACGGCACAAGGGCGTCAAGAATTGTGGTCTTTATTAGCAGGTGGTCTTAATGTACAGGTTACTTGCATACAGTTTTCAATGAAATTTGTTTCAAGGGAAACAATGAATGTGGTCTTTAAAGGCAGGTGGTCTTTGTATACAGGTTGTCACTAAAGCAGTTCTCTCAATGTACATCTATGGCTGAATCTTTTCTAAAGAATATAGGTTTTGCTGTATGTCTTTGTTAGGAGTACGGACAGGTCTAATTTACTAGCTAAATAAAAACATGTGCAGTGAGTTTGATTTTATCACACTTCTTGGATTAACTAGAATGAATCTTGAAATTGAATCATCTCTTTATGTGACAATGTTCTGAGGCAAATTCATGGTCCACTGATAAAAACCTACCCCAAACAAACAAAACATTAAGAAAACCTAAGTACTAACGGCAGTAGAATTATCTCTAAAGAAAAACAAAGTGAATATATTAGGGATATAAGGATCATGTCAGTTCCTTTATCAGCACTGCTTGTGACATGTGACATGAAATTCCAAATGAAACTGACAGGGAAGAATATGTTTCTTATTGATGACTAAAGCTTTCGGCACTCACATTCGAGTGGATTGCACTTTAAAGGGAAATTTAGATTACGGGGTTCACCATTCCAAGGAAGTAAAAGTTCTGCCTAACCTTTCTTATTTACTTTTGAGTCCTTAGATCTCGAAAAGATATAGTTCCCGTCATCTTCTTCATGAGACTTGATTATTTTTCCATCGGGTCTGATTTGAATTGAAGTGATAGGGACATCGCCATAGTGATAAGAATGATTGAATTAAGGATATGCCCATACCTTCTTTGTCAAACAAACAAAGATCATAAAGACATTACCCTAGAACTTATGTAAATTTTGAGCTTTTCAATAATGCTTGGTGAACTTTATTTAGAATTATTTGTCATGAGAGAAGAGAGGAAAAATTGAATACAGGATATGCCCATACCTTCTTTGCCAAACAAAGGAAGATCATAGAGACATTACCCTAGAAAGTATGTATTGAGCTTTTCAATAGTTCGTGTTGTACTTCATCTGAATGTAGTTGTCATTAGAGAAGAGAGTTTACAATATGTTCTTGTGAAGCTTGTGCCCTCATCCCAATCTTGTATTTAGATATTGTTTTGTCAATATGTTCAACTGTATTTGTAGAAACAGAAATGTATTTCTTTCAGAATGATAACTTTGGCTCCTTGATTGCATATCACCAGCAATGCTAACCGATAAAGATAAAATGAACCGTTTTGTATCTGTTTTATTAATTTGATAACATATAGTGCAATATCATCCAGAAATATTCTAATGTCCTGCTTCCCTCTCAGAATTTTGCTTCATCACTTCTGTTTTGGCCTCATCAATTTGAAGATGCTCCAGGACCTAATTAAATTGTATGACGTTAGCCCATCACCTTCAAGAATCAAGTATACCTTGTTTTATTTCTATGGAATAGTGAGAATGCACTATGCAGTCAGTAAATTCACAATGATTTCTGAGATATAACACAGGATGCTGAATATAATTGCATTGCTGATATCTGCTAGAAGGTTGAAAAGTGTTATCAGACCTTCTGTACATAGGAAGACAATAAAACTGTAAAAATAGCTGATGAAATTGAACTCATAAGAAATGAATTAATACCATGAATACTTCAATTTGTATCCTCTCCACTCTATATTCTTTATTTCCTCACATGTTCCTTGAGCGGCTCTAGAATAACCCCAAAGTTATTTTAAGGACTGCCGTATGGTCTACTCTGAAACTCATTGTACACATCTCACCATGCAAGAAGGTCCACCTTCAAGGTACATAATAATACAGGACAAATAACTTGTAATAAAAGCACAAACTGTTTTGTGTTGTTGTTCTACCCTTGTAGCAGCTTTGCGCACATAGGGGAAATGATTTACTATTTGCATGTGAGAATAAAAAAGAATTTCAAAACATGAATGAGAAATGATTGGCAAGCAGTCTGCTGTTACGGGGGTCGATGCCCAAAATATGTTTGTAATACATGATCAAAGTATACAGATCTCCATGGATACTCGGGAGGAAAAGAAGGAGTTTCAAAACATGTTTTGGTTCAGACTTTGTTATGAGGTTCAATAAGTGTATTTCCTACTTTTCGGCCAGCCCTGTTTGTAAGCTTCAAAATCATAGAGATTGATTTTTATTCCCCCTGCTAGCATGCATGATAATAGATTTAAGAAGATTTGTTGAGTATTATAGAGAAATGCACAGGGAAATCTGAATTAAATCAAAAGCATTTAATTCCTTTTCAGAGGTTTTCTAGAGAAAACATGCAAATAGTAGAAGTGGAGAATAGGGTTGGGAGAAAGATGCCAGGGCACAGCAAGGGTGAAGGAGTTGATAGGGTAATAAGGGGAGAGATAGAAAAGAAATGGAGGATTAAGGGAAGATGAAAGCAAGAGTCTTGACAGACAGACTCGGACTTCTCCGGACAACCTCTGGATATAATTCCTTGTTTGGCAATCAAAAAACAGGGTCATTTTTCGTACACCAACAGCCGCTGCTCAAGGATCTTCTCTGGGTATAACAACAGGCGCAGTAAGGTAAGGGACAGCGTGGGTAAGACGTACGCGGTGGTGGCCGGCCAACATTGAGTTACCTTGCAAATATCTTAACAGAAAGTCAGGACTAGAGGTTCTCCGGAGGTTGTCCTGTGTCAAACCTTTTAATAGACAGTGGGAACTTGTTCTCCAGAGGTTCTCCGGAGGCTAGCCTACCCCATGATTTTAGCTCTGTTAAGAACGGGGTATTAGAAGGATGAGTAGAGCTGAATAGACCCATTGGCTAGGAGCCACTGACCTGATGAGGTTAATTAACAGCAATGCCAAATGGAAAGAAATTACAAGACAAGATGTCCGAGATATGTCAACATAGGTGTTCCGGTCCAGGGGCAGGGGCAACCTCTCTTTCTCCCCTCTCTCTCTTCCCTCCCTCTCTCTCTCTCTCCTCTCTCTCCCTCTCCTCTCCCCCCCCCCCCCCCACCACTTTCCACCCTCCCCTTTCCCTTCTTCCCCTACCTTCCACCTCCCCTTCCCTATCTCCCCTTTCCACATCTTGTGATAAAACAAGAGATCAGATTATTTGCGAACGTCCATTTATGAAATACACATATCATCAGCATTTTTACGGACCGTCAAATCCGTACAGTGCACGGATTCGATGGTTGATAGAAAAGGTTGGATTCATTGTAATGTTTCATATCATTTACAGTTACGAATACACATTTTTCCAAATGTTTGATATCATTTACAGGTGTGAGTACACCCACTGCCAGAGGTTACATACACAAAAACAGTATGTGCATGTTCCTGTACACACAGCTGTATAATTCATCTGTGTGTCTTGTCACTACTGTCCTTGGATGATCCCAGTGAGCAGGACATGAATGATGTATCCATGTCACCTGTTCTTGGTCTCATTCACAAGTACAGCTATCTGTTCAATGAATGATTATCACATGACATGGTTACTACCCCTCCTCTTTGTTGCTCTTCTTCTTTTTCTTCTTTAATTGCCCCCTGGCCTTTCTTCCATTTCTTGTTTGTTTGTTAACCTTTTCTTCTTCTTGATGTTCTTTTCTTTTTTGTTTTCCCTCTCTTTTATTCTTTGTTATCATCATACACATTTTCTTCTTTGTTATCATCATATACATTTTCTTCTCTGTTATCATATATTCATTTTCTCTGAGTATGTACTCTTCTCTTCCTCTTGTTCTATTTTTTGGTTTCTTTCTGCTCTCCCACTACCTCTCTTCTTCTTCTCTTCTTTTTGTCTTGTATTGTCTTTTCCTATTATTTTTTATATTTTTTCTTATCAACATAGTCTTCTTATTCTCTCTTTATTTAATTTCCTTCTATAAAAATGAATGAAAGCAATAAATCTAGATGATCTGTCTTTTTAGATATAACAGTGCTCCATGTCATGGTTTTTATGTGGAGAGTCAATATAATACAAAGGTACAAGATACCAAATGACAGCCTTTCATCTGACCCAGATGAATAACGGTACTTAACACAGCTGTAAGTCAGGCATGTCCCTAGTGGGTCTCTGCTATGCATTCCCCACTGTCCCACCCACATGTTTTAATGTTATATACTTGTATCATGTCTGGTCTAGTCTCCTTGTAGATTCTCTTGGACAACAGCTGTCAAGAAAATAGCTTGTTTACCAGGCCTTAGGCATTTTCAATTTAAACTACAATATTCATAGGATATTTGTGAGAAGTACATATGAGAAAAGTCACATGATCTACTAAAAACTTAAAGAGATCACATGAAAACAATTGAATGACTTTAAGCATGCACTTTCCTCAGTAACCAACCTTGTACAACCTCTGATGACCTCATGTTCTTCAAGGGGTGAAGTCTAATCTAAGAGGCTACTGTATGTGATAGGGCTAATGACATGAGGAACTGTTATCAGTGGCCACCCAAGCATTTCACTTAGGCTATCTTCTTCATGTTGGTGCCAGTAGGAAAAGATTGGAACATACATGCATGCACCATCCTGAAAATGAACTCTCTTTTTAAAGAGACAGTCTCTTTATCTAGTCAACATCTACTTTAGATTATATCATAGTACAAACAAGCTCAAAAAATGCATGAAAAGTCAAGTGCTACAGACGGATTTTTGGTGCTGGGAATCTAACTCATTGAGAATTTGATTTGGCACTCCAAAGCAGTTCACCAGTTGTGTGTAAAGGCGTGTAAGTCAAACTTACGCACATCTTGGTGAAACGCTCCCCAGCAATAATGTAATCATGCTATCAGATGGTGTTTATACCACCCCAGGAGCCTTGTTAGAGGGGGATGGATGGGTCATGGACCGTGATGGGAAGTCAGTGTTGACGGAGGGAATGTTGTCTGGTAGAGCTGTTGCGACCTTTTTGGCCAGGCACCCTAATGATCTTGAAGATGCTTTAGAGACAAGGAGGAAGTGTGAACAATCATCCTGCTTTCTTTCTTTCACCCCCTCCTGCCTCCATCCTGTTCTCCTCCTCCCCATCCTACATGTCCATCTATCTGTCTCACTGTCTGTCTCTCTGTCTATCTCTCTGTCTATCTCTCTGTCTATCTCTCTGTCTGTCTCTCTGTCTGTCTGTCTATCTGTCTGTCTATCTCTCTGTCTATCTCTCTGTCTGTCTCTCTGTCTGTCTGTCTGTCTCTCTGTCTGTCTCTCTAGCCCCGTTCATATACCATATACCGCTATTATTACCGATGCACATCGGTAAGCAAGTTTCCAGCGAGCCGCAAAAGCACCGTTCATATACACCCCCAAAAGCCGTAATGTTGCGGTGTTTTGGACAGCTGGACTCTCTCCAAACCAATGGTGACATGCTCCGCTCAGCCATACGAGCGGTAGGATTAGCGACCAACAGGCCAGAGCGCGATGCTAAAGGCGCAACATTTACGCCTATTTTGCGGACGCAGTTTATAAGATTCGCTTACCGCAATATTGCGGTATTATTACTAGGTCTCGATCCGCGAAAAAGCCGCAAAATAAGCGCAAAAAAGGAGGAAGCAAATACCGCATTATTTGAGCGATTCCCGTTCATATACGCAGCTATCGGTAATGCATCGGCAAAATTGCCGCAAATGTTGCGCCTTTTTCGCGGATAGGCGGTGTATATGAACGGGGTTTCTGTCTGTCTCTCTGTCTATCTCTCTGTCTATCTCTCTGTCTCTCTATCTGTCTCTCTCTTTATGTATAAATATTCTTGCCCCCCCTCTCCCCCTTCTCTCTCTCTCTCTCTCTCTCTCTCTCTCTCTCTCTCTCTTTTGCTCTCTCTCTCTCTCTCTCTCTCTCTCTCTCTCTCTCTCTCTCTCTCTCTCTCTCTCTCTCTCTGTATCCCTCATCTCATCCGTGTTCCCTCTTTCTCTGAGTTTTTCTAGTAGCCATCTAAAAAGTATTTCACACGTTGCAATGAATAGGCGATGAAAAGAATTATACTTTCATGAAACTACTGTATGCAGTAAAGTATTCAGCAATAATTCACCCTATTTGTACTTAACCATTATGCTGTTCTAAGTGGTTTGTAAACATTACTGGTGATAATATGCACCAGTGGCATGCAAAGGGTTGAGAGAATCCACCTGTATAATTCAAATCTGAAATATTTAATAAAATCTCTAATGAAATAGATATTTGGATGTTGAAGCACCTGTGTAACAACTGTATTGTGTGCTTGATATTAATATTCTCCTGTGACAGATAACATATTCCTTCATGGAATTCATGTGAATTGCTAGTGAAAAAATACACATATGGTGCAAAAAGGGTTAATTAAAATCTACATTGAGTCTGTTTCATTTCACCGTGCCAGTCGTGCCGAGTCGGGGGAAAAAAATCACAACCGTTTCCCCACATCTGCTAAAATACTTCAGAGGGTTGGTGAAACTGTAATAACTGCCAAAGGTTATGGTAGGGTCTTGCAAACATATCTACAGATTTATGTGTAACAATGCAATTACCAGACTACATGCACTATAGTGACCCTTCCAAATGTACTGTAAAAATCACTATAACTTGAGTGAAATTGGCAACATTAATCTGAGGTATTTATAAGGAGTTGGCTCATTACTAAAATGAGGAATGAATTGTCACAATTTATCATGACACCTTTCAGTGATTATGTGCATGACATGTCTAATATTCTTTTCCTGGTTTGGGAATGAGAAAGTTAAGCACCAAAAAATGTAATTTTAATGTAATATAAAAGGAATTACTGAATGTGAATAGACCAAAATACTGCTTGTTTGAGTATTCATTTCGTGCAGCTGTGTAGAATCGTCATTATGAAACCTGATATCATGCTGATATGATGTTAGAGATGTTTTATTTGTACAAGTGTGTTCTAATGTCAAGTTATAGATTAGTGTCCTTTGTTGAACCTAGTAACTGTCATGTTGTGTTGGGTGATTCTGTGATAAGGTCAGAGGTATGAAGCATTGAGTACATCATAAATCCCTGATGAATTACTAAAATGTTTTGCTTTCGGTTTCACAACAAACATTACACATGTATGTAGTAATAACTAATTGTCCCTCTTCCATGTCGTGCATTATCCTGACAGAAAAAAAAAGAACATAACATGCTCCTACAATTTGACAAGTAACCACTTTTCCAGATAATTCCCCCCTCTCTCCTTTGGCATTCCCCTTGGCCTGTTCATGTGGTTTTTGCATTTTTTTTTTTTTTTTGCAAATGGGGGATTCGCTCTCCTTACATCTCGGGATGGAAGTGGGAAAGGTCACTCGCAGACGATAATTGATACAGCCTGGAAAACATATGCTTTTCATGTTTTGGTTGACTTTGCTGCGTTGATGGTGGATAGGGTTTAATTGTAGTGGATGACAGAAGTTTGGGGGATGGGGGACATGGGGAGGGGTAGAGGGAGAGGGGAGGGGGAGAAGGGGAGGGGAAGAAGGGGAAGAGTGGAGGGGAAGAAGGGGGGGGGGGGAGAAGGGGGAGAGAGGAGCAGGGACGATGGCTCTTTCTTTTGTGGTATGACAGTTATGATCAGGCTGTTTTGACCCCACCCTCCATGTAGCTATAGCAGGTTTGTAACTCTCTGAACGGTTCTCCTACGCTATCTTCCTGTTGCGTTCATACTCAAAGAAACCTTTCAAGCATAGAAACACAATATACATGATTCATAGGCAAATGTCAATTTTAGAGAGAGAAAGAGATATGAAGGGAGAGAGAAAGAGAGAGAGAGAGAGAGAGAGAGAGAGAGAGAGAGAGAGAGAGAGACAGAGAGAGACAGAGAGAGACAGAGAGAATGCAAATGAGAATGCAAAAATTATTGTATCTTTCTTGAAATAGATTTGATTAATGAAGAGAGCTTAAAAAAAACACATAACCTTACCATACCATCCAACTCAGGCCTATCATAATAATTATCATATTCTGTCAACCCTCTCAGCAATAAGCCAGGAAAAGCCCATTGGCTTATAACACATTTTATTTACCTTTTGTACCAAGAAGGCTAACCAGGTTGTAACCTAAATGTAGATCAGAGTCCTCTGTTCGCCATCCTTGGAATTTAGGAGAACCGAATCGCATGCACACGGGCATGAGAGAGACATGCCTACGCATATGTCTGACCCCTCGTCTCTCTGGCGCGCCATAACTTAATTACCCCGCTAATTGATGACTCTTGATGTGAATTCCACGCAGCAGAAACAATATCATCAACCAAACATATATATTCTGTCATCAGGTAATGGAATTAGTCCTGCTCGATTCCGTCCTCGCTGTTCTCGACTTGGAGCCGATTTTCTCCTTCTCCCGTTTTTTTCCTTCTCCGTGAGGCGAGCTGTCTTTGTGGGCTTCCGCAACACAAAGAGTTTCAATCGCTTAGACGGCAAATTACAGCAATTTCCTCTAAAAAGATATACCTGCTAGAAATTGATTGTTTGATTAGATTAGGTTTGATTTGATTTGATTTGATTTGATTTGATTTATTTTCTTGCTTGATTGCCAATACATCTAGTGAGAATGAAATAGTAAATACATGTGTCAATCAATATATGGTGATGGTATTCAAAACATTAATGGAACAAAAATGAATGAAAATACACGCAAAGGGCTATTCATAATAAGCCAACGCTTGTAAAATTACATTTAACATGTAATGTTCCACTGAAGGCAGTGTGCGTTTTTCAGGTGTGCTCTCATGTTATAAAAAATTCTTACGTTGTACTACTGTCTATTTTTAGTATTTATTAGCAACACACTTATGATGGAGACATTTAGAGAACATTTAACATTATTTCTCCTGTTTTTCCCAATACATCCTCTGCAAAATTATTATGACAATGTAGAATACGTGACAAAGATTTGAGCAAAGATATGGCGTTTTAATTCCTCTGATGTTTGCGCAAGACAAAGCACATGAATAAGCTCATTCAAAGGTTGAATTAAAAGTCAATTGACGGAACTTGTACTCCCCAGAACCCTTTTCTATGATTCCTCATTTCCTCCCACTCCCTTCAGTAATATGCAAAGTATGTGCTCGGATTATTCTGTTCCTTCAAGATTATTGCAAACAAAGCAGCACATGACTAACTTAAAGGCATCTATTTGCCACCCATTTTGATTCAAAGTTCTAAAAAATATTCTAAAGAAGAAACTTGAAGTTGCATGTATTTGTGGACTAGTATGTACGATTTAGATACTTTTTGCATCAGTTATTGCACCAAATCCAAGTAATGAATGGATCTCAAAAGTAAGTCATGCCTTTTTAATGCTGTAAGCCCACTCTTGAAGCAAGGGACGCGACCCAAATCAACCATGAACATGAAAGAAATAAAGACAATTTTAGCACCAACACAGATGACATGATTTTGCCATGATTCTGCAGTCAATTGGGCCGACAACTGGACATATGACATCATCTTCTAGCACAAACCCAATGACCAGGTCCAGCGATTTCAGCCAGTTGTAGAGCTGTACGACTGATTGGATCATGCAATCTGTAGTGGTCTTTTCTTAAAAAACAGACAAAGGCCTTTATATTGATGTGGGTGTAATGTCAAACACATTCCTGGTTAATTTGTCAGAAACTTGTGACTGTTATCTGTCATTCCTCTGTTCATACTGCGCCTCCTGTCTCTTATCAGGATCCAAAATTGAATCACATCATCTTGCTTTGTGTTAATCTGACCATTGTTTCAACTACAAAGTGGATTTTATTTCTATTCAGCGCTTTCCTCTGGAGACTTTGCATTCAAGTGCAGCTGCACCTTTTGCCCTGGCTGTGACCTAATGCGGCTCCTTTTCCAAGTATTATTATTCTTTTGTCTAACTTGGCAGGATGTGCCCTTATGCTATCATATCCACTTTTTATTTCAGTCTTTTCTTTTCGCTTACTGGTAACACCAGGCTGACATGTGAAATGAGACGCTGATCTAATTAGTAACCAAAATTGAATCATATTAACTTTTCTCCGATCAAATTTTAAAACACATTAGCCCTGTCTTCTACAGTTGGATTTAGCTGAAAACCTAGTTTCAAGTTCAGACATTGGTTTATCTACAGAGAGCTGGGACCATATTCATGGAACCTTACTAGACTAGTTAGTTAGCTACTAAAATGCATGCAGCTGAATGCATTTTAGTAGCTAACTAGGCTTAGTAAGATTTCATGAATATGGCCCCTGGACTTGAAGCAACATGGTCCAGTTCCCCAAAGAGTTGCAATTGATCTGAATTGATTGCAAGTCCAATCCCTTATTTCTAATGTACAGATTTATGATTGATACCAATCACAAGTCAAGTTACAGTCAATCACAAATCTTTATAAGACAGCGCCCAGTTTTTCTCCCACTTGATGCTGTGAATCATAAGAACTGGATGCAAAATCATGACCAAATATTGTGTTAGCTCCCTGGTATTCTTCCGTGGTATTCTTCCCCGCTCTTCTGGAGGTTGTCCAATGAGAGGAGTAGTGTCTTGCTGGCATAAGGTGTGCGAGGTAAATGGCCAGGACAGCTGTGCAGGAAGTGAAGAGGAGACTGGCAGGTATTGACTAGCCTTGAGGAATATCGTGTTCTCTTATTGATGAGGTATCATAATCAGTTTTTATTGGAGGTGGTGTGAGGGGGAGGAGAAGATTGAAAATTAGAGGGAAGGTATTGGGATGTGGGGCCTTGCTTGGCCTGTGCTTCAACTCTGACCAAGATTTGATGGCTCTTTATTTCTCTCTGTCTCTCTCTGTCTCTCTGTCTCTGTCTCTCTGTTTCTCTCTGTCTCTGTCTCTCTCTGTTTCTCTCTGTCTCTCTGTCTCTGTCTCTCTGTTTCTCTCTGTCTCTGTCTCTCTCTCTGTTTCTCCCTGTCTCTCTCTGTCTCTCTGTCTCTGTCTCTCTGTTTCTCTCTGTCTCTGTCTCTCTCTCTCTGTTTCTCCCTGTCTCTCTCTGTCTCTCTCTGTCTCTCTCTCTCTGTCTCTGTCTCTCTCTCTCTCTTTCTCTTTCTCTCTCTTTCTCTCTTTATCTGTCTCTGTCTCTGTCTCTTTTCTGTCCCTTTCTCTGTCTCTTTTTCTGTCTCTTTTTCTCTTTGTCTCTCCCTCTCTCTCTGTCTTGCTCTCTGTGTCTCTTGTCTTGTCTCTCCCTCACTATCTCAGTCTTTCTATTTCTTTGTCATATTTGCTCTCAATGCCTCTCTCTTTCTCTTTGTCTGGCTGATTCTGTCTCTGTGGCTATATATCTCTCTCAACTTTTCTGTTTCACCTTCTGTCTCTCTCATTGTTGATTGCTTCTGCTCATTTATATCTTTATCTTCCCCTCTTTCTGTCAGGTCCCTCTCTCATTCTCTTCCTCATTTCTTTATCCTCCCTCTATTTTCCTGCATAGTTGAAAAATATAATGAAAACACAGAACTTAACATCAGCATATAATCCGCCTGAGTAATATGTACATCCAACCACAAATGCCAATTAACTACATCAATACTCTCCACAGGGGGAACATTAATCCCCTGAAGGAAATTGTATTCCAACTTGTAAACATAAATGCCCTATGTGTGAGGTGTACCAGAAGTAACCAGGAACAAACAAAGTCCACCCTTATCTAGCCTGTCTTCCAAGCTGTAGGCCATTTACAATCCAAACTACAATATCCAATAGATGAGTCTGGTTGCAGTAGACTAATCACTCTCAATTCTTTCTCCACCTTGCTTAGGATGGAAGGAGGATAGAAGAGAACGAAAGAGTGACTAGTCTTGTTAGTACTAGACTCGTATTTTCAAGTTTGAATTAGTTATGTCCAGAGGGCTGGAGGTCAGACTAACTCTAACCTTGAAGTTGAGTAGGTGGTATATATCAGTGGTGGTCTCTTCATGCTTGCATGCCTGTTGTTGTGACGAGCATCACTCAGGCTTGTAAAGATTAGCATACTTTGGTATAGTGTGAGTGTGTGTGTGTGTGTGTGTGTGTGTGTGTGTGTGTGTGTGTGTGTGTGTGTGTGTTCTTGAAAGTGGTCCAGAGACAAAGTTTAGCAAAGTCATTCCACTGAGTCAGTCTAAAATCTGTTTGAAGAAGGAGGCACGGTGGACTTGTATTGGTTGAAAGGGGCGTTGAGGTGAGCTACGTACCCAGCCTTGCAAAGTCATTGAAAATCCACAGGCAAAAAAAAAATCAATCCTAAAATCATAAGGAAAGTTATCCTGACTGCATGAGCCTGTACATTACCATTCAATGGAAACCCTAATAGCTTTCTACACATCCTCATGCCAATAGTAATGAGAAGTTTAAAAGGTAAGAGGTCGTGGGGGTTTGGATTTCAATGATTGTATTATTTTTAGATGATGCCTTCTTATTATCCCCAAATCAAATTTGAGTTGATCCCAAGGTCATGACAGAATGGCACTCTATTGATATAGCCTTCACCATTCCTACCCCTTACATTTAAACAAAGAAAAATAACATGCAAATAAAATAGATCAGAAAAACCAACAATAACTGCCAGCCTTCATGAGTGACTTAATCTGCCATGGTCAATGAAACTAAAACCAAAGGCAATTAGTCGTCTGGTATTTGCAAGTATTCCATTTCGCTGGGAGTGAAATGCAAGAAGCCAAATTCCGGTAAGGTAATAGAGTGATGCAGAAAAGTAGTAAGTCATTGTCACATCTAGGTCACAAGTCACATGTAATTACTTGTGAAGAAAACCGTCATGTGTTACATTTTTGCGCATTTTTCGAGAACAGAAGGTTTTGGGTGACCTCCTCTTTCCTTTCTGTAATGCCTCTTACTAATGCCTATGTACACTGTAAGATACCATGGTTGAAGATTGTGAGCATTAAAGCCTAGCCATGATCTTTAAATTAATCTTAAATAAAAAAAAAGATAACAAATCCTGTCAGTTTTGCTCAAGAAAGTCTCCTGTATGTAGCAAAACTTCTGTGTTTATGAAGTTCACTACTGCTGAGAAATGCTGAATAACACTGGCAGACCCCAAATGCTCTCATTTAATGATGATAATGAATTAAAAACATCTCATGTAAACATTTCTAATATGTCATTCAGTATGGTCAAGTATGATTTAATGTTGAGGATAAAAATACAGATATTAACCAATTGCTCACATTTCGATTTTCTGGCTTTGTGAAGCCTGGTCTAGTTAGGATGTCAAAATTGTCCATGGAACTGCAGTAACCAAAGGGATATGGCTTAATTGTGTCCTATAAGGTATTTGAAGTCTATTTATATCCTGCAATATCTGAACGGCAGATTGTATGGCAGTCGTGCTGCTTAGTATGTGAGTGGAAGAAAGCAAACCCTATATATGCAGGTTCAGCATGGGTAAGAATTAACATGTGTTATCTGAATAAGATGTAAAGTTTTTCACATATTTTCACTGCAGCTATGAATAGATTGTGAAACTGATGCCTGTTTGTGTTATTTGAACTTTTGAAAGTATGCATAAGTGTCAGTCTCATAACAGTAGTTTTCGGTGGCAGAACTTGAGGAACATAACTCATTCTCACTAGAGGAACTGTCACAAAACTTAGCCACCACAAGCATTCCATTGTTAATTGCTATTTAGGAAGCCAAAAGCAAAAAAAAAAAAAAAGCTGGACCATTAGGAAGTTAGCTAGGGGTTTTAGATCGTGATTATGTATTGTTGGAAGTGGAATGTTTCCCTTAATTTACTAGTAGCTTGTGGCACAGACTTTCAGGGATACTGTGATTACCTCAGGAAGACATTTATTTCGCAATGCGAAAGAAAGGGCATCGTGAGTCAATAATTACAATGTATGTAAATTTGACCTCTGGGATTGACAAAATTGCAGATTGAAAATAAGGAGATTTTGATTTACCAAAAAGAAAAGTTTACTTTATCTTTCTAATGATGATATATTTGCAAAATAAACATTCTAAAGACCAAAGAATATACAACATCTATATATTGTATAAGATCTTTCATCGAGGGCAAGATTATTTCCATTACAATGACTGAACCATGTGTTACCCTGTAAGTGGTGTTAACATGTTTTTTGCTTACGTAATACACACAAATCCCATAGAACACTGTTTTGGTGTGTATAAGAGATGTGCAATGTGATTTGGTGATGGTGTGAGCACGCCTACGATTGTCCTTCTAGGTCTCATCATCCAAAGTGACTGATCGGTTTTGAAAGATGGTGGGTGGGAGGAAGGATGGTGGGGAGAGGGACAGACAGGGCAGAGGAAGTAATCAATGAAGGAAGATGGGTGGAGAGAAAGAGAAGAGAGAGAGAGAGGGGGAGGGAAAAGGAGAGGAGAGAGAGGGTGGGGGAGATGGAGGGAGAGAGAGAGAGAGAGAGAGAGAGAGAGAGAGAGAGAGAGAGAGAGAAAGAGAGAGAAAGAGAGAACACATTGGCGAGTTTTGGAGATGAGGTGTATAGAGAGAAAAGACAGGAGAGACAATAGAGAAGATTAGAGAGAGAGAGAGAGAGGGGGGGGGGAGAGCGAGTGTAAGAGGAGAGAAAACAATAGATAGATCAATTGCAGAGATTAGGAGATAGGGTGTTTCAAGAGAAGACAGGAGAGAGAAAGAGAAGATGAGAGAGAGAGAAAGAGAAGATGAGAGAGAGAAAGAGGGTGAAGGAGGGGGGAAACTATCACCACTTGTCTTGCATTGAGACGTTAGTTTCCTTTTGGCAACTTTCTGAAGTACTTATCTAACATGTTTAATACTAATTTAGATGTGTACAGCAACACTAGTCATTGCTGTGTCACTCTACCGTATGTCCCATCCAGCTTTGATGCAGTTCAAAATAAATATTGGCAGGTGATGCCTGACTAGTTACAAGATTCCATGATTGTTAGAAAGTACACTCTGTTGGCCAATGTTTTACCTGGCCCAAATTGCACCAAATTGTTGATACAAAGGCAGGTTTGTTGTCATATCTCATCATACCCTAATTTCTTGAGTTCACATCAAGATAGATTTCATCATTTCCTGTCATGTCACGAGCTTGATCTCTTTTCACTTGTAGAGGGTGCCAATCAGATGCTGTGAAAAAGGTGCATTGTCATGTTGAGATGGGAGAGATTAACTCCAGGCTTGACATTTCTTGCTATCTGCTCCTTCCCTGCCTCACGGCCTTGTCTTTCCAACCACATCAATGTACTATAATCGGCTTTCGATCATCTGCCAACCTTCCCCACAACTACTCACTTGTCTGTTGTCTAACGGTGGTTTATTTTCCTTAGCTGCAATACTGTACATCTTCCCTTTGAGATGTTTCCGCCCGCTGTTTCCCTCGTCTAGTATTTATATAATCGGAACATCTGGGTATGGAAGACCTCCCAAGATCCATCTCTGCATCTGTGTAATGTTCCTTTCTCTGACCTCCTCTTGGTTATCAGCTCCTCAACATACCAGAGGCACAGTGGTGTTCTGACCAGAGATGAAAGAAGAAAGCCTGTATGAAGACATGGGCAGCCATTTGCAAAAGTCATGGACCTCTGCAGGAATCAGCAGTATACCTTAATGATAAAATGTATGAAATCTCACAGTCATACTATCACAAACCTTCGTAGGAAAAAAAAAATATCCCTGTTTACTATTTACATTTAAAACACCCTGTTTCATAGCGACCATGGTGTATAACCATGTACCACATTACAACTCTTAGTGTATTGCTCAGCTTGCCTTAATGCGTCATTGTGTGGTGCAAAATGCAGTGATATGTGGCTTTGTGTGCTATCGGGTATTGAAGTCTCCCATCCCTAGGCAACTGGAACCACTAGGTTTTGGTCAAGTCATCCAAAATGTAGCAATAAAATAGTTTTGCACAAAGTCAGTTTCCAGTATGTTTGTTGGGAGGAAGAAGTTTCACTTGAAAAATGCTTTGTGATGGAGAAGGGTTTTGCTCAAATAAATGTGTGCATGCTTCTATCATGATTTTGTAAATTTTTATTCAGTTTGCTAAAACTACATCAGTTGTGATTCATTGCACCCAAATTCTAGGTCGTCATGTTTTTTTTTTTTTTATCCAAGCTTGCTGAAGCACACAGACCTCACAAGATGCTCAAAATATGATTATAAAGGTTTGATGGTATGTAATGATTGGCACATTAGCTTGTTTGTAATATCATAGCTTGATAGGAGCTGATGAGCTTAATGTATTAACCTGGTAGAGGAGATGTGAATGTAGCTTGATTTGATTAGCTAGTAGCACTTCTCAAGAGGGCAGATATTGCTGATAGGTAAGGCAAGCAGATGTGACCTGTTCAAATGTTGTGAATGGAATGGGCATGCAGCTGGATTCCATTCTCAGTCACTGTCACTGCCGAGGTCACAAGCATTAGCAAGAGAGATGAAGAGAGCTGAAGATTGTAAGGACATGATGGCTTCTTGATCTCCAAGATAGATATGGCCTTGTATTTCTCTTCTTTCTTTCTCCTTGTCCTTCTTGACTTTGAACTCACCCGCTGTTGACCCCCAGATCCTGACCACCCAAATACTTTATCAAATATTCTCTCTGTATACAATTTATGTCTTTATCTGTCTTTTTCTCTTCCACCACCCCTATCCCCTCCCTCCCCCCCCCTCTCTCTCTCTCTCTCTCTCTCTCTCTCTCTCTCTCTCTCTCTCTTTCATGTTCTCTTGTTTGGTCTCCATGCTGTATAGGCCTTTCACTCTCTTTCTTCTCACTTTCCCTTTTCACCCTTTATCACCTTTTTCATTCCTTCCCCTCTTTTTCCCTCTTGTTCTCCCCTTTTTCTTATTCTCTTTACTTCTTCTTCCGTTCTGATTATTTTCTTTTTTTCTGTTCCTTTCCTCTTCCCTTATGTCAATTCTCTTATTTCTTACTCTCCCCCCTTTTTAACCCCATTTTCTCCTACCCATCATTACTTGTGCTATTCCTCCCTCCTTCCCTTCCCTACCCTTCTGCTACCACTCTCCTCTCCCATCCACCCATCCCTTCCTCTCCCCTCCCCACTCCCCTAGCATGCTCTTATCAACCCCTCCTCTTCCAAAGCTTCATAATTTGATAATATGCATGCTCCATGCCAAGGGTGATCATTACCCCCTGCTAATGATCATCACGGAAATGCCCAGATCTGCGCTCCGAAGGCTTGAAATGTACTCTGGAAACTATTTTTGGGACAGCTAGCCGAAGCTATTTCATTTTATGATCAAGAATGTAACCTCCCTCCATCCCTTTCCATGTTGATGATATTGCATGGAGTTGAAAGGATATATATCTCAACCAGAATAGTTATGACATTTGATGGACACACTATCATCGAGATACCACAAGCTATGAATTTCTCAGTCTGTGGGTGTATTCAAGCATACCTTGGTCAGCCTTGACTCTTCAAAGATGAGCTTCATGAACCCATGAAAAATGCTCTTCTCTTATGTTGTATTCTTATCAAAGGGGACATATAATTTTAACCTGGTCTTGTAACACACATGTGGATCTCTACCAAAACAGACTCCTGTTTCAATGGATGCAATTTAAAAGCTTCCATAGGTATATATCTTTTGATCAAACTAACCTTTTCACAATCAAAACAAAAATGATATTTGCCATGAATATATAATATAATATCTGCATTATCATGTAAAATACACTATATAGCCAGTTGAACTGAAATAAAACTTCTATGGCACAATATACTTACACTCCAGCTCAAGGGAATTGGCATAGGGAAAGGGAAAGGGAAGAAAGGGAAGAAGCCGCAGGTTTGAATCGCGGTATATTTTGTCTAGTTCAGCATGAAACACGATGCTTTATCCTAAAAAGCATCGTGTTTCATGCTGAACTGGACAAAATATACCCCGGTTTAAAACTGCGGCTCCTTTCCCTTTCCCGATGCCAATTCCTTTGAGCTGGACTGTACATCTGAGATTAATCATGGTCACTTTAAGTTAAGTTAGAATATACCCATCTCTGTAAAAAGAAAGAAGAATAAAAGGAGAGGAATAATTGGCTGACAGGGATTACAACACGTACAATTATATCTCAGACACGTCAAGAAGTCACGTTCACTCTGGCAATTGTATAGTCTAATTCTCCAAGATGAAATTCTAGCATTTCACAGCTCTGATGAATCCTTGAGCTGATTCTGAGAATAACAAAGACCATTTGACACATAATCCCAAAGGATACGCCTACTCCATCTATGGGCATTGTTTGCGGTCAACAGACCTCAACAAAGACTTGCCACTGGATGGAGGTCAGAACGGTGTTAATCGGCTCTCATCTGGGTCCTTCCCTCTAGACCAAGACCCGTTTGGATTACTGTCATTACTTTCTCATTATTTGATGAGATCCTTGGACCTTCTCTTTACCAAGAAGCTCAACTCGCTCTAATTACCTTGGCCTGGTTGAGTACAAATATTTTAGGAGCAAAAACTAACTGGTGTTTTCGGGACATTCAAAAGCTAATCTGTCTTAAATAAATGATGAAATATAAACAGCTAATCGGATAGGTAGACATCAAAGATTGACACTGGTTGCATGATATACATACATTTGTTCAGCTGACCTTTTCCATGAAGAGAATACGTAACAGAGTTCATCTGATATGTAGAAGCACAAGATAGAAGAGATTGTATGACCTCTGGGAGTTAATGTGCTCTATATGATACATTCATGCCATATAAACTACAAGTTGTTTATGATTATAAAGATGGCAAAATGTTTAGAAATGATTGACCTGTATTAATAATCTGATACTTTTCACTTGTTGTACTGGATCTGTTTAGGTATAGGAGCGATGTGGTTATTGCACCGCCAGATACGGTGCATGCAGTTTAATTAACATGAAAATGTTTATTAAAATCATATTTTTGTTGTTTAATGAGAAAATATACCAGTTCTCATCTTATTCAGCTGCAAAAGAACAAAAAGAAGTACAATAGTTGTAGTAACTGTATTAGTGGTTATCACAGATTTAAATCCTGGGTTAAAATACTCCTGGTCCTCCAGCATTCTTCGCCAAGTCTGAGTCTAAAACCTGCAGATTTACGCACATGTGGGACTGATGAGTGACCCAGTCATCATGACCCCACTATACTAGGGAGCAATCAGGGGTCAAGCCATGAAATAGACCATCATGATGTACAGCTGGGCATCATCGTTTCCTTATGTTCAGAAGGGAAATCTTTGCTACGAACCATAATAAAATATGGAAGAAGATGGGGTAGAGACATGAACATAGCTGGGGGCAGTCCCCTATGATAACACCCTGCATCTGCTTCATATAAACATCTCATAGAAATGAGTAGAAATGTATGCATATAGATCGTTTCTTGTAATTTATCACCATCTGTGGACTGTCATAAAACATGTGCAAAGGGATATTGACAGTTTGAGGCATGTTATTAGAAATCTACACAAGTACAGTTGATACATATATCTATGAATACCATGAATATGGTAAATATGGTAAGTATGCATGCAATTAAATCTATATAATCAACAAAAAATAGCTATGCAGATCAATATGTGGTTTAGGATGGAGTCATACCCTGAAATTTGTGTTGTGTCAGCTCTTTTATTTTATCTATTACTGTCTTGGTTTTTAACAAGCGTACACATAAATTCTACAGAGCAGCATATTCCATGTGTCACATAAGGACCTTAGTAGTGGGTCACTTGTTCTAGGTCACAGCCATGCATGCTGGGATATAGAGGTCACCAAAAGGGCATTCACAGAACCTATGCACTTTGATCAATTCATTTCCAGAAATGAATATCCATGCAATTAAATCCATTGTAGGAAAAACTACCTGTGCAAATGAATATATTTTTGAAAGAAAAAATGACAATGGGAATGCATGTTTGTAATACACCAAATTTCAATTGTGAAAAGAGATTATAAATAGTGACATTCCTGGTCTGTCAGACTTTGATTCATGCTACCTTGCAGCCATTCACAGAGGTGATTTGTAATTATTTAGAGACCAATTTTCTATTCAAGTCATTTGTGTAAGCCTGTTTACTCTTGCCTTTTGCTTAGTCAGAGTGTCCGAGACCATACATGATAATGATAGAGAAGTTATTACCAGAAAGTCTCCACTATTCAATTTTATATCCGGCAGGGAAAAATTACAAGTTTATTCGCAAGGGCTCCTTTTTAAGCCCGAATCCTGAGCAAGTTTATTCTGCTTTTCTCTGGCAATGCTTGTCTATCATTCAATGAAAGTTTGCATGCAGCTCTTGATGCTATGCCAGGCAGATACTCCAGAAAGTTGTCTAGTATTTGTGAGGAAATTTTTGTTTGTGAGCTAAAGTGCAATTTTCATTTATGGACACTCATCCAATGTAAGCTTTTAGCATTTGCACTAGAATCTGATTATGTGCATTAGATTCCCAATACCTTTTCACAGATATTGTTTAGGTACACTCAAGTGGTATTCATATTTGATTTGATAAACTCTATTTTGGTTATATAAATTAGTGTTTGCCAGTGGAAACTTACTTTCTAGATTAGATATTGTTATATATTTGGCCAGGGGGTATAGGTAAACCCTGCACCCTTGACTTCAAAGGTAAAATTGATTGCAAAGTTGGTGATAAAGATCAACCCAGTTGTCAAATTAGGTATCACACAACAAGGATGAAAAGACAGAAAATAGTTGAGATTCTGTGGAGATTGATTTCATTGATAGGCTATAAACACACATTTAGAAATACTAAAAATATGTAGGGATGAAAAACTGTTTAGGTCAAGGCCTTAGTCAAGCAATCTACAAGCGTCATTGAGTTGCCTCTTAACCCATGCAATTCCAATTGCAAGAAATGGAGTTAGTATTGATGAGGGACTGGGAGTGCTTAGTATTTATGGGGTTAAAGCAGCTTAGTCTTTATTGCCATACTCAGTTGCTTTTGAAACTCAGTTTTGTCCATGCATTCCCACAGCCTAGAAACTAAGCCTAGTTACTAGGCCAGGCCGTGAGGCACATGGACACGACCACGCCTGTTAACAACTATGTCTGGTAACACAGACTATGCCCTTATCCCATACTAGCTGCTTCCCCTCTTAGAGGATGGGATGAGGGCAAAGTCTTTATTGCCAGACTTAGATGCTTTTAAAACTCAGTTGTGTCCATGCACTCCTACAACCTAGATCCTAGGATAAACCAGAGTTTGCAGGGATCCTCACCACTGCCAAGTGCTATTTGAAACACACTTCCAGGTATCCATTACCAGCCTAATGCTGTAATCACCGCCACTTGACACCACAAAGTTATGATTTGACAGGGATGGGGGGATGGTCCTGGCAGGTGAATCCTGTCTTGTCACTCATGCGTGACTGACAACATTACCCCTCCGGCTAGACGGATGACAGTGTGCAAACCAACGCTCTGCGCTACTTTTTACCCCTGTATCATACAAACCAGAGTAAGTATTTGTAAGGATGTGGAAAGCGCACACTTCATACACCCTTGGGTCTATATGTGACGAACTGCTCAGTAAGTCAGGGCAAAGCGATATGAAGCTCTCTTTGGTATGGGTCACATGTTCTGTTAGGCTATAGTAGTAGATAATTATGTAGATTTATGAAAACTTGGGAATGTTTTTAATGCTCTATGAAGACTTCATGATGTTAATTTAATCAAATGAAAACAAAGATAGCTTTAGCATTTGCTAAGGGAGACGATTTGCTGGTGGTAACAAACCAGAGAATATAAATATTAATCAAGTCCATACAATGAAAGTATGATGCAAGTCCCATGTGAACTGCCTGAATGTACTTTACCAACCTTACAAAACGACAAAAATCAAGAAAATCTTCCAAACTGAAATGAAAAGTATGCTCGAGATGATAGTGTTATGAGGAGGCATTGCCATTTCAGATAATGGATTTATTTCTTATCACTGAACGGTGGCTGAGAGAGATAGTAGACTTGGTGTATGTATCACTTGCTAAATGGTTTAAGCTGCCTGTCACAGATATAGCAGTGAGGAAGTAAAGCGAGAAAGGGGGGGGGGGGGGGGGGGGGGAGGGGGCAGCAGACTTAGAGGAGCAAAGAGAGAACAAGAAGAGAGGGGTAGGGGGAGAATGGAGAGAAAAGGGAGTGAAAGAGTGAGAGAGAGAGAGAGAGAGAGAGAGAGAGAGAGAGAGAGAGAGAGAAAGGGGGAGAGAGAGAGGAGAGAGAGAGGAGAGAGAGAGAGAGAGAGAAAGAGGGGAGTGAGAGAGAGAGAGAGAGAGAGAGAGAGAGAGAGAGAGAGAAATGGAGAGACAGAGGGAGAGAGAGATAAAAGGAGAGAAAGAGATGGAGAGGAAGAGGGAGTCAAAAAAGAAAGAGGAAGAGGGAGAGTTGGAGAAAGAAATAAGGTAACCCGGAGGGAAAGAATGAGAGAGACAGAGGCAGATGGAGAGATGTACCTCGCAGGTGTAGGAGAATCATGATAGATTTACTAATGGTCATATTTCATTTCATACCTACCCAGGTGTATGCTATTGAGCAAGAAATAATGAAAAAGGTACAAGCAAAGCTGAAGTTAAAACTCTCCAATGCACCTGTTTCCAAGTTACTCCATCTGGGAAGTCCCCCCAAGGATTTTATCAAATACACACATGGGTTTTCATCAGATGATTTTAAGGATGTAAATCTTAAGGAGACCTTGGAATGGTTTGTTATAAGTTCTTTTAAACAATGAAGAAATAATCATAGTGAATTCACAAGGGTCTTACATGCATTAGCAAGGAAAGCAAACTATTTCATTTGTATATCAAAGTTAATAATTCAAAGTTTATTCCAAATAATTTTAATCACAGGGGGCAAAATATGACAATTTGATAGGGATCTGAGACTTTCAAGATTCACACGGACAATGGGCCATTGTTTGTCTCCATATACAATTCCCAATCACACAGATATGAATAGAGAGAGAGAGAGAGAGAGAGAGAGAGAGAGAGAGAGAGAGAGAGAGAGAGAGAGAGAGAGAGAGAGAGAGAGAAAGAGAGAGAGAGAGAGAGAAAGAGAGAGAGAGTAGAGAGAGTCAGAGAGTGAAAAAAGGGAGAAAGAAATGCAAGTTAAACTTTGCTCATACACATAAATTGGACATTGGCCTGTAGAAAACATTCCTTTAAAATAATTTTCATGATATTTACCTCATCAGTACCGACCGTTTCCACCTTGTAATGTTGTTATCAGGAGTGCACCTCATGTTCCTCACCTTTGTGTGCCCTTTCCAGTTGCTCTTATCTGACAGGTAGAAGGGAAAGTACCCTTGGTCGTTCATGACGTGTACACTCACAGCGCATAGTCTGATGGTTGTGATATTAAAGGGAGAAATTAATAAATTAGTGAAGGTTTGAATAAAGTCCGTCAAAGGAAAACAGAGTTATGAATTCTCAAATTCTTAATATTGTGATGTCACTTGGTAGTTACTATGCTATAAGATATGTACTTAACTTTGTGAAAATGTTAATTGTCTCATAGGAATGTATGCCATTTTACTTGTGTATTAGATTTATTGTTATACACAAAGTTTTATGCAAATGGCTCTATGAAAAAGACCTACACTGTATTCCTTCATGAAAAGAACAAAGGAAAGACAATTTATGGAATCATAAAGTGCACAGCATATGGGTAGAGCACCTCGCAAGTGACATCACAAAATTAAAACTTACTCAAATCCTAACTTTCTTATCCTTTGACAGATTTCTGTCAAACCTTCAGTATGTGTTGCTTTCCCCTTTTTGCTTTAATTGAAACCAATTTAACTTCATGGTAGACTTTCCCTTTAATGGTGGGGATTTGCTGCTTGCTGATATGACAGTGTTCTTCCTCTTATATTTTCCCTTTTTAAGTGGGAAATGATGACGTGTACACTCACAGCACATAGTCTGATATGGGTGTGATATCATCAAGTAAGGTGTGAAAATAATGGTGGCTGTTTTGCTGCTTGCTGATATGACGCAGTTCTTCCTCCCATATGTTCCCTGTTTAATTGGGTCCAATTTCTGGAATTAATTATATTAGCCATCAGTGTTGATGTGAAAGTCAGGGAAAAGGGTCTCCATTTACCTACCTGAAAGTATCTAGACTCGTTCATGACAAACCCACTCATAACTCTTAATGTTATAATGCATTGGAATATAGAAGTCTGTAGAGCTTTTATTTTGAAGAGGTAAATGTGTGAGTTTTAAAGATAAGAAGATTCTTTTTGAAATAAACTTCTGTACATTGAAACTAAGCAGCTACCTTTCAATAAAAGGAAATTTTGCCATTCCTTTTTATTATCAGAGAGCACCATGGGCTTCGAAAGCAAGAAAGAATGAGAGAGAGAGAGAGAGAGTGAGAGAGAGAGAGAGAGAGGAATTGACTGATAGTATATCTGCTAAATAGATATGAAGCAGGATATTAATTAAGAGAGAGAGGGGGGATGGGGGGGGGGGGGACGGGGTTGATAGAGAAATTGATAAATAGAAAGAGAGAGAGATAGAGAGAGAGAGAGAGAGTGATCACATATTTGAAAATACATTTAATCCATTGAAAGGTGCCATCTTGTGAGTTGTATAGACAGAGACTTTGAAAGAGAAATAGGAAGAGAGAAAGAGATCATGTGTTTGAAAATACATTTAGAGAGAGAGAGAGAGAGAGAGGAATTGACTGATAGTATATCTGCTAAATAGATATGAAGCAGGATATTTATTAAGAGAGAGAGGGGGGATGGGGGGGGGGGGGACGGGGTTGATAGAGAAATTGATAAATAGAAAGAGAGAGAGATAGAGAGAGAGAGAGAGTGATCACATATTTGAAAATACATTTAATCCATTGAAAGGTGCCATCTTGTGAGTTGTATAGACAGAGACTTTGAAAGAGAAATAGGAAGAGAGAAAGAGATCATGTGTTTGAAAATACATTTAATCCATTGAAAGGTGTCATCTTGCTAGTTGCGATAGACAGAGACTTTCTCTAACAGAAAAAGGTGAACGTGCAAAGACAAGAAAGACTTCACACAGGCATTTGGCAAGCCAGACCATATGTTATTTCATGAATTCCGTCTGGCACACATTTCTGCCTTCCTTCCATGTTCACGAACCCTATGTGGTATTAGAAGTGATTGATTTCTGTTGTCTACAGCTCATGACCTCTGACCCTGACCTTTGACCTGTGATTGATAGTTCGGATACCCGCGCCACACCTTCCCTCTGTTCGCTTCCTGGGGGACCCACACCTGAAGTCACGCGTCCATGTACGCGTAGCGTTAGTATAAGTTTTGTTTCTAGGCCGTTGGACATTTCTAATCAAAAGTCAAAAATAAAGTCTAGCACTCGCATTAGTCATTTTATATTCTTCTCTTTTCTCAGTCCATTCTGGGAACCCAGAGAAAAAAAAATAAAAAATGAGTAGTCTAATTTGCAGTTGAATACCACTTACTTAGAGATTGCTCTCACAAGAATTTTTAAAGATTTGAGGGGGAAAAAAGGATGTACAAATGTTCTTGTATATTTGCCATTTTCTGACACATTTCATGCAGAGCAATTTCCAAAGCTAGCTAGACACATTCTCAGTGGCGATACCGTTTCTGTGGCTAATGTCATTTTGTGTCTCTCTTCACTTCGTATATTTCTTAGATTTAAAAACTTCTCAAACTCGTAGATTAGGAGAGTATTGTTCCAGGCAATAATTTGTTGAAACATGAAAGACTGGTGGTTGGTTTTAAGTCACTGATCTGCATATAGGTTTTGGTAGAAGTGGTAGAAAATGGGCTGGTCTGTGAGACTGTGAGACTATAAGAAACGTGTGTGATTGAAGAGGGGATTATCACAATGTTGGGTACAGGTGCTTTAGTTGATGGTGATCCTTTCTCCGGCTTTGCTGAAAGGGACATGACATGAGTTTTGTTTCTGAAACTAAATATACATGATATATTTGAGAAGTGGTGTAACTTCCCCCTCCCCCACCCTCCTTAGAAAAACAAAACTGACAAGGGACTTTTAAGATAGATTTGTATAGAATGGGATAATGTTTCATTCGGTTACCACCTTTTCATTAAACATTATTTTTGCTCCACTGTTAGAGGTGGGGGTGGGGGGGGGGGGGGTCATTGGGGGCTTAAAGGGGGGTTGATAGGGGGATTGATGGGGGAAATATGGATTATAAAGGGGTCCCGCTGCTCGGGAATAATCCAGTGATTGAATAGAGTGGGAAAAATGCTAGAAGGGTGGATTTGCAAATATAAATGAGCAGTTTACATTCCCATGTCTCAAAGATGTATGAACATGAAATGATTCTAAAGCCTTGTGGCCTTAGGACTATTAACGATTGTCAACATTTTATCCAAATTATGTTTTTGGTAGAATAATGTTTGATTGGTTTGAGTTTATCAAATCTGTGGAACTAGGTTAGTGTATCAGTATATGGATGTTATTTCTGCGGTTATAACATTGGTTGTTTGATTGATGAATCCATGGAAATGTTCATTGTTTCTTGTATGAACCATTATGAATGTGATTGCCTGATCAATAACTGATCAATTGATTAATTCATGGAAAGATAGTTACAGAAACATAGAAAAGACTAGTCCATGTCTTGAAATGCTTTGTCTCCGATTTTTTTTATCTTGTTGTTGCCTTGGGACCCAGCTCTAAAAAATACAGTGACATTTAATAATTTATGTGATTTTACAGTATTTAAATGAATTACAAGAAGTGATGACACAATTTATGAATTGATTCACAAAACATATCACCTGATATTTAGTCATTTTTATGTGCTACAGGAAACAGTAGTTTTGAGCCAGTTCTATCTTTAAGCCTCACGTATTCTGTACCTAAACTGTGAAAGAAGCATTCATAACTAAACCTGACCCACCTGTAAACGAAAGATGCCTACCGGTATCCCGATTCCCTGTACACCCCCCCCCCCCCCCCTCTTCCTTCTTCAAGTCCCCATGCCCAGACATAAATGTACGCAGCCAGGACTGGAGACAGTTTGCATATATCCAATGTCAGTGACTATACCGCTCCTCACCTTCGAAACCAGACAAGCTTTCGCATCTCATTGTCTAGACTGTAGATCACCAACATTTGTAGAAGTGTGGGTGAAGTGTATGGTTTTCATGAAACTATCTTGCCGCCAGGTGATATTCATTTCAATGAGATTAGTGTCGTTACTCCAGTCTTGCAACTCGATCTCTGATATCTTGCATGAAACTGCTTAACAGCTTAGTTATCTAGATATGAAGAATCTAGATGAAATTCAGTTTCTGATGTAAAATAAACTTAAATTTTGATATTAAGTTACTTATTTGGTATTTTGATTTAATGCAGACATTTGGATAAATTCAAAGTTTGACTAAGGTTTACTTGATTAATCACAGGACATAAATGCACAGAACATTACACTTATTGAAACTCAATACCCAGGAACAGGTGAATTTGAAAATGTGTTATTTAGAAAGTCCTTGACTTTTAATGAAGTCTAATATGAAAGAGATGGTGGCCCATTTATTTTGTAAGTGAAATAATCTCCCCTGCACAGCTAAGATACAAACAGTAATCCCTCATGAACTCTTAAGGCCCATTTCCGTTCTAAGTGAAACAATCTCCCCTGCAAAGCTAAGAAAAGAACAATAACTCAAACTGAACTTCTAAGGCATTCCGAGGCTTATGGTAACTTCCGTTGTTAGTCTGCCCCGATCGCCCCCTTCCCCCCTCAAAAAAAGAAGAAGTAGAAAAAGACAAGGAATAACAGAACAGGTCCAATTTCATGCACTTGTTAGGGTCAATTACCGTTCTGATTGAGATTACGTGCAACACCCCCAGAAAGCCCATCTTGAAGACAGAGAGCGTGTTCTTTAGTTCTTGAAGGGAAAGGGAAGGAGCGGCAGGGAAAGGAAGAGTGGGGATGAAAGCTGACAGGATATTAAAGGTGATGTTGCACCTGGGCAAAGGGGGTAGAAAGCAAAACACCCCCGCTATTTTAAGCCCCCAACCGGATCCTGTGGTAGAAGGCAAAGGGGAGGGGGGGGGGGGGGGTAAATGGGAGGACGAAGAGAGAAAGAGCTATGGGAGAAGGGGAGGAAAGATAGCAAGATCGAAAAGAGGGAGGGGGGAGGAGATAGGTTGATATAAGAAAGAGAGAAATAGATAAGGGGGTAGAGGAAAGACTGCTTCATAGAAGAGAGAGAGAGAGAGAGAGAGAGAGAGAGAGAGAGAGATTGGGAGGGGGGGGGAGGAAAAGGCAGCAAGATAGAAGGGAGAGAGAGTTAGAAATCTTGTAGAGTTGGAAGTGTTTAGGATGGATGGGTGGAGAAACACAGAAAAACATGGTTTTGTAGCAAGATTTCAAACTGAGAAAATACAAAAAGAATTCTAAAATTTGATAAGAATGAGAATTCCCCCCTCCCCCCCCCCCCAAAAAAAAAAAAAATGAGCAAGAGATTAAAGAAGATAATGATTTGGATAGATGTTCAGAAATGTTCAGAAAATAACACTAATACACTTGCAACAAATACACTAATAACACTAAAGAACACGATACGCACCATCGTATAAACTTTGATTATAAATATATTTTGTTCGGACAAGGTGACCTTCCAAATCTAATTATTTGGAACGATTGTGGGGGTGCACATTTTAACTATTTGGTAAAAGATTGACAGTCTGGAGAATAAGAAATACAGTATAATACGAGGCACTGACTCAATGGGAGTCACCATGTGTGTCTTCCCACTGAAATACCTTCACCTTTTATGATGTTTTGCTACCCTCCTCAAGAACTCAGTTTGACACACCTGTGCTGACTGATCTCAAATGTGCACACTCAGGTTGTGGGAGAACTTTGAACTTGGCTCACCTGAGTCATAAATTTCCATGGCAAACTTTTTAATTTGATGAATGTGAGATTCAATCCGCAAGTGCACTGAAAATATTGGAATTTATTTTAGGGGGGGGGGGGCGCTTAAATCTTTCGTTCTCTTCTGTTTCTTTTCATCCTGTTCCTCATCCTAGTTTTATTCTCCACCTCATTCTTCTTGTTGTTCTTTACTTTTCTTCTCGTTTATTGTTTTTAATAATTTTTCCCCTGTAAAATGGATAAACTACCTTTAAAAGCCTCCCCTCAGACCACCTGATATGATATATTATACCACTCTTCTTCGACATGGCTGAAGTGCAAGATCCATGTATTGGATTTGTATAAGAAAATAATGTCACATTTCCAGTCGTAGACCAGTCGTAGACCCTTATGACTGCAGATAATCATGTCTTCTGCGGTAGCCTTAATATAATTTTTCAGAACTCCCATCTTGAACTTTGAGGTGAATATGTTTCATTATTCCTATGTATTTCTGTCATTAATTCAGCTATCACTGGCAGCACGCCTGATGTGTTCTGACACAAACCAGAGATATCCAATCAACTTTTGAACTTTCTGCCTCTTTGTTTTTTCTTGATGTGCAAAGTTCAAGGACATGAAGTCAATAAAATGTTGGGGGGGGGGGGGGGGGAGGGGGTGCGGGGAGAGACATGATTTACATTCCTTGACATTACTGTGGGAGGCCACCTTGGAAATGTGGGGACAGTGTGATGAGAGATGGGGAGGAAGGGAGATCATGTGAGAGCGATGAATAGATGGTGAAAATGACATAAAGATAGAGACATGGGGGTGCAAGAAGAAAGAGAGAGACGGAGGGAATGTGTATGAGAGTGAGAAGTACAGAGAATGAGAAACAGGGAATGTACTTGGGAAAAGGAAAGAAACGAGGGAAAGAAGACTGATCACAGAGAAAGAGAAAGAGAGAGAGAGGGAGAGGGAGAGAGAGTGAGAGAGAGAGAGAGAGAGAGAGAGAAAAGAGGAGAGAGATGGAGAGGAAGAGATGGAGGAAAAGGGTGCACATATGTAATATGTTTTAGTAATAGTAATAATTTTTTATTGGTGTCAGCGTTGATGTGTTCAGGTGTAAGTAGGTGGGGGGTAAACGATATGTGTAATAAAGAAACAGTGAACGAAATGAATTTAAAAATTAGTGAGTGAACGTGCCACTTTACCTGTGAAATCTACCACTCGTGTTTTCATTGACGGTGTTAGGTTATAAGGGTTAATCACGTTATCATATTCTGAAAACAAACTCATAAATAATATGTTAATGTTCTTCACACTTGTGTGACAATGTGCGTGGCACGTTTTTTGGGGTGGTGACAGAAGAACGTGACGGTTGGACCATTTGGATGGATTACAGGAAGTGTGAACTCTAAGGTATGTCAGATGAAATATGTTGACATGTTTTAAGCAAATGTGTACACAAAGTTTTCAAGAATGGATAGGGATATATCACATCAGAGAAAAAGAGATTGAGAGAGAGAATGAGAGATATTGAGAGAGAGAGAGAGGGGGGGGGGGGGGGTGGGCACATAAATAAAGAAGAAGAGATGGAGAGAAAGAGCGAGAGAACTGACAAACACGCACAGAGGCAGAGCGGAGATAGAAAAATGGCCAAGAACGAAAAAGAGTGAGAGCTTAGCAATAAAGTTCTCCCACATTTCATGTGCATATCATAGGTTATTACCTCTAAGTATTAGTGCAGACTAAGGACACTGCAAATCATGTTTAATGTCAACCACATCCCCCCACACCACGTCAAAACAAAGACAACCACTAAGACAAACCACTCCACATCAACGCTGCGTGGGCCTGCGGGCTCTGCTCTCTCTGCTCCTGTAGCCTTGATCTTCCTACTCCTCCAATTGTCAATGACCCCAACATGAAGGCCCTACACCTTGCTTGTGTATAAACCCTGTCAACACACTCACAACATTCTCAACTTCACCTCCCATAGTCTTGCTTCCAGGCTGCTGGGTATGTCTAATCCACATTTTATTTTTAAATCAAGAGGTCTGGCTGCAGTAGACTATTATCAAACACAATTGCTTCTCTGGCTTCTCAAGAGAGAAGGGAAGAGAATGAAAATATGACTAGTTTTGTGAATATTTGATAAAAAATAATAATGATAAAATGTATAAATAAATTGTTATGATTGTTCCAGATACATTATATGAAATGGGTCTGAAGAATGGGCGTTGCATCGTGCCTTATGTCATAAGCAATCCAAATCTCTCTCTCCCCACCCGGGGTGAAATAGTTCTGTCATCTGTGATTCTTCTCTTCAATGGGTTTATCCTCTTACAAGGAGAGTGCGTGATGTGAGATCAAGCTATTACACCCGGATTTGACCCTACATTTCCAAGCCTTGAAAACACCATTGGCTCACTACACATTTACTTGCCATGGTAATGAGAGAGTAAAGCTTGTGAATTGTGTTACTGATTGAGGTGAAAATGTTTGGCCTACTTTCCGTGCGAACATGAAGCCCTTGTAGGGAGTTCATACATTTTTTTAAAAAGTCTTCTAGTGATGTCATCATATTTTATGAAATTGCAGGCTCCGAAAGTACATTCACATGAATATGTTGTGCGTTATCGCATTGCTTTGCACACAACTAGTGGTGCGTGGAAGCAAAGAATCTCCCCTTGCAATGCCTTGGGGACACCACAGTAGGGATTCTGCAGTGGTGTGGATATCACCAACAGTCTATTCACCTTCTATCTCTGTATCTCCCTTTCCCCCAACACACACACAGATTCCAAAGAAAGTCTCTGCATTAAAAGTGGTTGTATGTGTGGCAATCTTTTGTACAGTGCAATTTTCGTGAAGTTCATCAGTCTACATTCACATTCTACTTCTCTCTCCCCCCATGTCTCCCCCCTTCCGCACACAGATTCCAATGAGTGTCTCTTCAGCAATGGTGGGTGTATGGGCCGGTGCTGTAACACCATTGGTAGCTTCTACTGCAAGTGTGACGAGGGATTGGAACTTGCCATGGATGGCTTCAGCTGCCGAGGTAAGAAACCTAATCAAATATCTATTTTTTCCTTGATTTTTAACATATTCCTAGTACAACCATGGGTCAAACACGTTATTTAACAAATACGATTCTGGATGGGTGGGAAAAAACTAATTTCTTTGGAAAAAGTTATATAAATCAGGGTTAATATTACATTAGGGACATCTTTAAACCAAAGTAAACTTAGTATGTTTCTCATCTATGGAAGTCTGAATCCACTTTGTAATTTGCAAATAATACTATAATTCATTTATTGTTATATATATGCATTGATCATTCTTCCCCCTCCCTCTATCTCCATCTCTCTCTATCTATCTCTCCGTGTTTCTCTAACTCACTTTCCATCTCTCTCTAACTCTCTCTCCCTATCTCTTGCTCCATCATTCTCTCTCTCCCTCCCTCTCGCTCTGTCTGTCTCTTTCTCTCAATATCTCTCTCCCTCCATCATTCTCTCTCTCTCTATCTGTCTCTTTCTATCCATCTCGCTCTATATATGTCCGTCTCTCTCTATCTCTCCCTCTCTGTATCTCTCTGTATCTCTCTCTATCTCTCTCTTTCTCTATCTATCTGTATCTCTCTCTTACTCTCTCTTTCTCTCTCTATCTCTCTCTCTTTCTCTGTCTCTCTGCATTTCTCTCTATCTCTCTCTATCTCTCTCTATCTCTCTCTATCTCTCTCTATCTCTCTCTATCTCTCTCTATCTCTCTCTATCTCTCTATTTCCCTCTATCTCTCTGCATCTCTCTCTATCTCGCTCTTTCTCTCTCTATCTCTCTCTATCTCTCTCTATCTCTCTCTATCTCTCTCTATCTCTCTCTATCTCTCTCTATCTCTCTCTATCTCTCTCTATCTCTCTCTATCTCTCTCTATCTCTCTCTATCTCCCTCTATCTTCCTCTATCTCCCTCTATCTCCCTCCACCCATCCCCTGTCTGCACAGACATTGATGAATGCCAGCAGAACAACGGTGGCTGCCAGCACACCTGTAGAAACACCCATGGCAGCTTCCGGTGTGAATGCCCATACGGAGAACGCCTCAACCCAGACGGCACCACCTGCACTCGTAAGATCTCCTTGGAAACAGAATCAGAACACAAAATCTGCATCTTAAAATCCCTGCTACATCACCGCTTCCCAATCCTCCATGGAAATATATTGAGTATCGCAATAGTGGTGTTATATCCATTGTTACGCTGGCTTCTGGTTCTAAACAATATCACGCAATTAAGGCTTTCATTGGTCCAGATAGTCTCGCGGGCTAGTGTCGAGCTCTCCCAATGAGAGTCCCCACTTTGATCATTGATGCTGGCTCCACCCTTATAGTTTAGAACCAGTTGTCTTGACAACATGCTGATATGACGTCACACTTCGGTACTCTGTAGCCCTTGGGCCATATTCATGAAACGTTAATAATCCTAGCATGTTGCTTAAGTTTTTTCACGTAAAAGAATTTTTAGCAACTGGCTGGGCTATCACGGTTTCATGAATAAGGCCCTTAGATGTTATCATTGGACCACTCTCTGTATCCTTCTCGATCATAGCAAGTGGTTCAATGATGCAATTCAGGGCTGTGTCTGTGACCCGTCCCTGTGATAACTGTCTGTAAAAAGTTGCCAGAATATTCCTTGTTTTGCTCACAATTTGAATTTTTCAAATTTCCAACGTGCCATAAACAGTGTGACTTTGCTTTCTGTGTGACATATCAGAAAAAATGAAAGAATGTATTGTGCATGCAGGCTTACACTGTATTCTGCCTCTTTTCCTGAAAATTATTCTGTCAAGTTTTTACAAGTTGTATGGCAAGGTGATGGGTTGCATCTATGTCCAAACTTACCCCCCCCCCCTTACACAGCCTCATATTTATTTGTCACATACCCCTATTTTATACTTATACTTCATAGAAGCCCCATCCCCCTTTTCAAAAAGTAGGGGTATGTGACATGGCAGAAGAAAAATGTTCCATGCCAGTACATGCAACAATTTTCTTTTCTACCTTTCTGAAATGTTGTGTACATCTTTCATTTCATTAAAAAAGAAAGAAAATGGCAGTGTATTTCTTATATCCAATCATTGCACTAAAAATGTCAAACTAAACATGACCGTTCAATCCGCATTCAAATCAGAAAAATGATTACTTCATCCTCATCTGGAAGAGTAAAAGACATGGAATATTAAAGGAAAGGGAACCATTTACATCAATTTGCATATGTTTTGCAGCTTTCCCCTCCAATTTTCTCTATTCATTATGTTATTGTCATATTGTCATAAAGTCCTTGTCCTTGTGTCTGTTCTTAATGAATCCATGTATTCACATTCCTGTGTTATTGAGTGCTGTGTTGTAGAGAGTCTATCCAGAAAAATTAACTCATTATCTGCCAGACCTAGTCTATCAGCCTTCAATTATGAAGGACGATGAAGGTTTAGCATAAAATGAGTTAATACTTCGTATCATGTCTTGTGACCTTCTTCATAACCCCAATTCTCATGGTATGCCATGCTTTGTAAATTTAAGTCTTGTCCCATTTCTTGTACATTTCATTTTGCAGTGGAGGTGTTTGTTATTAACAAAGACAAATTTTCCAGATGCATCTTTTTTCTTTCTGGAAGGCCCCAAATTAATTATGCAGACGTTTTGTCTTTACATTTAGATGTACCAATAAATATACATTCATTTCCTGTATGGTAGTCAATTTCATTACAACATGTGGTGATTTCACCTATCATGTAGTGCCAAACTTGTTCATAGGCTTACTATGCATTACATATGAGGTATCCAGCTGTCACAAAAAATAGGTGAACTATTTTTAAGTGTCATTGCAACATTTTAGCACAAAAAATACATACAAATCCTATGAAGCAGTATTTGAATAGTGTAGAAATGGTTAACTCTTTCATTACCAAGCCTGTGTAACCCCATTGACTTATCATACATTTCATGCATCCACAGTACCAAAGAGGGTTAAGGAAAGGTGAACAAACACTCAGGCATGTCGTTGCCACATACCGAGTGCCTTTCATGACGCAAGTAATGGCCAGGCACTGAATAATTAACGGAATAAGACATTCATGCTGCTCCTAATGCTATCTCGTGCAATCTTCACAAGTGTGTCTCTTTAGGAACTAATGTTTACCCAAGTTGGCTTGAATGAGAGTCGCAAATCTATCAGTAGTTGGAAATGCGGCAATTACGAACACAATGGGTTCCCTCCTGTTCGCAATGTTTGTTCATGTTATTTGCTCGGGTCCTAATCGTCAATGGCGGGCGTGTGTCGATAAAATCAATATTGGTTATCGGCAATGTCTTGGCTGGGTCCCACATTGGAACAGACTTTGAATCAGGGCTGTAATAGTGTTTGTCATGTTCTACTCACAATGACGGCAATGATTTTCTGTCAAATTGCCTCCTTGAATGTTAGACTCTATTTTTGTGAGAGAGCTATCTTGAATAGAATCCATCTTGAGATAAGTGTAGCTTATCTAGGTTAAGAATGTCTTTATCTAGCTGTGGGCACCACATACCCTCTCTGGTACTGTTGTAGTTTTAAAGGAAAAAACATGATTTTGTGAGCTGTACTTATCCTTCTTTCATTATTATTTTCATCATCATCATCATTATTATTATCAGTAAAAGAAGTAGCAGTAATAGTATTAGAAGTAATAGTAGTAGTAGTAGTAGCAATAATAGTAGTAATAGTAGTAGTAGTAGTAGTAGTAGTAGTAGTAGTAGTAGTAGTAGTAGTAGTAGTAGTAGTAGTAATAGTAGTAATACTAGTAATTGTAGTAGATGAAGTAGTTTCTGTAGTAGAAAGATTTTATTATGATTATGGTTATATTGTTTTTGCGATTTCTATCACTATCATTGTAACTTTCATTTTGTTGGTGAGGCTTCTTTTGTTGTTGATCATTTTATTGTTTAATCTCTTGCATTCAAATATGTGCTTTATAAACCATTCCCCCATGTGAGTGTTCGCCTATATATTTTCTTTTCACCTGGGGATGTGAATACTGTATTATCATCCATGTGTCAACTAATGTGATGTCCTGCTTATTCTAAAAGATATAGTATATTATACCTTCTAAATGCATTATTGGTTGAGAAAAGAATGATTTTAAGATTTTGAGATATTGATACATGTGAAAGGAAATGGGAGGTGAATGTAATGCTACCATTAGCTCATAGGTGAACGCATCTTTCAAATATGCATGATTTGAATTTCATGTTCTTTTATAAAAAATAAAAAAAAACATGTGGTATATGGTATATGTCTTCCTTTACTGGGCTCCATCTGAAATGAAAAAAAAAATAGATCAAAACTCTACATCAACCCCTCTTTTCCTTTCTCAACTAAGAAATAATGGTCTTTTGCTTTTAATATGTATGTTGAGTCACTGCTCTTTCGTTTTCAACCAATAATGTATTTCTTTTCATTTTCATGCGAGACCTTGGTGACAATTTTCTCACAAACCTTATTGTTGCTTTTGTTTACCTGTTGTAATCCTGTCAAAGGCTGTGTATTTTATTTCTCATGTCCAATGTTTAAAAAATCACCTCTAAACTTAAAAAGGACAAATAGGATATTGCTATAAAAGAAAATGCTATCCTTTTATTTCTTTTTGATAATAAATTGGAAATATTCACTTTTTCAGTGGAGCTTAACCAATCCACTTGACATTCTTCTCTGGTTGAAGGAGCCACTTATGTACGATCACTGTACCTAACCTGCCCTCCACCAATTTTCCATTGTTGGCTCTTCTCTTCTCATCTGTCTCCCCTTTCTTTTCTCCCTCACTAACAAATAAAAAAATATCACACAAAACCCCTCCCTCCCTCCCTCCCTCCACAAAAATCACCTCAACTAAAACACAAACAGCTCAAGACGGTTGCGCAAACGACAACGGCGGCTGCCAGCACCAGTGCCTTTCTCATCCGTATGGCCATTATTCGTGCCAGTGTCACGCCGGCTATAGAATGGCGCGAGATGGACGGTCCTGTATACGTAAGTTTGATGCACAAAAAAGGAGGGGCACAGCACACATTTTGCACACATATGAAGTCCTTGCACCACTTCCCATTGGAGACCAAAGCAATGCACGCTCCACGAGCGAGCACCGCCAATTTTCAACAGAAACGCACTTAAAAATCCATTATACGCAGCCTCTTATCTTATCTTATAAGGTTAAAGATGCACCACTCATTTACGCTCAGTTTCCAGGCTGTTTTCAAAAAGAAAAATAACTATATGACATCTTAAAATTTGAATTCATACAATGTTCCAAATTACAATCTCTTCTGTTCTGTTCTCATTCAAAAAAGGTCTGCAAATCACCTTTTCCTCTTTGTAGCTGCCCATCTCAGTATGTTTGTAGTATTTCTGTTTCTTATATGTTTACACAAGCACATCTTCTGTTCATGTACAGTATGCTGTGGTACTGCCATGTAGAAAGTATTATATATGTATAAACAACCATGGAAAAGTTATTTGACCAACTTATGTACTGAAGCTACTGCAGTGAGTGTATAAACTGGTCCAATATCTATCCATTTAGCTGTAGACAGCCATTCACATATCCTGGGCAAAACATTTTCTTTTCTGTTGACATTCCGTTCAGCTATGTAGACAGATTGTAGAAACTTAATTCTTGTTCCCAAACTGTGTCTATGGTATTTAGAGGGTCGATGACCTTTTGGTGTACATTAGATGACACTCCTTTCTTCCGTCATGGTTCTTCTTCAGAGCAAACTCTGTACATTTGTCGGTGACCCTTTGTTGATCCTACATTCTTGTTTTCAACCTGCTTTTAATACTACGCAATGTTGTACGTTAAACCTCGCTGTGTTCCCGCCACATGACGTGTTTTCCTCCCCTCTCCTCAACCTTATATGTTCCCAATACCTGGTCCCTCGGTAAACTTAATATTTTACCTTTAAAGAACGTGATCGGTACACTGCCAACATGTTTAAATTATATGAATAGAAAATTGCAGGTAAGTATGCTCCCAGTGGTAGGACAATGGTAGATAATGGAAATCCATCTTATTTTTGAATAATTTGTCATATACAATTGCCTTAATGAGGTTGTAATTTCACATCTACTTTGGAGATTTGATATTTGATGGGAAAAATAGTAAAATATGTTACAGGATAAATTTTCAGGTGTTATTCAGAAAAAGGAAGGAAAAGTGCTGTCAAATTTTAAAAATTCTTCATGTGCCATGTGTGGATTTTGTCACCGGTAATGCACACAGATTCCATAGAGCAGCAATTTATCTGGCTCACAAAGCGGTAACTCAAGGTGTGACTGTCTTATTCAGGGGACCTGTATTCATTGTCCTGCCAAAGGAAGGATGAAATAAGTCTTGTTGGAGTGGACTGTAGTGGACAATACAATATGTCTAATTCTCATTTAATGAAGAACACTTCAAATGGCCCTGACAGCAAAACTGCCTCTGCAATCTTTATTTTGAATTCAATTTAATTGGGAATACTACTTGAAATAAGTGTATTGAACAGAGATTACATTTTTTGGGGGGAATTAAGAGCAAGAATCCTCAGCAACATTTTAAAGTGACAAATCAAATCTTTATGTGTCACATGTGTGCATTTTCACAATTCTCCCTATCGCATAATTGCTTTTGGGACATATACTTCTGTATTTGCGGTGGGCCATATTTGGAGTTCAGTGTGTAGATAGCATACCCAAAGAAAGCACACTTTCCGAACTGGAAGTTTACATTTCCAGAATAATAGGTTTAAAAAAATAGAGTGCCACAGGTGGTCAGATTTGAAGAGCTATATGCGATAAGGAGAATGAATGTACACAAACCTCAAAGAGAATAAGGTCTTCTACCACACAAAGGGTTAATTGATTCTAATCCTCTCTTTCGCATTGCCAATTTGCACAGCTTCCAACCCCTGCGCCATCAACAACGGTGGTTGCCAGCATATGTGCCTGAACAATGGTGACCGGGCCATGTGCACCTGTGAGACCGGCTACAGGATAGCTGGTGACGGCCGCACCTGCGAAGGTACGTTTTAAAACGCTTTCTGGAAAAGGGTTGTTGCCCATCTAAGTCTCTTTGTGCTAGTGTCACATTTTTTTTGTCACCATTTAAAGTTTTGGTGTGTATTCCAAAAGTAGCTATGATCTCCACAGAAGGACATACCCTGTGATTTAGATACATTTTGTATCCTTAATATTCAATTGGCATCTGTGAAGGTATGTTTTGAAATGGCTCCTGGAAAGATGGTGCCTATCTCTATGTGCTACTGTAACATTTTTGCACCAGTTATATATATACCGTTATATTAAAAGTCATGATGACATCCATAGAAGGACATAACCTGTGATTTTGACTTATTTTACCTTGATATTCGTTAGCATCTGTGAAGGTATGTTTGTTTTGAAACGACTGCTGGAAAGGATTCTTTTATCCAAAACCCCTTCAAACGGGATCTCCTGGGGATCCACCGGTGAATAACCAGTTAAGAACATTGTAAAATTTGTATGTAAATGCAGATGAATTTTTCGACCACCCCTTTCAAACTGATCTTGTTATACTGTGATAAAAGCCTAGCACATTATTGGTAATGTTAACTGCGTACCTTAGTCATAATTTAAATTCACCTTTGTAATTAGAATAATTTGCATTTAAAAAATGATTAACAGAGATGTATGAGATTAATAATCTCCTTCCCCTCCTTTGATGCCACGTTCAGACACGGACGAGTGTGCCACCTCGACCCATATGTGTGAACAGGTCTGCATCAACACGCAGGGCTCGTACGAATGCAGCTGCAACACCAACTACATCCTGCGACCAGACGCTAGGACTTGCCAAGGTGATTATCAACAATATAAGCACTTGGTATACATTCATATATGTTGGCTGTTGATTGTAAATTGAGTGTAAAGCAATCTTGAATTAAGTGCTATCGAAATCTAACTTATTAATATTACCTTTGTTTTATTTGATGCGTAGCATGTTATCAAGCACGCACTGTGCAATGTGCTTGATAAATGTGCTTTACAATTGATGATTAATCCTAGTCATTGGGTTTATGTTAGAGGGATAGTCCACCCTGATATTAAGTTGGATTTATTCAAAGCAGAAACTTGAAGGAAATATATTAGTGAAGGTTTGATGAAAATCCATCAAAGGGTAAGAGTGTTACGATTGTTTAAAGTGATAATTTTGTGACGTCACATGCGGTTTAAACGTAAGCAAGGATAATTTTTCATTTTTCCTGTAAATGTTCATGAAGCTATGACTAAAATTTCATACACATTATTGCTAGGGTATATTGCTGATTCCTGCTGAGATTCAAGACTTTTGCAAATGGGAGACTCTGTCTTTAAGCCTGCATGCCATTTTTATCACACAATGTCCTCCATCGCCGTGGAAAGTACACCGACTTACCACACATCTCACTGCCCGTACTCTTCAAAGGGTTAAGATTCATCCTCTTTCTTTTGTCTTTCTTCTGAACAGTGAACGTCATCTTGGATTACGAGATCATCGACCCCTGCGAGAACCACCAGTGTGAGTTCAACTGCTCCGTGGTCTCCAACCGCCCGGTGTGTTCCTGCCCTCTCGGCTATGAGCTGTCCCTGGACCAGACGCATTGCCAAGGTGGGTCACATGACGTTCTTGGGTTGTCCATCCACCCATCGGTCCGTCAGATCACGAATCAGTTTATGCAATATTTTGCATGATATAACCATTTAACAAACTTGCTTCAGACTTGATACTTGTAGGTAGTTTATGAAACCAGTGAACTGTGTAAAATTTGGATCTAATCAGACCAAGGTCAATGGTTGAAGGTCAATGACCTTTGTAAAAAAAATGCCAAAAATGTCTGTCCAAAAACTGTTCAATGGATTTGCTTCAAACTTGGTACCTGTATGTAATTCGTTATAGGTCATAGGTCAATAAACTTTGCAAAAAAATGCCTAAAATTGATGTTTTTATTAGTGAATATGAATTCAAAAATCCATTTCCAATCAAACACTGTACAATGGTGAACAGTTGATATATTGGGTAATATACCTGAAAGGTCAAAGGTCATTGCACTTAATTAGTCATTTATTTTTGTACTTGTTCTTCTTACAATGCAGATCGTGATGAGTGCAGCATCGGCCAGAGCTGTTGCGCTGCCGGCCATACCTGCACCAACACCAAGGGCAGCTATCGCTGCAGCTGTCGATCAGGTTTCTTCCTTAGTGACGATGGCTGTGCCTGCATAGGTAAGTAACTTGATATCATCTTCTTCTTCTAAGTACTCTCAGCGCCTCGGTTGGTATTCCGAAATTCTCCTGAAGTCTTTGTTTTTTCCTATGGTTTATTTTCCTATGGTATTCTAAAATCATTCCTACCTTAAGGATGAAACTTAGAAAGATATCCAACAATATATGTTTTAGCTAATGCGGGTTGCAGCTACAGTCATGAAATAGTAATAATCTAGGAGTTAAGGAGACGATCCGGAAATATAATGCTATCTTGCCACTTTGTTACAGAGGCATAATAGGAATATGTACTGTCCTTTTAGGGGATATCGATTATATATTGCCTTTGACGGAACCACATTACCCTTGCCTACAATTGTTAACATAATAGAGCTAGGAGTTAATGTTTTAACTGAATAAACTCCTTTTATTCTCCAGATGTGGATGAATGTGCGCTGAGAGACAACAACCTGTGTGAGCAGGATTGCACCAACACGCCAGGTTCCTACCTCTGCTCCTGCCAAGACGGCTACCAGCTCCGTCCAGATCGCTTCTCCTGTCAAAGAAGTCAGTCGCTTTGAGTCCTTCTTCCACATTCATGTTCAGACCCCTTAAAGACCCCTCAAGAGGGCAAAACAAAATTGTCACCATTCCCCCCCCCCTTCCATGAAAGTTATTCACTTTGATCCTTTTTCTCATACTCAGTTAAACATCAGTTAAACAGAGTATAAATATTCACCATCCTTTAGATACCGGTGTAAACTGGTCCCTATACAGTGGAGCCTGAGATCAAATGCACAGTGATTGCAATCAAATGCAATCAGCTCCATACATTGATTGCAATCTGACTGCACTACATTGCAATCAGCTGTGACGTTGATCTCAGGCCCAACTGTACCTGTCAGAGGAGTTTGTTGCTCCCATTCTTTCTACCACTCTCATTTTCAGTTACACCTGTGCATTAAGACCGCTCAAGAAAGTAGGAAGTAGTCATGTCTTACACACCAGTGAAGATAACTTCATCTGTCAGAGGAGCAGATTGCTTTAATTATTTTTACAATTTTCATATTCAGTTCAACTGGGGTTGTCCCTTCTTTATACAAAGTATATTAAAACTTTATTTCAACTCAATTTTATTTTTCTGAATAGGAGATATAAAATCATATCCAATGAATAATCATGACTATAAACATTGTTTTTTTCTCCATTCTGTTGGTGCCTGCAGCTCCACGTTACCTGCCGACGCCCACACCCAACTACCCCTTCCCACCAAACTTCTTCCCAGACCAGGCCAGCCACCAGGGGCTGGAGCAGCGTCCAGCAAGTAAATGTAAGTACTCTTAAAGTAACTGGCTGTAGCCCTCTACTGGTCAAACTCTAAAAATTGTGCTCAAATTGCTCCCAGTATTTTCAAGTAATAATTCCCGTAGTTTATAACTGGACAAGTAAATGTAAGTACTTTAAAAGTAACAATAAACCAGCTGAAGTCCTCAATATGTCACACTTTAAGATTGTACCCAAAATGCTCCCAGAATGCACTACTTATCCCTCTTTCCAAATTTTGTTCTCCCTATGGTTTATAAGCAGACCAGTAAATGCGAGTAAGCCTACTCTTAAAAGTAGCAGTCAACAGGCTATGGCCCTTTATAGGGTACATTCTAACAGTTGTACCCAAAGTGCACCCAGAATGCACGAGTCACTACTTGATCCTTTCTTTCAAATGATACTTTTCCTGTATTTAATGATCAGACCAGAGGCCTATATCACAAAGGGCTGATCGTTCGAATGATTACAATCAATTGATCAATGGTATAACTGATCAATTGATCTCATGATCAATATGAATCATATATCTGTATCACAAAAAACTTGCAATTGATATTGATTGTTGCTTGTGTGGATCTGTAGTAACAATACATTTGACTGCAAAATCATGCATATTAGGCTTGGAACTTGCAATAGATACCAACTATGGGTTTGTGAAACAGGAGTTGCGATAGATATGAATTTTGCTAAGTTGCTATATACGGCAACTCACTTTTTCTTTCCATGCTCATTTTCCCCATCTCTTTCTTCCTCCGAAGTCTGCCAGAGTGGAACCTTTGGACCCACCTGTCAGTTCTCCTGCTCGGACTGCATGAATGGTGCCGTGTGCAACAGCGAGGCCACTGGGTGTGGCTGCCTGGCCGGATGGAGGGGGACCCTGTGTAACGAGAGTGAGTATAGCAAGATGGGGGTAATTGGGGGGGGGGGGGGAGGGGTGGGTATTACATGTACTATGCAACAGGGGTAAGAGGGGGAGGGGCTATTCGTAATGAGAGTGTGAGAAGAAGGGTGGGGTAAGCGGCAGTGTGGGGGCATTACTTGTATAATGCAATTAGGTGAAGTGGGGGGGGGGTGTATCTGTAAAGAGAACAGGGCGAGGGGGGGAGGAAAATCTATAATGTGAGTTCAAGCTGAATATGGGGCATCTGCAGTGAGATCAATTAATTGCAGTCCAGAGCTGAAGTTGAAGGAGGGGGTGTAACAGAGAAGATTGCTAAGTGTTAGCAGAGCAAGACTTAAAAAGAAATAATTATAAGATAGATAGGGCATTTGTTTAGAAGGGTTTTCAAGGTGTGCAAAATCAATCAATCCATGTTTCATCACTCTTCCTGACCCACATAATACTGTGATGGCCACTACGGACAACAAACAGACGATTTCTTATTTTCCTATAACACCTGTTCACCTTCTTCCTCTCTCTCTCTCTTTAGCTTGCCCATCTAACTACTTTGGCCAGGACTGTGCGGAGCAGTGTCTGTGTGAGAATGGAGGCACATGCAACCCAATCACTGGTGACTGCACCTGCTTGCCTGGCATCAAGGGACCATACTGCACTGATGGTAAGTACTCTGTACCCCTCCACCTGTTCATCCTCAAACTCCTTCTTACTACCATCTGGGACTTAAGATATGATCTGTTTATACAGTTTTATTTCTTATGTTAAGTTTTCTTTGTTTCTACATCAACTTTGATACGATATTCTTATCGTTTTATTTGTTTATCCACTCAGGCTAACCCCACAGCATAGGGAAAAATGATTTCTACTTTAATTTCCATCAAAGAATTATGTGATCTTCTTAATACCGTTTTATCTGTATTTAGGGATCTTGTTATAACCAACTAACTGAAATTCAACGCTTTTATTGTTTCATCTGTGTTCCCAGTCAAACTGTCCACCAGGGATTGGGCAAAATTCATTCTCGCTTATTTTAATCTTACAACTCAGATATCATCTTCTTTACCTTGCTTTCTGTCTTAATGTTCAGGTGATAATTGCCTTTATCGTGTTTCCACCTCAAACTTGAATACAATGTTTTTATCATTTCATCTGTTTTTCCCACCTAGGCTGCCCACCAGGACTGTGGGGACGTGATTGCTCCAAGGAGTGTAACTGTCCTACTGGTATCACATGTGACAGGCGCTGGGCTACCTGTCTCTGCAGGCCAGGCTTCTTTGGATCACAATGCAACCAACGTAAGTGGACGAGCTAGGGTGTGTGTATGTGTGTGTATGTGTGAGGTGGCATGGATAGGGAGCAGTTTGGGCTACTTGTCTCAGTAGACCCAGCTTCTTTGGATCACAATGCAACCAACGTAAGTGGATAAGCCAGGGTGTATGTGTATGTGTATGTGTGAGGTGGCATGGAAAGGGGGCAGTTTGGGCTACATATCTCAGTAGACCCGGCTTCTTTGGATCACAATGCAACCAACGTAAGTGGACAAGCTAGGGTGTGTGTATGTGTGTATGTGTGTATATGTGAGGGGGCGTGGATAGGGGACAGTTTGGGCTACCTGTCTTGGTAGACCCGTCATCTTTGGATCACAATGCAACCAAATTTAAATCCCTCTCAATTTAAGTTGTTGTTTACGTATGGGACAATGATGGTTAAATACATGGAATATCTGCCTCTTCTCCCCGTCTACAGCTTGTCCTGACTACTTCTGTGGCAGCAGGTGAAATGAGTAGGGATTTAAATCCCTCTCAAATTTTGTTGTTGTTTACCTATGACTTGTACGATGGTTAAATACATGGAACTCTGCCTCTTGTCTCTCTATACAGCTTGCCCCGACTACTACTACGGCAGCAGGTGCAGTGAGCAGTGCGACTGTCACCCAGTTCACTCCCTGGGCTGTGACCCGGTCGATGGAACCTGCAGGTGCAAACAGGGATACGAGGGAGACCGCTGCCAGAATGGTAAATAACCCCTTCTCTTGCTTTACTCGCATTACAGCGTATGGCGCCTTACTCGCTAAACATGAACATGTTGTGATCTTCTGCTGATGTGAATATGTTGTAATGGTATTCCTACTTTCCTATCTAGTGTGTTATTCAGGAGTATGATGACATTTTGATATCATTGCAATTAATCAAGCAATCAACTACGTTGTGTTGACCCACAGAATATTTTGATGAAGAGTATGGCAAACTTTGTAGACATGGTACATCAATAATTCAATGGATCAATCAATCAACCAATCATGAAATCAATCAATAAGTTAATAGATGCCTCCATGTGTAAAAAGTTTGTTTATCAATCAATCAATCCATCAATCAATATTCTTCCACAGAATGCTGTGAGGGTCACTATGGAGAGCAGAGCAGAAATTTATGCCAGTGGCTTTAGGTGCATGTCTCTGTAACTAACAATCAATTATCTGATCAATTGACCAATCAATCAATCAATCAATCAATCAATCAATCAATCAATCAATCAATCAATCAATCAATCAATATTCTTCCACAGAATGCCGTGAGGGTCACTATGGAGAGCAGTGCAGACATGTTTGCCAGTGTCTAGATGCCTCCATGTGTAACAAGGTGACAGGTGAATGCAGCAGGGAATGCTCAGCTGGATATACTGGAGAGGCCTGCGAACGATGTAAGCTTTCGACTTATCTCTGTGCTCTCCTTGTGTATATTTGTCTCTTTTCCCTTTCACCCTCTCCTCTCGTTTACTCTCTCCTCTCTTTTACCCTTTCCTCTCTTTCACTCTCTCCTCTCTTTCACTCTCTCCTCTCTTTCACTCTCTCCTCTCTTTTACCCTTTTCTCTCTTTCACTCTCTCCTCTCTTTCACTCTTCTCTTTTACTCTCTCTTTCGTGAATTTTTTTCTCTGTGTATGCCAATCTTTTTGTTTCTCTTTTTCTTTATATATCATTCTTTCTCATTTTATCTCTTTCTCTTTCTCTCTTTCTCTCTCTCGCTCTCTTTTTATTTCTGACTTCCTTTCTCTTTCTATCTCTTCTAATGATGATAATAATAAATTTAATAATCATAATAAGTAATTATAATGATAATAATCATGATGACAATGACATCGATAATGATGAAAATGAAAAAAATTATAATGATGATGAAGATAACAGTAATGATGATAATGATAATGATAATACCTTTGTTTGGTCCTACAGCATGTGACTTTGGTACATACGGAGTGAACTGCAAGTTCTCCTGCCGCTGTGGAGGTAACGAGTGCAACAGCATCACAGGGGAGTGCTTCTGCACCGCTGGCAAGACTGGACCAAGCTGCCTGGAAGGTGAGCAAATCTGGGCTGGGCTGGGCCCCATCCTGTAAAGAGTTACAATTCATCTGAATTAATTGCAAGTCCAATCCCCATCTCTAATGTACAGAATTACAAGTTGTTGATGTCCGAAGTTTTTATGAGACAGGGCCCTGTACTTCACGAGCATCCGTATAGGTCCTTTAACTTTCTTTGATATAAAGAGTAGCGTCATATTTATTATTGCTATGGGTGTGTTTGTGTCTATGTTTGATTACTCTTGTACCACGTTTTCCTGCTAAAAATCCTTGACAAAATTTTTAACAATGCCGTAAACATGTTGCGTGAGTGTTCTGCTGGTTGAAATGAGTGATACAATGACAAAAACAGTAGTGTAAATACTATGGTATATAGTAGATAATGCTGTTAATTTTAAAAATGCTCTCAGCATGTCAGAAATTACAAGAGACTCGTAATACCTTTGAATCAAATTTTACATTTTTACAAAATGGCTAGTTAACATGACCTCCATTTGTTCCTGGTCTAGATTGTCCTGATGGGACGTGGGGATACTCTTGCCGCAACAACTGCAGCTGTACCGAGAACAAAGTCTGCGACAAGACCTCAGGAGAGTGCCTCTGCCCCCTCGGCTACTTTGGAGAGAACTGCAGAGATCGTAAGTTGGCCACTTTTTCACTTCTCATGCAAACGCTTTGTAGCCTGCACAGCTGGATTACCATAGCCTGACATATTTATGAATATTACCTGACCAGTTAATATGTCACAACACCTATGGTTTATATTAGATGGCCATTACTGATACAAAGCTATGATTTGTCGACAGCTCACTATGTTTTAGTGATAAAGAGGATCGTAATGAGTACATATTACCAACTGAATTAATATATCCTCCCCTGTGTACAGCCCACTTCACTTAAATAAATGAAGCATAAAGTAAGAGTTATGCAAATGTATGCAAAAGCTCAAGGTGCAAACAGAGTGGTGTAATAATTCATTTATTAGATTGATGTCATTTTACCACACAAGATAAAAACAAAACCTACCGGCCAATATCTGCATAATAATAATCATGAATATGAAATGGCTCATTTTAAGCCTGGCTACTGGTCGCTACGGCCTGATATATTAATCCCTATTACCTGATAAACAGTATTTATCACAACACTTATATATGTTTTAATAACCCTGAATATAACATTACTTCCCTCTATAGCCTGCGCTGCTGGTCGCTATGGCCTTATGTGTCGCCATGACTGCCAGTGCCAGAATGGAGCCGAGTGTAACTCAGAGAATGGAGACTGTTCCTGTGGACCGGGATGGAGAGGCCAGTTCTGTACTGACGGTAAGTGCGTGAATGAATCAAGGATTTTACAGATGTGCATCAAAGATATGATTATTTACGTTTTTAGATGCAGCTCGGGCTCAAACCTTGAACTTCTGTCGATTAGTAACTTTCACAGTGGCTTGCATTACAGGCACACACCGCATTGCCTAGTTGCTTGAATAGAATAGAGTGTTATTTCTATCGTCATAGGATTAGATGAATAGATTATGGGCATTATATGTTTTGGGGATGTCTGTCCGTACCTCCTTGGCTACTCAAATTGAAAAATTTGATATTTCTATCATTGAAGAGACAAATGGATAGAGATTAAGGTTGGTTATATGTTTTGGGGATGTCTGTCTGTCTTCATCCATACCTGCTGCCATAAAGGCCCTATGTTTTTGGTATGTCCGCTCATCTGCCGACAATTCTGTTTATCTGTTTGTCCTTTTGTTCATTTTCACATTGTCTGGATAACCGCTCAAAGGAGTTGCTTCAAACTTTGTACCTGTATGTCATTCATAAAACAGATGTAGTGTTTGAAGTAGGGGTCACACCCGATCCAAGTCAATACAATCTTTTGAACCTGTAATATATCATATATTATTGTTAATATTTCACCTCCCAGAATGCCCTGTTGGTTTCTATGGCAATGGCTGCACAACAAGATGCACCTGTCAGAATAGTGCGGGATGCGATCCGGAGACGGGAGAGTGCATCTGCACCCCTGGCTGGAGGGGAGAACAGTGCGACGAGAGTAAGTATTTGGAGGATAATATCAACATAAAATAAGAAATCATTATTGAAAGGTACATATAAAGGGGTGAAAGTGGTCAGCCACAAATTTAGCTCCTTAGTTTTTTATTTCATTCTATATCGCTTCTTCTATTCTGAATGAACTTGAGTAACTCTTCTCCAATGATTCCTATAAATTCTTTTTTCAGAACTGTCTTCTTTTTTGATATGTAAGCTGAATTGTAGGATACTGGTTTCATAAAAGATGTTTATATCTCATGTTTATATCTCATGTTTATACTTTACAACCTGGCTCCCAGGTTGTTAGGTGTGTTTCCTAACAAAACTTTGCAGTTGAGGGGTCTTGCTACAGTAGAATTATCATTCTTGATTTTCCTCTCCGGGAATGAATTAGAAAAGAGGGCAATGATCAAGTACCTAGTCTGTGAGTACTAGACTGTATTTTTCAGTATGGATTAGAAATGTCAAACAGCCTGAAAGCTAGGCTAAATATGTAACATTTGCTTTCTCTTGCTTTTCCCCGCTTCTCAGTTTGTGAGTCTGGCTTCTACGGAGTCAACTGTGAGAACCTGTGCATGTGCCTGAACAACGCCACCTGCGACCACATCAGCGGGGCCTGCACATGTGGCCCTGGATGGAGGGGACGTTTCTGTGACAAACGTGAGTACCCCACCCCCCCTTACCCCCACCCCTCCTTCCTCTTTCTCTTCAGCCCTAGCTCCCCCCTTCATTCCCTATGCTAACCATTTATTATACTTTAATTATCTAGAGTCACACAGGAGTTGTAATCACTTTATTGCGTGCCTGCATGTGTTTACAACCTATAACAATAGTAATTCTTGGAGAATTTCTTTTTTTGGAGGGGGCGGGGGAGGAAGGACTAGAATTGGAAATAGTCACTCTTAAAAAAAAAAACCCACAATTTGTTGTTTTGCCCTTAGTCATCTTCCTGTGGTTGTATAACTAGTATGTATGTTTCTCATGTACAAATTACTCCTGATATGGATTTTGATTCATAGCATTTACAATTTATCCAGAGAGTAAATCTTAAGTGAAAAATAATTTCAATCATTCTGACTTTTCTCTTTTTCGTAGCCTGTCCTGATGGCTACTTTGGACTAGAATGCCAGCTTCGCTGTAACTGTGGTAACGGAGCTCGCTGTAACCCGGTCAACGGAAACTGCAACTGCCCCCCTGGATACACTGGAGAAGGCTGCAGGAGAGGTACGGAGAATCACTAAATTGGCAACAGAATGATAGTCAAACTGTCTTTCACAGATACGATTAAGATATTAAGATTAAAATATATACCTGCATTAAATAGACAAGTTACATAAATTTGAAGAAAATAGGTAAAACGAGTAAATCAAATAAACTCCTAGTTGCTAGTGATCGTCGTTTGTTTCGCAATGAATGGTCACAAGGAATCTAAAAAGATCACAATGTTTCGTGCGCCACTGCAACACTTCCTCAGGTGTGGTACCAAAGTTGTACGAATGTTTAGTGCATGAAAGTCTTTGCCCATAGCTTAAGTTACAACAAAAATTAGACTTTAATTGTGTATATATTGTCGCAGTCCATGTACCAACATTATATTCATTCAAAGGATTTAGTGTTTTTGTGGAGAAATGATAGATGATGCATTCTTTATTTCATTGGCACCCTCTTACATTTCTAAGATTATATTTCTAAGATTATATTTGTTTATGTGATATGTTTTATTTATTTTGTATAATTATTCATGTCTTCTTTATTTACAAATAATATAAAACAGGGTAGGCCCATTCAGTTAGAAAACTGCTTTACAAGGGCACCCTGCAATCAGAAGTTTAGTTTCCGTTAGCACACTCATAGCACATCATGTGCTTTAAGTTAAACATGATTGACCTGCTCTCTTTCATATCACCACAAAAAAATTGTGATCATGATATCTGTCATTCCTACCTGCCTTCCTAGAATGCCCTGAGGGTTTCTTTGGAGAGGACTGTATGGGAACCTGTGACTGTGCCAATGGGGCTGAGTGTGACCATGTCAGTGGGCGCTGTATCTGCCCCAGCGGCTGGATTGGAATCCGCTGCCATCAGAGTAAGTCCACATAGTCAAATCTGTTTTTATCATTATTTGAAAACATTCATTTTCCTTCACATTTTTGGCATCATACATTTGTTACATGCCCCCTCTCTCTCCCTCCATCTCTCCCTCTCTCTCCCTCTCTCTCCCTCTCTCTCCCTCTCTCTCTCCCCTAACTCTCCCCCTCGAATCATACATTTGTTACATAGTTTGAATATTTTGGAACTAGAATTACAAAGCATAACTCTGCAATTCTGTATCCATGGTAGTCCTTGTCAAGGTTATGATTGGCCCTCATTAGAAAAGGTGGAGTTAGGGTGTCAATATTTGCCTGCAAACCACAGTAATCAAAGGGGTATGGCTTCATTGCGTCCTATAATTTGAAAATTTCTCATAGCCTGTTGTGTATTGTCCGTACAGCAGATTACATTAGAGTCCTGCTGCTCAGTATCTGTGTGGAGAAAGGCAGAAGCAAAGAATGTCCTCATGAAGCACATAATTGGTTGAATAGATGGTAATTCATGTGGCTGTTTTCTTCTTGCAGGCTGTCAGACCGGCCGCTTCGGTATTAACTGCCAGCAGAGGTGCATCTGTCAGAACGGCGTCTGCGATCATGTGACCGGGATGTGTGCCTGCAATTCTGGCTGGGTGGGCAGAGCATGCCAACAACGTAAGTCCTATAAAAGAGCACGAAAGGCCCAAAACAAATTCAATTTATTTTTATTTACAACTTGAATATTAGAAATTATAAACAATTTGAGCAAAAAAGATTGTAGTTCAAAGAAGTTTTTAATATAAAAAATTGTGATAACTAGCACAGATTCATGATCACTAAACTTGATTTGCAACTCGATTGGTCCAAAATTAATGTGCCATTCGTGGATTATTTCCCCCATAAATGCACTTAAATCCAATGGAGCAGCATTTCGTTTGAGTGTTAAAGAGTTCTTTTCTGTATTGTTTCCTGTGTATGGACAGCATGTGCCGAGGGCCGCTTTGGTATTGGCTGCCTGCAGCAATGCCAGTGTCAGAACGGAGGGAGCTGTGAGAAGGTTAATGGAACGTGCTCCTGTGCTGCCGGCTGGACTGGAGATAGATGTCAAACAGGTGAGACAGAGAGGGAGAGATGGAGGGGGGAGAGGAGAGAGGGGAGAGAGGGGGAGAGAGGGAGGGGGGAGAGAGAGAGACAGACAGACAGACAGACAGACAGAGACAGACAGACAGACAGACAGAGTTAGATAGACAGAGTGAGAGAGAGAGAGGGAGTGAGGGAGAGAGAGGGAGAGGGAGGAGAGACAGACAGACAGACAGACAGATACAGAGAGACAGAGAGAGGGAGAGAGAGGAGAGAGACAGAGTAAGTGAAAGAGAGATAAAAAGAGACAGACAGACAGAAAGAGCCAGAGACAGAGAGAAACATAGAGAGTGAAACAGAGAAGAGAGAGGAGAGAGAAAGAGAGATAATGGAGCGAGGAAAGAGAAATATAGTGGAGAGAGAGAGAGATAGAGATCGAGGCGAGGTAGGGAGAGATATAAAGAAAGAGGGAGTAAGAGATGAGATGGAATAAAAGACTCTTTGAATGTGTAAGGAGTAGACATTCTGCCATATATTTACAGACATACATGCATACTTAATTTTGTCAACTGCTTTATCTCATGTACCTATGGTACAATTCATCTACCCCCCAAAACAAAGATATTTTTGCCACGTGTTTATTCCACCTCTTGCTCCTTGCCTTCCCTGGTTACAGCATGCGCTCCTGGTTACCACGGAGAGAATTGCGAGGAGAGGTGTCACTGCCAGAACGGTGGGGTCTGTGACCCTCAGACTGGTGTCTGCTCCTGTGCTACGGGCTGGAGGGGCTGGCTCTGTGATAAACGTAAGTGTGCAGAGAGCACCGAGTATTTGGTCACCAGTCTGATATACGTCAAATTTAACATAACCCAATGCAATACAAAATAAAACAGTAAATGAATACATGTATATTTATGAAACAAGTAAATTATTGCATGAGAGAGTAGCAACTGTGATGGGAAATTATCTCTGTTTATGCTTGCATTTTTTCCATTTGTATTGCTCTCAAATGAGGAAAAAAATGGAACCCCCATATCCAAATAAGAAAGAGAGCGAGAGAGAGAGACAGAGACAGAGGGACAGACAGAGACAGAGATATAGTTATTGTGGCATATCTTTTACTGCTCATATAAATATATATATATTTATTTTTCCCCTTATGTCTACATGCTTGTACAAAGTAAGAGTAATTTTGGATGGTTCTGTCATGACATTAGTATGGCTAGAAGTTCCATAGGAAGTGTAATGCTTTATCCTCTATAATGTAACAAATTTGAGCATCATTCCAAAAATCTACATTTTTACGTATTAAAATTGCTACTAGTATTTGACATATGTGATATTGGCAGATGCAGTTTCTTGGTTAGAGTCTGTGAATCATGCTCACCGTAGTTATGTAAAGAAAAAATTTGAATAATTTCTTCTCTCTTCTCATTTTACCCAGCATGCCTGCCTGATATGTACGGCCAGGACTGTGCGCAGACGTGTGAGTGCGGATCCAACAACCCATGTGACCACATTACAGGAGCATGCAGGTGCCCGCCTGGTTTCGCTGGATACGAATGCAGCTCTCGTAAGTCCTCGCTAACTCACTTTTATATTGGTTTTGTGTACATGTGCACAGTGCAGACTCCCCTGGAAAACAGTTGTTAAATTGGCGGACAACCCTGTAAAGTGGAGACAGAAATCGATAAAAATGGTTCCATTTACAGCGAAACCTGTATATAAAGACCTCTCATTGAAGACAAGAAAGGTGGTCTTTCTGAGCAAGTAGCTTCTCTATACAGGTGGTTACTAAATGATATGCAAATTTTAATATTTTTTTCCTTGCTTCTTGTACACAGCTTGCCCGCCCGGTACCTATGGCCAGGACTGTGCGGAGACATGCACATGCGGACGCAACACTATCTGTGACTCTGTATCTGGAACTTGCCAGTGTAAACCAGGCTTCAGGGGACACAACTGCGAGAAGGGTGAGTAGAAAGGGGTCGGTTTCACAAATGTGAACCGGTCCTGTTCAGCTGCACAAGTTGCTGATCCACTATCTTCAGTAGATATGGAGTGAGTTTTCATTGAAAATATGTAGATTAAACAAGCATGAAGGGGCCACCCTGGGTAAATGATACTAATGAATTGATGAAAAAATAAACAAATAAAATTAAAATCTTATGGTACATGAGTTGATTGTGACCGTTTTGTGATCTCCCCATCGCAGACTGCAAGCATGGGCGCTATGGCCCAGACTGCCAGCACTACTGCAGCTGCCTGAACGGAGGGTCATGCCATATGGACGACGGTACCTGCCTCTGCCCTCCGGGATTCATCGGAGCACTCTGCGAGAGGGGTAAGCCACGCCCCCTATTTCAGGAACCACTGTCAATAGAACTATCTTTGTTATATATACTCCAATACAGCAGAGCAAGGGGCTCAGGACAGAGAGTTGTGGCACTCCATGATCGCCTACGTCATGGGCATTGCTATAACTGAAGTGCAACAAGGGCATATGCAGATGTAACAGACACTGTGTAGATAAAATAAATTATAAATGGCAATGAGAATAATGAGAATCTTGTAATGCTGAAACAACAATGACATATTTATGATAAACACCTATTATATGAACAGTGAATGTATACTCGTTGTCAGGTAACACTCATTTAAATAGGATAGTTAAAGAGATTGATATTAAAGTCTTCCATTTACTTATAAACAAGTTATTTATAAATAACCACATTTATGCAGTTTTAGTATCATCTTCAAATTTATTACTGACTCATAATGATTCAATTGTAATAATTTCATCAGAATAAACTAATTCATTCATTCATCAACTATGCCTTGTTCTCTTTCTCTCTCTCTTCAGTTTGTCCTGAGGGATTCTTTGGGCAGGACTGCCAGCACAAGTGCCAGTGTCAGAATGGTGGGCGCTGCCACTATGAGTCGGGCATGTGCGACTGTGCGGCCGGCTACACAGGCAGCTTCTGCGCCACCAGTGAGTAGAATGTCTCTAATGTCAAGTATCCTAGTTAGTACAACACCTAGATGACTAACATAAATATGTCGCAATTCAACCTTCATTTTCGACCCGCCATGCCCTGACATCATACTGACATATGATGCGATCATAATTGCATGTATCACTTAAAAAATTGTATTTGTTGACATTCATCATATACATTTTTATCCAGTCTGATTTTGTATCCTACATGTATGTATGTAAAGTATTTTCACCATCTCATTATCCAATGAGAGTCCTACTTCAAAATTGCAACACCATTAATTTCTTCTGGGACAGAGAGAGATTTAAATGTTTTTATGTTGTCTTTTATATAATGAATGGAGTAAAGCAGCTTACTCATAAACTTCATTTTAAAAAAAAATAGCAAGAAAGTTATAGGTAAAAATAGAACTGAATAAAAACAAAGCGATGCATAATAAGATGATGAAGATATAATTGCGCCCTCTATGTTGGTTTACCCACAGAGTGTGCGTCCGGTACGTACGGCCCAGACTGCTCGCTGGTGAAGGACTGCAGGTTTGGTGGGGTGCTGGATGTGGTGACAGGAGAGTGCCACTGTGGACTCGGCTACACAGGAGAACTCTGCGAGGAAGGTGTGTATAAACCTTCATCTTATATTGGTTTGTTTAAAGGTCCCCTGTCATCAAAATGCATGTCCACTTATATTGATGCAACATAATATGTACATAACAAAATCACTAACTGTTCAATGGAAATATGTGTCCTATATTTTAATATAAGTTTTTCTTCATTTTCTCTCAGCACTGATAAGCCCCGCCTCCAAAATTTCCTTTAAACTCCCACATGAAAGGTTGTTAGATGGTATTGTCTGAAGACATGTGATGCTCTTGTGGGCAGGTGGAGTTAGTCATTGCAATGTTTAATTTGTGAATAAGTTCTGCTTATTATCCTGCTAATTTCTACCTTTGATGATGTCACAGGGGGAATCTTGAGTTGGAGGATATTTTGGATGCGGGGCTTATCAGTGCTGAGAAAAAATATAGAAAAATCATTTTTAAAAAATAGGACACACAATTCCATTGCACAGTTAGTGATTTTGTTATATACATATTAAGTTGCATCAACAGAAGTAGACATGCATTTTGATGACAGGGGCCCTTTAAAGATATTTACCTTTTTGTCCTGAAGAAATGCCCCTTGAGATGCTAATCCGCTAATCAGACAGCTTATCCAACAAATTCTCCTTCTTTCCCTGCTTCTTCTCCCTCCTGTGAATGATGCTGCTTTTAAAAAAGCTAGAAATATCTGTAACTTTCATACTTTATAAGTAATGAATATTTAATTTAAAGTTAGAGTTTGTAATTCTCCCTTTATTTCCTGCACAGAATGTCCTTCTTTTATGTTTGGTACGAACTGCTCACATGAATGATGTTAAAAAAACTTACATACTCTTTAAGGTATTAACCATTTTAGTGCCAGACAAGATGCTGCTCTATGGGATTTGTGTGCATTCCTTGTGTGATAATCATCAATTGGCAGGTTAACGGTTAATCCTCTATTCTTGATTTCCTGCACAGAATGTCCATCTGGGATGTACGGGATGAACTGCGAGCAGGAATGTACTTGTGAGAATGGAGCGGAGTGTGACCGCATGTCTGGCTGCTGTTCATGTACCCCAGGTCTCTACGGACAGAACTGCCAATACAGTGAGTGGCCAGTCTACCAATACCATCTTTCATCTTGGAATCATTTTAAGGAGAATGAAACTGTGACGTCAGAGACTGACTTTCCTCTCTTGGCTCTGAGATGCCAATGGCACAAAGGCCCCACTTGATGCTGTGTTGTATCTGACACAGAACGTCAGACTCTGACAAGCTACTCCAATTGATTGATTGAAAACCCTGAAATTGAATTACATTGCATGAAAGCAGGAAATTTAGAAAACCAAATTGATAAAAGTTTGGGAAAAATCAGACATATTTTAAGCAAGTTGTGAAATGTTGACAATTATTTTTACTAGCACTGAGTGCTGATCACAATTTTATTTTGACCGGCAAAAGGGTCACTTTGTCTTTAAGATAAATCACAAAAACCGCCCTCATGGTCCACTTCTCACCATGCACCACCATTTCTTCATTCTCCCCTTCCTCTCTGCAGCCTGCCCGGCCGGTACCTACGGCTCATACTGCGGTCGTATCTGTGACTGCCACAAGGATGCTACCTGCGATCCAGTCACCGGCCAGTGTCGATGCCCCGCTGGTAGGACCGGACCAGAGTGCAAACAGAGTAAGTATATCCGCTCCTCCCAACTTGTCTGTCTGTCTTTTCATCTAGGGAAATATTCTGAAAGAACTGTCTTGCCTATAGCCTAGGTACTAGGCTGTGAGGTGCATGGAGACAATCCTGTCTGTCAACAACTATGTCTGGTAACACAGACTACGCCCTAATAACGTCATAGCTCCTCTGGCTGGAGCGAGGATGGGATTGGGGCATAGTCTGTGTTACCAAACATTGTTGTTGACAGACTGGGTTGTGTCCATGCACCAAAGCCTAGGCTATCTTACCTATTAAGTCAGTTGGTATTCTGTAAACTGACTTAACTTTGCCCGTCTCAGCCAGGATGGCTTTTTGTGTAGAGATTCAATTGGGCATACGCAATAGCATGCACACACGGCACATGCATCGATGTATGATGACAGTTGATACAGTTTGTTATTTAGTGTGTGAATGTGAGCCTGATGGCTCAGAAATATTTTTCTCTCATGGTATATAAGGGTTATTAGTTTTAATGATTATATTTATGGGCCATAATCATGGTAGAAACATTCTGATGTCATCACTAGTTCCAGATTTTATTTGTTTTCACCAATTTTGTCATTTCAAGATGATCCGTTCTTGGTATCCTGAAACCAAACAAGAATAGGACCCATGGTCTTAGACAAATGGCACATCAAATTGTATATCAAAAGTCTATACAATACTTGAATTTGCAGTGAACCATGTGAGAAAAGGAGGGATTTGATTCTTTCTAGGAGTTGTGGTTAGTCTTAAAATGAAGGAAGGTGAAAAGGACTAGTAGTCCTGAAAAAGGAACGGTTTTTATTCTTTCTGGAAGAGTCTTGAAAGGACTGTTTAGGAATACCACATCTCCTAGACAGAATCCAATCCCTCCCTTTCTCACATGGTGCACTGCAAAGTATTATCTACAACACCATGAAAGCCGATACTTACAAGCAACATCGAAAAGTCCATATGTTTTCCACATTTGGGGTGTTACCTTTGTAACAATGAGTTAATCCGTTCTCACTTTTCCCCCTCCAATCTGCAGCCTGCACACCTGGGTTCTATGGACCCAACTGCCTCGAGTTCTGCACCTGCGCCAACAGAACACAATGCAACGCCATCACAGGCACGTGTGACTGCCCCCCGGGACACACTGGGGACACCTGTACTGATGGTATGTATGATTCAGGGCCCTTTCAGACATAATTATAAGCTTGTATGCAAAAGTGGCTCTGTACACTGTGATGTTAGATATCAGGAATAAAAATTATTTAAATTTTAGAACCAATTAACTCATGCGAGCCCAATTCAGAGGAAATGATTCATTCAATCTGAAGAAGACTACACTATATCCTACATTTATGAAGCATTTCAGTTTTTTACTGTGTATATTGTATGATTATTGTGTCATTCAAAACTTATTTTAATAAACTCAATAAACTTCTTTTATCTGCTTAATGTTTATTACAACATAAATTGATAACTTATTCCATTTAATTTATATCTTTGGTGTATGAAACATGTTTACACTTGGGTTAAATCTAGAATCACATATGATATTAGATTGTTTATTGAAAAAAGTCATGTCTTTATCAATTCAACATACAGTTCAGGAGCATTATTTCCAGAAAGTGTATAAGCAAATATAATATTTATATGATTGATATATCATATGTATATTTTACATATGATATATAATATTAGTTCATCATATTCCTGACTTGATTTTCATTCATGTACAGGATGGAGCATATTATCATCACCAAAAAATATCTTTTCTTATCACATTTCACATCATATTCCGATGTGTTCTTCTCACTTCCAGAGTGTGCGCCGGGTAAATTTGGTCCAAACTGTGCTTTCAACTGTGACTGTTCCAATGGCGCTGGCTGCGATTCCAGGACAGGGACATGTAGATGTATAAACAACTTTACTGGTGCTCAGTGTGAACATGGTAAGTCCGCAATTCTCAGAGTTTGATACTTAACCCCTTATGCGGCAGATTAAAAGCTGCTCTATGGGATTCATGTGTATTGGTGCAAAAATGTCGCGTAAAGAGTTAACCCTTTTTTGTGCTTCTCTGTTCCTCTATTTGTTCTGCTTCTATTCAAATCAACTTATCATAAAGCTTTAGTTCCCTTTTAATTAAACCAGTCTACTTGGATGATACTGAAGATGAGGATAAATGTGGAAATAACTGCAGATGAATTTACTTTAGAATTCTACATTCTAGATAGTTTCGGGTAGTTTTCTTTATGTTCGATGAATATAATTTAGGAATTCTACATTCTAGGTGGTTTCGGGTAGTTTTCTTTATCATCGATTGGATTTTGTAAGTGGCATATCTTAAAGCTTGTGTTCATGACAGCATAGGAAGGAGGATTATTTGGATAAGTAGCCTGACTGACTGGTTAGCAGTTCAAGGGGCTGTTAAATATGACATGGTTCTGATACAAAGAGCTCAGGACAGAGACTTGTGGCACTGCATATACACCTACATCACAGGATGTGGGACTTTGATAGATAAAACTTGATTAAATCAGTCTGCTTGAATGATCCTGACGTGCTGTGTGTCTTCTTTTTTTATCTCCCAGGTGGTCCCTATGCTTTTGCCACTCCATCATCGCCGCTGAGAGGAGATGTAGGACCCAACGGATTCTAACGAAAACAGAGACTTTCTGAAATAAACATAAAAACTCTTAAAAAAAAAAGCGAACAGAGCTTTGGGGAATAAAATAAAACCAGACACCGTCGTGACAGCATTTCCATACCCTGACTGGTTGGATCTTTGGGAGATTGCGGCTTATTGCCTTGGTCACAACTGGCCATGCGTGTCGGCAGCTTCCATGCCAACTTCTAGTATGGCCTGAAAAAATGTGCACCTCCTTGCGTCCGATGTATGGATTTTCAGCGAAACAAGATGCAGACCACATGCAGAGAGGTGCAAGGCCGGTTGTGACCAAGGTATTAGTCGGGTTCAATGCGGTGCTGGATATATGAAACTTGGTAGGACATCTTGGGAAAAACATGGAATTTTGACAACAAACTGGCATTGCATCTGTGTGATATTAGATAGAGACAGAGATAGCAGGAGTCATCTCACAAAGAGAGGATGGATAAGATAACGGACAGCCAACTCATCCAAGAGACTGCAGGCAGTGCATTGTGGGAAGGGAGATGCGAATCTGAGCAAATGGTACTTGAAGTTGATTTGACACGTCCGTACAACACATTTTTGACTGCTCGATGGCTGAAGCGTTGGATACCAGCTCAAAGAATCATGTTTAGCTCGGAGCTGTGTTCAAACATGACACATAGCTCATATCGTGACGTCAAACACCAAAAGTGAACACAGGCTTTTAATCCTCTTTGTACCAAGGCGTGAAGACACCATTGGTTTATAACACAGTGAATGAGCCCATGGTACTGAGAGGGTTAACACTGTAAGCTGGTACCTAAGTCTTGCATGCTTACAGGGTAACTGCAGTTCCCTGCCGACCATTTAACCTAAAGCTGCAAGGAACTGTGTGGTCCCTGTGCTACATCCATGAAAATGAGAGAATGTAGCAGTCAAGGGTTAAATAATGTTTATTTACAAACTTAACACAACATCTCTGATCAGCTGTTGTGTATCCAAACCTCTACTACTAAACCCAACCATGTTTCTCTTGTCATTAACTTCTGATCAAAACTGGGTAAAAATATATTTACCTATAAACATGACTATGTGACTTCATTTGTTCAGCATCTCATAAAAAAATCATCAGGTAACAAATTTGTTCAGCATTATTTATTGCATATCTAGGATTTCTTCAGTATGAAAGTTTGCATTTGCTGTAGTGTAATGGCCCTATTTGTCCAACATCTGTGAAGAATTGCATTTGCTGCAATTTACTGGTCCTCTTTCTTGTAACATGAAGGATGTGCTGTTTGAGATGAGGAAGGTGATTGCACGAGAGAATTTATGTCGGTTTGGTTCTGAATGTTCACTTGAAATGGGTGCACTATAGAGAAGTGTGACAGAAATCAAATCTGTCGATCCAATGTCATAACAAATTGTTTCAATTTATTTCTAGAATCTTGCATAACTATGTTGAGCTTACCATATTCCTGATATGAACAGTGATCCAAACTTTGTGTCTTTGTATATCTGTAAAATATAGCTTTCCAATGGAGGAATGCACATCCGACTATGTATTCATATGTATCTCTTACGATGAACCTCTTTTACAAGGTATAAACTAATCGTTCAGGTATCATATATTCCAGTCCCTCTGTATTTAAACTAATACAAAACTTTTTCAAAAGAAAAGCGAGTTATGCAAGAGAAATAACAAAGTGACTTCGATCTCAGTATATGTTGTGATTATGTTGTTTTTAAATTACATTTAAACATGTACCAATTTTGGTAATGTTATCAATGTTAGTGTATAGCAATTGACTACATCCTATTTATTCTCACTAATAGCTACTATACAAATGAAGAGCAAGAAAAAAAATGGCAAGCGAGCGAGCCTTTTGAAGCTCAGTTGATTGTCGCTAGGTCGTATGCTGTATGGGATTCTGATTATTTGCTCGTTTATAATACGGTAGTAAAAATCGATGGTGCATTTTATTCATGTATGATAAATAGTTATTTATGTGTGTGTGTTTCTTACGGTTCCTTCCTCAGTTAATAATCATGTAAGATATTTGTTATTGTCTGTTTTGTAATTTATATGCATTCTCTGGCAAGACAAAGAGGCTGAGTCGAGTGATTTTTTTTTTGTTCAGTGTTGCTATATCAAAGACTTGGACAATTTTCTCTGCGGTTCTATGTAACGTGTACGATATTTCAAGTTTCTCCCTGTCAAATCACACTTTATAATACAGTGTACTAAGTTCAAGACTAAGAAAATTGAAGATAATCATTTCATGTGCTTGTAACCGACAGCAGTTTTATTGCTAACTTTGACAATTAGTGTATTGATTTTAACAGCATTAGATGCTGTTGTGTTTGCAAAATAATGTAGTACTTTTTAACACCGTGTAATTTTGACAAACCGTACGCCTGTAATGATACGAAGATCCAGTTAACACTTGCAGTATTATGACAAAGGCTTTTTTTTTTTGCGCCCATTCCATATACTAACACCCTCTTATTTTTCTGTATGAAAGGACATGAAATGTGAAATTAATGAAGCAAGTGTATGGATGGTGTAGTACATTATTCTTAATGTACTGTACATGAATATGAACACAAGGATGGTGCCCATACAGATAACATCTTCATATTGATTAGCTAACTGCGAATATCATCTTGTTTATATAATCTTGTTTTGAGTACATATTGTCACATTTTCTGGGAAAAAAATCCGCTTGAGAAGCATCGACGCCTTGCAGGTTAAAAGTGCTGAAGCTTGATTCATGCAACGGCTAGTAACCACTCTTTATCATTCAAAGCAATTATGCTGCACAACTTCAGGGATACCTGTGAATTAAACCTGTAAGAACCCTCTGCTAGATTGTAGAGGAATGTTTTAAACATATGCAAGTAGTGTATTAGAATGACGTCAGTGTTAGTATTTGGAGTCAGATGCATACCACATGTATCAAGTAGAATTGACTTTGCCGTACATTTTGTAGGAGTCTGTCTCTGTTTAAAGACATTTCCAATAGAATTATGACAATATTGTGATATGAAGTTGATGTGTGAATACATGATTATATTCCCTTTAATGCCTGCTATGGGCCTGTTGGTTATGAATGTATTTATTCTTATTCCAGAGATAAATACAGTCGTGAACGTTAGGTCTAGTATACCATAAAGATATTGTCATTAGTATTTATACTCTCTCTACTTCGTTTGTACATGTAGCTTTTTTCGGCTTTTACACATAAAAAAATATTAATGAAATTAATCATCATCCAGTCAGAATGTACTCTTTGTTTTTGCCTGGATGAAAGTCATGAATTCCTTCCATGTGTTCTTATAAGCATTTTTAAAAGTGTATTTATTATTTTTTCTATGAACAGTATATGTGATCCTTTTAGACAACCCTGTACTAACAATATGCAGAATGGCTAGATATTGTCCCCGATTTCATATACATGTAACTTGTTAATGGATGAAAACAAGTAAACACAACTTAATATTTGACCGTTAAATGGTATAGACTAATGTAGCAAGCAATATATGTAATCTCTGACTTTTTTCATTGTTTTACTTCCAGATTCTCAAATGCAGATTTTGTATTAAAACAAATAATAATGTGAATGTAATTTCAAATACTTGAATTTTGGCTGTATTTTGGAATTTTAAATAAAGAGGTCTAAAGACCATGTTCTGTACATAAATTGATGTCAGGTGTCATTTCTTTTTCATGTTTAATGTAGCCTCAAGTCCAGGCTGTTGGGCATTTCTTAACTCTTCATATATGAAGAGTTGGTATATATTAATAATATATATTAAGATATATATAAATATATATATATGGCATATATGCCATGTATGTACTTTGTCAACATCAATGTGTAGGCATGTGTGGCATTATCTCATATTTTGGGACATTTTCTCAAGAATAAATAGCTTGATTTTAACCAAACTAGAAAGGAATCATCCTGAGGAAACAGGGACCATTAGCTCTTAAACTTGTGGTGTACAAGCGGTTAGGGGCTGGGGAAGGGGGTAGCCCCCAAAACACCCCAGGGGGAAACTTTCTGTTATTTTTTAAATACTTTTTCTCAAGAATAAATAACTGGAACCATCCTCAGGTATCAGGGACATTAGGTTGTTAGCATGGAGGACAGAAATGGCAAGGAGCTGGGAGAAGGTAGCCCCCCCCCCCAAAAAAAAAAAAAAAAAAATGCCCCCATGCATGGGACAACTTCCTCTTATTTGTGACTTTTTCAGAAGAATAATTAACTGGATTTTAACCAAACTTGATCTTTAGGTAATAGAGACTATCAGTTGGTAAACTTGGGGTACACAAGGAGCAAGGTGTTGGGAAGGGGGGGGGGGTAGCCCCCAAAACGCCGCAGGGGAAACTTTCCTTTTCTTTAAATACCTTTTCTCAAGAATGAATAACTGGAACCATCCTTAGGTATAAGGAACCTTAAGTTGTTAGAATTTAGAATGGGGAAACACCAATGGCAAGGAGTCATGGGGGGGGGGGGGGAAGGGGTAGCCCCCTCCCCCCCCCCAAAAAAAAAAAAAAAAAAAAAAAAACATGCAACTTTCTCTTATTTCTACTTTTTAAGAAGAATAAATAACTGGATTTTAACAAAACTTGATAGGAATGATCTATGGGCAATAGGTACCTTACGTTCTTAAAATGGTGGTACTCAAGTGGCAAGGGGCGGGGTGTGGGGTAGCACCCCAAATGGCCCCAGGGGGCAAATTCCATTTATTATTTTCTTGAAAGTAGACCTAAGGTTTTAAAAATGGGATACAAATGTAAAAAATTACTGTTAATTTTCATAAAACTCGACAGATTATTCTCAGGCGATGGGAAAAATTTGTTGCAAATGGGGATCTCATCCGACATGAACTAGCTCCCCCCCCCCCCTTCTTTCCTCCTCGCCCATCACCTCAGAAATGCGCCTTGCGGTCCAAAATGTGAAGGAAAAAGGAGTGTTTTTTTAAGTGTATCAAAACTGTACAGTAACCAAGGATAAAGGATAATCAAACGTACACATGTAGTGGCGTACTCATCTGATGAGGGGACAAGGAAGACCCCACCCCCCCCCCCCTCCCCTACCCTCGAAATAAACATGGGCCTTCAATTATTCTCTTGTTATCATGGGGGGACTTCGTTCCCTCCCTCAGTGCATGTATTAATATTGAAGGGTTTTTTCTTTCGTTCTTTTAACTTTTTTTCCACAAGCACCAAATTTTGAACATATGTTTAAAATACTATTAGGAACGATATGAGATATCATTTTGGGGCATCTAAAATGTTTTCAAGGTCGCCATTCAGTATAGACGCCATAAAACTTGTTTATAACCATACATAAAAAGGTAACAGTGAAAAATCAATCCCTAGTGCTCAAAATATGAAAGAACAGTGATGCAAATAATACTATTTCCATATAAAATAAATACATGTATAATGGGAAATATAAACAAAATAAATGTAGTCAATCAGTTTTTAAAATGGCCACCAAAATTTGAATAAACAAAACACAAATTGTCACATCACTAAATGATGTATAATAGTTTTGATTCTGAAAAGGCTAGATAGAATAGAAATTCGTAAACAAAATCAGTGCCAACGGGAAGATATGCGCTAATTACTTAACTTTGAAACATTATGTATGTTGAATTATGTAATACAAATAAATGCTGTTATTTCTTTGATAGATTCATGGTGATATACTTTTCATACAATGCAAAGTCATGTTCCTCTTCAGGAGCTCCTTAGTCCTACCTCTGTATAAACTGTTGGTCCATCACCTTACCATATACCATACTACTTGGTTGGGTCCATGGTATGGCGATGGACCAAGAGTTCTGACAGACATTCCCAGCCATTATATGGACATAGTCACCAGTCCTGAGGCCTCTACAACTAATTTCATGTGGGTGTTCCAAAGGCTGCAAGACAGCAAGATGCAAATGCAAAAAGGCAGAGCTTGCATATGCAGCCCTTTGTTCGTGTGAAGGAGAATGTTCATCATAAATGCTAAAAATATTTATATTTTTTTATTCTAATGGAAAATCCTCACAAACAATATATTTCAGATTAAAATTAATGCTTTGAGAGCCATGGACAATCATATTATGGGTTATTTTGAAACATCAATTAAATGTTTTGTACGGATCGGTTCCAACTTATATCATCTCATAATGTAGTTAAGACTTCGACTAAAATGTACATATCTTACATAGTTTTGAAAGTCATGTTCCTTTTTCTAGCCAATGCTTGCAATATGGACAGAAAGATCAGTGATAAAACATCAAACTCCAATTTTTTTAAAACCAAATATCGAAATCATATAAGCATATATCTTATATCATGTTATAGTTTGGGGCCATATAATGTTTTTGGGTTGTTTTCAAGGCCACTCTTTGTTCTTTTGTCACTATACACTGTCAATAATCTCTTTTCTTATTCATACCCTCACTATGAACATATCTCGATCAAATGAAACAAATTGGAGGGAATAAAGATTAATATTTTAGATTGAGTGCCATCTTGGAAAATGGCGCCTCAAGATAAAGATTCTTTATTGCTTCTATATTATAAAATTGCCTAATTTATGATTCGAAACCTATGAACAAATTTCATTCTTGTAGGTTATATTAAAACAGAATACACCTAAAAAAGCATTGCGTTGGTAGACACTTAGGAAGCCTACTTGAAAATGGCGTCTTAAGGACACATGTTTAAAGGTATCCCGTCCCTTTTGCGGACTTAATTCTGAAAGTTCCCTGACTTTGTCATCATTTTGGAGAGAGTGACTATATAACCCTTCCCTGGAAGCGACAAAGCGTGATATTCGGTTTTGAGGAAATAATCTTCGGTAATTGATCATACCACGAAAAAAGTAAAATCTAAGTGAAAACTAGTTAGATTTTCATTTATCCTACGGGAGTTATAATACCTCTGACCTTAGAATTCACACTTAGTATCTTAAAGATACGTGCTAAATTATGTGCAAACTTTGATGAAGTTTGCAGATAAAAAGGGACGGGCCATCTTTAAGTGCCTCTATATCTAATTTTGTTGAGTTCATGATCATTAACCTATGTACCAAATTGTACCAAACCTATAACCTGTAACCTATGTACCAAATTTAGTGCTTGTATGTAAAAATAGAATAAAGCTAAATGCATGGCTTCAGCAGCCATTTTGGACGCCATCTTGGATCCTCCTTGTCTCCTCATCAGATGAGTACAGTTTGGATACATTCAAGAAAACATTTTTTTTTTCTTAAAATGTTGAACCGCAAGGAGCATTTCAGATGTGTTGGGGGAGGGGATGTGCTATAGCTAGTTAATGTCAGATGGATTCCCCATTTGTACCAAATCTTTCCCATTCTCAGAGAAAAATGTGGGGGGGGGGGGGGGCTTCTCCCTTACGTCAAAATGTTTTTGGAATTTTGTAAAAGATTCAACACCACCGTCATCTCCGACAACCTCGAGCTGAAAACCGACGATAACCAGCTCCAGGACGAAGCCTCTTCGAACTCGTGTAACAAAAGATTGTGCAACTTGTTTGATAATATATATTGACTATCGCCTTTAATGATACTAGTTCTTTAGCAATTCTTTTTCTTTTTCTTTTTATTTATATTTCTTTATATCTTAAGCCTGTCACCGAACCAGAAGTAATTCAAATAATCAAAAGTTTTCGTAACGGTAAAAGTCTCGGATATGACAACATATCTGTTGATATTGCAAAACCTTGCACATACTTTATTCGCAGACCTTTGGCACACATATGCAATCTGTCAATACAAACTGGTGTATTCCACTCCAAAATGAAAATCGCAAAAGTTGTACCCATATTCAAGAAAGACCTCACTTCAGATTGTAGCAAATATAGACCCACTTCTTTCCTTACATTATTTTCCAAGGTACTCGAGAGAGTTGTTTACAATCGTATCTACAATTTCATGGTGTGTAATATCTCCTTTGTTCCAACCAATACGGGTTTAGAGCGAATTGCTCTACCGAATTTGCTTTGATCAATCTTTATGATAAAATCCTGAATTGTGTCTGAATAAGCATGCAATAGCTATTTTTATGGATTTATCAATTAAGCATTTGATACCCTGTCGCATACAATACTATTAGCAAAATTGCGTTATTACGGGATTCGGGGCATACCACTTCTTCGGTTTCAAGGCTATCTAGCTGACAGAAAATAATACACTGTGTATAACTCACATACTTCTGATTTCATGTTTCTTACACCTAGTGTACCGCAGGGTTCACTTCTTGGTCCTTTATTGTTTCTAATATATATAAATGATATAATAAATTCCCCACATCCTTGTGACTACGTTCTTTTTCGCAGTCGACACTGCTTGAATTGTCTCTGAGGAAAGCATTTACATTTTGATCAATAAAGTGAATGTTCATTTAATGCATGTTCACAATTAGCTTTTGTGCAATAGATTATCTCTAAACATTGTAAAAACTCCATTTGTTGTTTTCAGATATAGGCAAGACCTAAATACTTGTTATAATGATGATCCCTTATACATCAACAACATTAGAATTAAGCAATGTTCAGTGGTTACATATCTTGGAGTGCGTGTAGATATGTATTTATGTTGGGATTTACATATAAATTTTCTTAATTAATGTTTTTGATATAAATACGATGCAATTGCCTGTTTAATGCGTAGATACTTTTCAAACCTAATAGATCATGCACATGTTTTCATTGAATGCTCAAATTCATCAGTACAATACCCTTCAACCTGTTAAATTCCACATGTGGAAAGTTAAATACAGAATACTCCTTCCATAGACATAGTACAGGAAATTAAATCAAAGAAATGGAGGTGGGCTGGTCATCTGGCCAGGAGGAAAGATGATAGATGGACTTATAAACTAACCGTCTGGACCCCCAGGGCTAACACCAGAAGAAAAGGCAGGCAAAATAGGAAGTGGATTGACGATATTAGAGAGTATGGTAGTGTGACATGGAAACGAACGGCACAAGATAGATCAAAATGGAAAAATGATGAGGAGGCCTTCCTTCAGCAGTGGAGAGAAAAAGGCTAGAGATAGAGATAGACTCTTTCCAAATCAGCCCATTGTTTAGGTGCAGTAACCTAGAATTCATTACCAGCCCACATTCAGAATGCTTAGTTTCGTAATTCTTTTAAAATCAACTTATAAACAGTGTCAAAATAAAATGTAAGCCAAATTACAAAGGTTAACTGACTGGCAATGGAAGCAATGTTGCTCAGTTATGTGTTTCTTTTGTAACAGCTTTAAACACCACATGGCCGAGTTATTTCGACTCATCTTCTAAAATCCCTTATACCATATGTTTTATAATACAGGTAACCTAGGCTCTGTGGCGCACTCGCATCGCATTCTTAATTCTTTTGTCTATCCTTTTCGCAGCTGGGAGCCGTGCCTTATTTATTGTTACCTGCGTTTTTTCGGTTTGCCTGATTTTGCCCTATGGGTATTATGTAATAGTAAGTGACGTGAGCACATTTGGGAGAACATGATTGGTAGATTTTGTTTTGGCATGATGGAACGAGGGTCCATTCTTTGTCGTGATTGACGAAAGACCTGTTTTGTCACCCACGGGGAGGAGTCCTGTGTGCGGGAGAGAGTCGGGGAAGTCTGGGGACTTGCTGCATGAGAGTGAGTGTATCCGCCCCAACTCTAGCTGCCACTGTTTCTGCTGTCATGAGCTGGAAGTGCAGACGGCCATCGTGTGTACACAAATTCCTCCGCGAGGCAGGCAACATGGTCTTCAATTCTTCAAAATAACTGTAAGTCTGAAACATGCCAGTTTGCGGGGGGTTTCTACAACTGTTTAATTTCTGTACAGGCAAGTCTTTCAGATTGAAGTTTGGCTTTCTAAAAATCAGTGCTTTCAACTAAAGTGAACATTTTAAATGCAAACAATTTCTGACACGAAAATTACCATTTCAAATTGAATGATTTCTTCTAGTTCGGAAACTGAACGTATGTATTTTTCAGCAAAAACTGAAATGTGTAGTAGTCAAATGTCATAAACGCCCTCTTTCGGCAAGTAACAAAAGTCGGCCATTTTATGTCAGCCATGTCGAACTTTGAGGAAGCCTATATTGTCGGGTATTTCTCATTGATTGGTACCACCGTGTATTTACGGCATGTATTTATATTGGGATGAAAATGAGAATTACTTTAGCGTGGCTATATGTTTTGATAATCAATGGTTTATGCAACTTACGCATTTTCTTAACAAGCGGCCATAAGTGATAGTTGCTGGTTAAATGGAAGTATTGTACATAGCAGAGGTATGAATCATTCTAGCACTGGACATTATTATGCTAGTAAATGGCTATTATGCTAATTGGGGATATCGAGGAGATATCCGGTTGCCGTTTTTTTTTTTTTTTTGCGAGGTCTATTTGGTAAACCAAATGGTGTGCTTATTGTCATTTTAAGATGTCGTGTGCTTTACAAGATATAAAGTTAAAACGTTCAAGTTATACTTGGGTTAAATATATATTTATGATGCGGTGTAACTATATTTCAGCTGTAATCAAGGGTTCCGCCATCACGTGCCCTTGCACCCAGACCGGGCGGCGACTGTTCGGTTTCCTGGTCTCCCTCATCGACGTCGCCGAGCATCGAGGATCGCAACTACTACCACCTCAGCTCGGGCATCAACGTCCTACCGTGTAACCTCTACAGCGGGTCTTTTGATGAACTCGCGCTTCAAAAATCAACGTTATCGCGATCGCGTCGCCAAGGCAACCGGTTTGTATTGACGCTGCACACTGCGCTGAACATTACCAAACGGCCATATCCAGGTTTTGATATCTGTACTGCAAAGATAGTTTGATGTAAACCCATAATTTCATTCATAACGTTTGATATATATATGAGTAGTAGACAGAGTCAATATATTTGATTGTTTACCCATCCTCATTCCTATTTAAAGATTATTGTATTGAGGCAACATTTCACTGTTCAATTCAATTGCTATGTGTATGTTATTGCGTTTCATTATAATCTGATTATTTCATGCATTCCTTATAATTAAAGTTTAATTTTGAAACTACATAAACATTAGTTCCGATTTTTATTATTTATTTATTTTATTTATGAAGAACCCCACAGTGTAACAAACAGCATTCCCCCTCTCTAAATACTCTTTACCTGGCGCAACATAGAATGAAATAAGTTAACAGCTTCAGCTCCCCGGTGTAATTATTTTATTTATCTGCATGCTCTTTTTACACAGGTGTACCCAATTTATCAAGCCACTGAGGCAATACGGGTAAACCTTTTTCTGCATTGTTTATAGTTGACCCGTGCTCGTATTGGGCATTCTCATTTGACTCATGCATACTTATTTGCAGTAGAAAATCCACCTCAATGCGTATCATGTAATTATACACTAACAATTAAACATATTCTCCTTGAATGTGTTGAACTTGCAAATATTCGTATTAACTTTTTGATTGTCCTGACCTCAAGACATTATTTAGAGATATTTCGCGATTATGTGTTATAAACTTTCTAAAGAAGATCAATCTTTACACTAGATTTTAAGTGGGAAACCGATCGTATCCCAATCACAACAGGTATACCTTTGGGCAAGGTATTTTATTCCAATTGCCTGGTCTTTCGGAGGAGACTTTAAACCGTCGGTCCCGTGTAAAGGAGAGTCACACCATTGGCACGTTAAAGAACCTGCTTCTCTTTTCATAAAGAGTAGGGAAGTTATCCTGAGGAAGTAGTTAACATATTGATTTATTTGTGATTTATAATCCTGCTCAAATTCTGTAAATCATATTGGGGAAACTTGAATTGTATAATCTTTTTATATGAACTGTTCGACACTTATATGACACTCAAGTGTTAGTAGTGTCGTTTATTTCTTATCAATCAATCAATCAATCAATCATTGTTTATACTTACATCTCTGCAATACTCATGTTGTGCCGCTTTTTATTAATCGTCCCTATTGCTGATCAGTCAGTATTTATATTTTCCTATGTTAAGTCATATGTTGATATAATACATGTTTCAATGTTGTATATTTTTTTAGTTGTTCTAGATTCGATGTACTGGTGGTCAAGATGCGACCCATCGACATCGCCTGGCCCGCCAACGCCAAGGAGGTCGCGCGGGAGATCCTGGATTATGTCACGGACGGCGACACACGCCCTCTCCTGGTCCATGCCTTCTCCGTTAGCAGCCATTACGCCGAGATGCTCGACCTGATGGATGCATCAGAGGGAGAAGAAACGCGCGTCTGCGGAGCGGAAGTAGCCGTTAGGCCTATGCATCGGTGCGTTACCGCATCGTTGATCAGATCCTGTACAGTTGTATTCTCTCCAGGAATAGCTACGAGGGTATATATACTCGCAGGCCGCCAACAACTCCTTAAGGCAGTTTGTCATCAAGAGGGTTGCAGAGACCTACTATTGGCTGACCAACAAGTACACCATGGATAGCATCGTCAAGGTGAGCTTGAAGGGTGAACTCTCCCGTGAGCATTGGCGTGAAGATGTGTAGTAAGCCAATGTGGTTTTCAGGGAATGGTAATGTAAGAGTTAACGGTCCGTCTCATTGGTGGAGATGACGCAAGGGCAGCATAGATAAGTTACAGAGACTTACAGGAGACTTGAAAAAAAAATCAAACGCATTCGAATTCACGATGACATCTCGGAGACCCGTCTAGTCTCGCGGAGACTCGGTCTCAAACAAGCCACATATTTCTAACATTTTACAAGGCATAAACTCAGCAGTAATTCACATCTTGGGGAATCATAATTAATAATGATTCATTAATGTATGAAGGAAAGCGAGAATTCCATAAGAATTTAAAAAGAAACAAAGCAGAGTTTATTAACGATCCTATTGTTCTGCATTGTCCTTCAGGTGAATGAGATCTTTACTGGCCGCCCGGTCAAGGCGCCCGCCCTGAACCTCTTCTCTCGCGATGACCCGATCGCCACGGCCAAGGAAAACGTGGCGCAAGCATGTGGAGAGCGACCTGACGTCAAGTGTTGCAGAGCTCCCCACTTTGCGAAGCACAGTGACGAGTAGGAGAGCATACTACGGCTTCATGGGCAAGCTGACACTGCAGCGCTGCCGCACGTTCCAGTTAGAGAAACTCAGCAGTAATTTACATCTTGGGGAATCATAATTCATAATGATTCATTAATGTATGAAGGAAAGCGAGAATTCCATAAGAATTCCGTCGTCGGCGGGGACGCTACTGTACTAAGCGCCAAAGCAGGCCGAATTAAAGTAGAATGAGTGAGGAAGATTGTCGAGAACTCGCGGAGCTCAACAAATGAACACTAGGCTAAATCTTCCTAAAGGAGTGGTCACTATAGACTGTAGGATGGACTTTGCCACGACTTAACGAAGGATGAGAGAGGGAGATAATTAATCCGCGCAGCCAGCTTGACAAATGAACAAGAAATCCCTCCTACCAGAGATGCCATGAGGATGAACTTTTGCGAAACTTGACAAAATGGTAAGGGAGAAAGAGAGCCCGCTGAGCTAGCGCAACAAATCAACTCTAAATCTTGCCTAAAATAAAGGTCACGATGAATTAACGGATAAGCTTTGGAACGATTTGAAGAGAACGTGCAGAGGTAGCTCAACTAATCAACGCGACATCTCTCCTTAAGGAGAGGTCATTGAAGGGTGGACTTTCCCACAGAGGAACACCGGGGTAACTCCACACATGTCCGATATAAATATCAGTGACACATCTCTCTCTTGATTAAGCTGCGAGCTTTAGGATTGACTGGTCAGAAATAACCGCCAATCTTAATTGTTTACATGCCGAAACTCGCACATCATTATTGAACCAGCGGACTGCATCTCCTTTAGGGTATTGAGCATTAGTTTATAACTGATGCAGGGGAACAAAAGGTATTTTGTATCCACCCATTGGACAGTCAGTAGACATGTTCACCGTAATAGCGGATCATATTCAGATATGCTTAGAACGAGTATTTACCTAACTTGTGACATATCACTCAAGTCATAGCTGTATGTGTTATGTCACACAAAGAAGAATGTTTCATTATCATGTATGTATATCATGAAACTAATATGTGAGCCAAGAATCTGAAGGTTGAGATTTTGTACGTCGTATACTGTGTAAAGTTTACTTGAAAGAGTTTGGATTGATGAAAAAGAACCAGGGGTATGGGGCATGGGAAGAAGGATTGTGTTGATAAGCATCCTGACTGACTGGTTTACCATGATATGCAATATCAAATACAAAGAGCTCAGTACAGAGAACTTTGTGGCACTCCATGATCGCCTACGTCACACGGCAAAGCACCCAGAGATAGAGAGAGAGAGAGAGAGATAGTATATCAAGCAGTCATTAACTATCAAGATAGCTTGGACAGACCACAAGGCAAATCATGATCGATGAATTATTTCACGAAAAGTTGGATTGCATGCATGAATACTTTTGAACAAAGAATGACACCACTTCTCTTAACCCTAATACTACCGGGGTATTTCAAAGCATGTTAGGGGGGGGGGGGGGGCATTATGGCCATGGGCCGCCCGATTCCCTCAATTTTTTTCATGAAGGTCAAGAATTATGTACTCTACAAGTTGTATAGCTAAATTTACGAAAGTGCCTTTTTTTTTTAAATTCAATAATGTATGCTCATTTATGCAAGAAATCAATAGATAAAGCCTCAGGAATATCAATTTCTGGTACAAATGTCTTTCACAAATCCCTCATCAATTCCTGAAAAAAGGATAGGTTGTGGTAATTATTTCTCACGTATTTCATTGTTTTTCGTCAAGCGCATTTTGCGATTTGGGTGTCAGTGTGTGTGAATCTGGATGTATGTGGGTTTGTGTGTGTTATTTACACTACCTATTAGAAAAGTATTTACATAAAATGGGAAATCTCCTGCATGATTTTGTCCGTATGGTTGTGCTCAGTCTTATAGAAAAATAACGAAATGTCACTGACATATGTTTGGCAAACGTAATCTGATATCGGCACGGTAGGTCCGATCGTCATAAATTTGGTATCAAAATGTGCGGAAAGGATCAGAAAAAAAACCATGTTCGTTTCGAAATATTGAGGTGTTCGGAAGTACCGACAAAAAATTGACGGGGGATGGGGGAATAATGCACCCCCGTCGAGTATTAGGATTAAAGGATTGTGTGAAGCACGTTAAATTCTCAATACTGCACATATAAGGGAAAGTCGTCCCATGATGTATGAGTGTGAGAGACCGGCGGCATGGATCATTGTTCGACACATATCCCCGTCACACACACGCCTGTGTTGCAAGTAATAGCATGTGAAGTGCACAGTATTGATGCAAGAACACGACATGGAATTCATTCTCTATAAGAAGCAGAATAATTGTGGTTGTATTTAATTGAGGAAAGCAATGTTTGAACAAACCATTTCTCTCTCGAATGACATTCTATTGCATGTGAATCTCCAACGATATACGCTATCCATCATGTACATTGTATATCTATATATTCATGTTATCAGAATCAGTGTTGGCGTGTGTGAAGTATCTAATTGGTGATTCAAGTGGCCTAGCTTCTTTGCATTTTAGAGTGTACAGCTCGGTTTTTCTTGATTTCCCCCGAGATGTTCCTTCACATATACATATATGCTTCTCTCTGCTTGTGGTCTGCGTCGGGTTTCGCTGAAACTCCTTGCGTCGGACGCAAGGACGACGCAGGATCGTAGAAGTCGGCAAGCAAGCTTCAAACTCCACGTAGAAAAACACGGACGGCTGGTTGTGACTATGGTATAAGGGATCCTAGTATAAATGTACTTATCTTTTTAAGGATGGAATAAATAAGAATTCAAAAAGTTATATTTCTATGCGTTTAATAAAGACAGCATCATAAAAGAACAGGTATGTGTTTTTTTATTTTTAGTTCTTGAAATAAAATGTTTGTTTGTCACATATCCCACCTAATATCCTTCATTCTCATTTTCAATTTTATATTGTAAGAAATTATTTTACTTTCTTACTCTGATTTTAGTTGTATTTTTGTGGGGAGGGGGGGGGGGGGGAGGACGCTCAGCCAGCAAATAATATGTAAGAAAACAACATGACTTTTTATATTCAGGAGAGTTTTTGTCGAGAATTGCCAAGGTGTTGCATCACTGTTTGAATTGAATTTTGACTAGGAAAATTCTCTGCATCCACAATATAGATATTTGAGTGTTTCCTTCATCAAAGCAATGAGCATTTACATGATTATACATGATCAGTATATGTAAGAAATACTATGTAAGAAAACAACATGACTTTTTATATTCAGGAGAGTTTTTGTCGACAATTACCAATGTGTTGCATCACTGTTTGAATTGAGTTTTGACTAGGACAATTCTCTGCATCCACAATAGATATTTGAGTGTTTCCTTCATCAAAGCAATGAGCATTTACATAATTATACATGGATCAGTTTCATCATTACCGTATTGATATATGTCATGAATTTGAAAATGTTGATGCATTCAAGAATAAAATGTATATTTGTGGAGAAAATAAGCAACCGTCTACGTCTGCTTATCTGAATATAGAGTACCGAAGTGTTACGCCATTTGAACATTATTGTCAAAGACAAATGGCTCTAAACAATACGGGCAGAACAAGCAGCGGTGATTACAACGGGGAATGTAATTGAGAGTGTCGGACACTAGCCCGATATAGTGTATTGGACAGGTAAACCTCTCAGTGGAGTGAGTTTGTTTAGAGCCAATTTGTCTTGACAACATGTTCATATGATGACACCACTTCGGTCCTCTATATGAAAGAATGCTTGTATCGGAAGAGAAAAGAACAACGAAGATGGCTTGAGAGAAATAGAGGTGGGGGTGGGTAGAGAGAGAGAGAGAAGAGGAGGGAGAGAGAGAGGTGGAGAGAGAGGAGGTTGGGAGAGAGACGGAGAGAAAAGCGGGCGCCATGGAAAAGTAGGAACATTTCAATGGCCAATTATCTCACAGCATATAAGATGTCATATCATAGTTCATGTTACTACAAGATTGTATCAGATTTAGAGGGCTCTCGGGTCACTTTCAGGATACAACAAATGAGCTCTCCTGACCACATTATGGTCTGCTTTCATGTTATCGAAATATTTAAAAAAAAAATGCACAACAAATCCCCCCCTCCCTCATGTGATTTTTTTCATAAATTGCACGTTTCTTTATATAAAAAAAGAAAATTACCTCACTTATAAAAACTTGTTGACAATCTGCAAGTTTATATGTTTAATACTCTTTGAAAAGGTACCAACATCAGCAATCGGTCTGTTGGCTCAGTTGGTAGAGCGTCAGACTGATAACCTGAAGGTCGTGAGTTCGATTCCTGACAAAGATGCTCTTTTGGTTTTTTTCTCGTTGATTTGAAACGAATAGTCTATACGCTAAAATCACCAAGCAAAACCACCGACGTCTTATAGCCTAGTGGTAGGGTAAGCGCCGGGACTACCTCACACTCGTGCTAGCGAGCACGGGTTCGAAACCCGCTAACTCCAAGGTTGCAAAACCAAGGTTCAAGGATTGTCGGATGGCCCGGCAAAGGCATTGGGATCACCCTTGTTCCTCCCCTAAAGAGTTAGAGTCTATAGTTTTTATAGGCTACAGTTTTTAGGAGGTAGGAAGAGATACGCGATGGGCCGGTCGCCATACCAGAAGGGAACTAATGGTAGTCGGTAAGGGTTATGAGCTTAATTGCGGAAGCCCGAAGTCACGACACCTGAACTCCTGGCAATACCATCGCTTAACCTTTTATTTTTTTGTTCTTGAAATATTCACTTTAATTGTTGTTTTCCTTCTATCTTTGATGACAACAATCAACCAGAGCCTTATCATCTTTGTTGTTCCGATTTTCATTATTCCATATTCCTCTTCTTATTATTTTTCTGCCCGTTTTTTTTGTCCATTGATTTTCTATCCTTTTCTGGAGAATGTTGCATATAGGTTTAAAATTATTCTACCTTACCATCAATGTTAGCTACCAGGAAAACATAACTGCAACATGGCCCTTATCTCTGATATCATCCAATCTTTCTTATTTGCACAGAGAAGAGGGTATCCCCAACCAGCAAGGCTATCATTCAATCCTACAGCGGAAGGCAATCCCTTCAGGGAAACGCCTGATCGGAGGAGGGTTCGTTTTCCAGTAGGACAATGACCCAAAGCACATGTCAAGACTATTCAAAGAATATGCAAAGGCTACTTGAAGAAACAGAAAGAGACACAAGACCTGGCAATCATGGATTGGCCGCCCCAGTCTACAGATTTCAATCTCCTTTCTTGTCATTTATGTTTTGAATTTAAAAAAGAGGTTTCCATACCAGTGAAACACTAAATATTGTTTAATTTTATTTGTGTGTTTGACTTCCAACTAGGAAAAGGAAAAATGAATGAAGTTGCGCATTTAACCCTGTATAATGGTGAAAAGCTCTGGATATCTAGATTACGCGAATGTAATAAAAAGGTTAGCATTTTGATTTAATGCCATATTGACTGGTAGGCAGCCATTTAATAGAGTATAATTTGTTTGAATCAAGGATAAAATGTACATTCTTATATACTATTCACTTTAAAACAAAACTTGAACTATGGCTATGAGCCTGAATATCAACAAAGCCTACCAATTATACACTAAATGCAGGTGTTCCTAAACTTTTGGAGTCCAGTGTATCTCTCTTACTTTCTCTCCCACTACATATTCCTCTTACTTTCTCTCTCCCTATACTGTACATACAGCTGGCCACCATACCGTACCGGGTCGGCAAGACAAAGGAAGGGCAGACAAGAGCGAAGGTGGATAGAATCAATCAATGGATAGATGGAGCAGCCAATCTACCAACTAACACGGGCTGCGACAGTTAGATGCTGCTGCGGGAATATTCATTTTTATGATTCATTCAAAAGAATGTCAATTACAGTACATGTATGTAAAGAAAAAAATCATAAAAGCAAAAATATAATTGAAGAAAAAGCGGGGAAAGAGAAGCACTATCATCTAATGATCAAAAGTGGTGCATGAAATTAAGTCGCAAAATGATGAGTAAAGCACAACCCTGTCACATCAAACCTCGTAGGAGAAGGGGTGAAGTTGATAGTCCTTACGGTTTTGGAAAATAGATATGAAAGACTGAAAATATGTCTTTTTTACAGAATGGTGGCAAGATCGTCACGCTTGCGAGACGATAAATATTATGCTTTTGTTCAGATGCATATGCGTAAGCAATTGTCTAATTCAGTTAGAAATTAATATCAGGAAATAAATTTCAGTAAGAAATTAATTTGATAATTCTAAGCACAATAGATTAAACCGCCAATTTACATGAAGTCTGTGTAATTTTCAATGAGGCATAGAAAACAGCGGCCCACATGGAGAAGTTAACAAAATATATTTTAGCCTGGAGTAGATTTTTGAGTAAGAGATTAATGACAAAACGACTGATAGTCTGCAAGCGTTTAATTGAGAAAGGAAATGGAGAACAAGGGGATATCTTCTCGTTTAAGCCAATAATACAGTTTATATGATGTAACCTTTTTTTTATTGAAATGGGCAGAAAGAGAAGTTCTGTAAGACATTAATCTTCAATGGTTATGTTTAACTTTAAATCAATTTCAAGAGACAACTTTGCCATATATAAAGCATCACATTGCTGGTACTGGAGAACTTTCTCCTTGGTTACCATTATGTGCTTTAGTATACAGACTGTGCATAGAGAATGTCCATGCTATGTAAGCCTAATTCTGACATCAAAATAGAAATGCTAGGAATCACCATTATCATTTAATCTTTCAAGTTCAGATTTTATTGAAATCTTTGCATGAGACCATTCACAAATATCTCCTTATGGGTAACAATGTGACTAATCACATATTTATATACGTTTAACATGATTCATCAAAACACTGATTGATACAGAATAAAGTTTCTTTCAGGTCAAGGTCTAAGAAATATGCCTGACTGAATCACACACAGATTAAAAAATACATGCACCGTTTTTTATGAATATAAGCAAAATATGTGCCCATTGTGTAAAACCTGATTTTGCTGTATGATTTCATTTTCTGTTCTGGGGGAGGGGTGGGCTTCGAATTTCTTGCAAATAAATACCCCAATTCTTTTAGACTCAAAAATCCAGATCTCCTCACAAGCAATAAACATGCGTGCACTCTGGTAACTTACTTTTTCATAAAAATGTCTGTATGCAAAGTTCACAATTGATGCTTTAACTAGTGTGACTTTCAAGTCTGCTAGATATATGAAAAGTTCAAATACTTGTATTTCAGCGCAATACAAAAGATTGGATACATGTGTGATTTTTTTTTTTTTGCAATAAAATGATATCATACATTAGCGAGGTTATACTACAGATGTGATACTAATTATTCTAGAATATTATGCTCTATCAGATAACAATATGCAACAACAATGCTTTTGAACAATAATATACACAAAGATATTGAGTAGGTACTGCCATTTTAAAAAGGATCTTGTCCTTCTCAAAATGGGTATGCCTCAGACCAGCAAACCCAGTGTACACACACATTTAGTACTTGACATTAACAGAATATACACAACACATTAAATAAACAGATGCTTTCTGATGATAGATGTGAACATATTGATGCATTTTCTTAAATTTCCTCTTAAAAACATCTACAGACACAAAGAAATGCATGTATATGTACATTAAGTTGCTAAGAAATGTGTATGTTGAGTTGCAACACTCATGCATCCATCACACGGTTAAAAGAATAACTTATACAGCACCAGATTCAGTTTCAATATACACCTACACAATAAGTGATAATATGTAAATAAAGAAAGAAGAAAACAAATAACATTTCTTTCTTTATTTATTTATTTCACGTTTTATTTAGACAGGGTAGTCCTTTCAGTCTCGAGGACTGCTTTCCAAAGGAGCCCTGTGATACAAATCACGTAAACATAACAAAATATGTAACATTCAAATACAATTAATACAAAGATCAAAGATAACAATACCAAAGACTAACACAAAAACACATTTGAAGAAGGAAAAAAAAAAGTCACACAAATAAAATAAAAATAAATAAAATAAAGGAGGGGGTGGGGTGAGGGTGAAATACTTCTCCCCCCCCCCACCCCACCCCTCTTACCCTCTATCCTGTTCCGATAAAGACGCTGACTATCCTGTTCGTGTAAGGAAATGACCCGGCAGTGGCTAGAATCAGAATAATATATTCAAAACCGCACCCCTACTTTCCTATTTCGATCACAGAATGACAAAATCAAAGGGTCTATAAAATCGAAATTCACGTTCACTTCAGTTGATGTATAAGAGTATTACCGGTTCCGCTGGCTGGTGAGAGAGTGCTATATATTACAAAAAGAAAAATACCCTCACGCGCATTATATGTTTAGAAAAAAAAATAGCAAATCTTTATACAATTGTTAATTCACATGTAGATTCTTTTTATCAGTGGTTTCTTGTCAAGAAATGATCAGTTACCCTTTACAAATGTAATTAAAGTACATTCCCTAATATCAACATAGGCTTTAATGTCATGTCAATGTTTCAATACAAAACGTGTTTGGAATCCACAATTGATTTCCCTTAGATTTCCATATCAGAGAAGTCATACATAAATTATTTTCTTAGTAAGAAATCTTCCAATGAATTTAGAAGAAAATTTATGCTCAGTTACCCATCTACAGAACATCTATAGGCATATCTTTACTAAAAAAAACAAGGTTTCACAAGTCATCGTCAATGGTAGCTATTGCTTTGCAGTATAAAGATCCAAAAGAGCACACAATGAAATAAAATGATTACATAAATCTATATTATTATTGTTAAAAATAAATACTTAAGATTAATTACTTTTTATTGTACGTATTATATTCCTAAAGATAGCAATGCGGTATTGACTTGATTTGTCTTGGATTGCATCTTCATTCCAGTACATATATTTTATCGCATTTATCTAGTAAAGACGATCATATGGAGTTACCTTTATAAAGAAAATAAGAATTGCGCACAGTATATTACAGAGTCAAATAGAAATTGTAACTGCTAGTGTTACTAATAAATCTCACAATATTAGACAAGCATCAAATTAAATGTAACAAAGGTTATTCCCCTAAGTCAACATAGTCTTTGTGAGACAAAATTGCCCTATAGATGTCGTTAAAATAGTGGGTGGCCGTTATACAACTAGACAATTTAATTGAAAAGTCTCAGCTTCTAGTGCGAAAATGTTGGTTTGTTATCAAGAATATGTAGTCATCGAATTAGGTTCTGACATTGATTTACATAATTATGCAAGTATTTTAGGGATAAATGAGGATGAGGCGTGATTCTTGGGGCCATTGTGAAAACCATTATTTCTGTCATCTAATGTGCATGTACATGTATCTTGACTCATGCCGTGCAAATATGTGGCCCTGGCATGTCTATATAAGTAATTGATATGGGCAATTCCACGATTTACTACCTTACACTTTATGGTACCTTTCCCAATATTTTTGAGTGCTGGAGGAGAATGCACTTATATTAACTTTTACTTGTTGTTTTTTTCATGTCAGTACCAGAAGGTTAGACCTGCACTGCAGTATCCAAACAAATTATGGAAAACATTTTTTCGGGGATTGGCATGACATCAGTAATTATATACTTGGTACATGTTGTTCTGAATGCACCTAGTTTGAGGAAACTAAGTTGCAAAGATGTGTTATTTTTTCTATGTCTTTTTATGTAACGTAACTGACGGAAGTTCAAGTTCTTAGTTTGGGAAAAACAGGCGAAAAAAGGTTGATTATTGCGGCCATAAATTATTGAAACCCCAATAATATGGCCCCCATGCCGGCTTATATTACTCTTTCCAAAAATGTATAGATCAGCAATCTTTTTGAACGAAATTATTGATATAGACATAGTGTCCTTGACTAACTTGGCCCATACTAAGAAAAGAAAATGTCTGCTTTGTTCCCTTTAATAGTGGACTAAACAAATTTAAGAAATATTTGACACCTTAACAGGCTTAATTACCCCCTGCACAGATACACGTGCACATTCACTTGCGCACACACACTCACACACACACACACACACACACACACACACATTCACACTGGCAAACATGGCAAAAGGCAATCCCAGACACATCATTATGTATTGCGGCCATGCATACAAGTAAAAAAAGCAAGATTATTGGTGGAGTTGGTGTTGGAAAGCGGTTACAAAAGCGCTGTATACAAGTGCCACTTGCCACCCTGTCATGACACCAGTCTCGATGACTGGCTCAATAACATTCAGTGCAATTAAAATTATAATGGCTTATAAAAAAAAAAGTCATGACATACAAATTGTATGAACACATCAGCAACTATTGTATTATAATAGTTGCTTATGTAATGCTAAATTATGTTACCAGTCATAGTTGCTTATGTGTTCATACATGATAATGGCATACACATTATGCCAAGTAATACATGTAAAAGGATCAAGTTGACAGATATTGCTTTTGACCTTTAACCAAAAAATATTACACCACCATACCCCCTCCTTTCACACCGCCTTCTAACATTCAACTATAAAATTACAGTTGTATTATTACAGTAAATTTCTTCTATAAAAAGAAAAAGGCTTACGCTAAAGACACACCCACTTCACCTGTTTAATGAATGAAGTACAGTCATGGTCCAAGGAACACATTGGTATCACATGTGTGAGCTCTCCTGACCACATTATGGTCTGCTTTCATGTTATTGAAATATTAAAAAAAAAATGCACTGATCGGGCTTAAGGAGACTTGATAACCCCCTTTTTCTGCAGGATGCCCCTTCCTTCTCGTTTCAATAAAGTACGCCAAATCTAAGCTTGAATATGTGATAAGAGGGCGATAAAGTTCCAACTCTCCCCCAGTCCAAGGTCAGTATTTGCCCTCTTATATCATTGAGAATGGTTGAGTACTGAATATCACAAACTACTTCCAAACTCTATAATAATCAAGGACAAATAATCCATAAACAGTACATGTATAATACCAAATATTTTCAAAATGTGACAAGAGTGCATTGTACTGTTTAGCAATGGCATTCACTGTAATCGTGGGCGTATATGTTTGTGTAATGTGAACATCTTTGACACAATGTTAATACAGCAGTTTTTTGTTCACATTTTGCAAGACTCAAATGACATTCTGGCATGCTTTCACACATCTCTAACATGCCCATATTTGGCATGAAATTCATTGTGTGTTGATAAAACCTGAATATTAAGATTTGCAGCATTGAGATGAGCATCAGAACATGAATTTTGAGAGCACCGTGAGATTCACTATACCAGAGGGGTGTTATGAAGGAGTAGAAACTCGAGCATAATACATTCAAACATCTGTATGGGTTCTAAAGCGTGCTCATGAATGTCAAAAGAATTCCATAATCATGACAATGCTTTGATGTCCCATGTGCCGAGCCGACATTTAGCTGATGTCAACTTGAAAAGAAGTTTCTTTAATTTCCCATTTGTCTGTAGACGTTTTGTTTTTGACAAATTCGTTTGCAAACTATAAGGAAGTTAACGGCAGATAATGACAGATCCTAATACTCTGCTTTTCTTTCGAAAAGTATTGAGGAATCATTAAAAATCGGACATATAAGCTATTTGTATTACTTACAAAATTGACCAATTTCTTCACTTTCCGACAACTTGTGCATTTGGGAGATTCAACCACCCTCAAAATGATATATTAAGCTGTGTGTTATCATTAACGGCGTTTGTGTGTGTTTGCGTGAAGCAGAGATATTTTACTTGAAAAACTTGTTTATTTGTGTTTGCTGATACCTGTTGTGCTCATGGAAGTATTAATGCCATTAACGGAACGGGACAAGCGAAATGAGACTGTACATTTCTTTTGTTCTCTCTGAAAAACCGTGGCCACACAATCATGTTCATAATTGTTCAAACACCTGAACAGCACCTGTTGAAAACACCATAACTTTTCAGCGGCTTGGCACATGGGTTCAAAGAAAGAAAGTTGCTTCCTATCCTTCCATAACACATCCCTGACTATACACATCAAGAGCCAGTATTTCACATAACACATATTTCCATGGAACCTCAACACATATACAGCAACGGGATATTCAGAGTAAATACTGAGTGGAGTAATGCAGAGACACTAGTAGAATAAACAAAGGGGGTGGTTGATAATTAACATGATTAATACTGGATAACAAACAAACTAAAGGCACATTCACAAATAGTTGTTTTGCTGCTACTGCTCCATTTACACTCGGTCTAGAACAGCAACTTCTGCAGGCTTGAACTCTTAAACAGTCATCAAGACAATGATAATAACAGCACCCTTTCTTTGCAGCAATGTACGTGATACATTTTCTTTACCTCCCCTTTCTCTTTCTTCGTCTTATTCTTTGTACTATAGCAGCTCAACTATTATCTCCGTGAATATATTGGGCTGAGACTTTGACAAAGGACCCCCCTGAAACTGAAACACTATTCTTCCCGAAGTCTGTTGTTTGTCACCTACTCGTGGTATTTCCGGTAATCGCCCGACCACGGTCAAAACATCCGACCAATCGCGGTCGGCAAGTAAACTTTCTTACACCGCAGAGCTCCGAGAAGTTTACCACGATGGACAATGAAAAACGATGCGCTCCCGAACAAAGAAGCCGCCCACGAACATATTTCAGCCTCATCGGAGAAACTTCACTTCTCCGCATCCGTCGCTAGCCGCAGCCCCTCGACGAAATTCAACGACATCTTGGCCGATTACCCCACGATCACCAGGACGAACTTCACCGACACCGCCATCCGACACTCGGTAACGCACCATATATCGAGCGCCCGCGACGTCTTGCGCCTGACAAGCTCGCAATCGCCCGTGCTGAATTCGATCACATGATGGAGTTCGGCATCATCCGCCCGGTGCCGAAACGTACGGAGGGTGATTGGCGGCCCTGTGGTGATTATCGAGCGCTCAACGCTATCACACGCCCGGATCGATACCCCATCCCGCATATTCACGATTTTGCGGTGATGCTGGCAGACAAAACGGTGTTTTCAAAGATCGATCTCGTCCGCGCTTACCACCAGATCCCCATTGAGGCAGCCGACATCCACAAGACCGCGGTTACGACACCGTTCGGATTATTCGAGTTTACTCGGATGGCTTTTGGTCTCGTTTCAACGATTCATCGACGAGGTCACGCGCGGACTCGACTTCTGCTACGCCTACATCGACGAGCTCCTCGTCGCCAGTGACAGCATGGAGGCCCACGAGCATCATATCCGCGCCCTTTTCGATCGGTTGGCAGGTTACGGCGTCGTGATCAATCCTGCCAAGTGCGAGTTTGGTGTGACCTCGCTCGAGTTCCTCGGTCACCGCGTCGACCACGAGGGCATCCGGCCACTCGAGAGCAAGGTCACATCGATCCGCGATTTCCCTCTGCCCACGTCTGTGCGCCAGCTGAGAGCCTTCTTGGGGTTGGTGAATTTCTACCACCGATTTATCCCTCACTGTGCCGACATCGTCCACCCGCTCAATGAACTGCTGAAGTCGAAGAACACGCGTTCTTTCCATCTTTCGGAGCATGCGCTTCACGCCTTTGAAGAGGTCAAACGTTCCCTTGCACGGGCTACCATGCTGACCCACCCTCAACAAGGCGCCCCGCTGAATGTTGTCGTCGACGCGTCCGACGTCGCGATTGGGGGTGTTTTACAGTAGCGGATCGGCAATGACTGGCAGCCCATCGCATTCTTCTCTCAGAAGCTCAAATCAGCGGAAACACGGTATCGTACTTTTGGGAGAGAATTGCTCGCAATATATCTCACGATTCGCCATTTTCGCCATGCTGTTGAGGGGCGTGATTTTCAAGTCCTAACAGATCACAAACCCCTCACCCATGCACTATCGGTAAAGCAAGATCGATATTCGCCGCGCGAAATTCGACATTTGGATTTCATTTCCCAATCCACGGCAGATATCCGGCATGTCAAAGGGGCGGACAACGCAGTCGCCTAGCTATCGCTGACATCACAGCCAACACCGTCGCTCGCACGCTCGTCACGCACTGGATAGCGCACTATGGCACTCCGTCGACGATCACCACTGACGACGCCTATTCGAATCCGCGCTGTTCTCATCGCTCATGACAATTGCTCGGTGTACGACGCATCCGTACTACCGCCTACCATCCATGCGCTAACGGGATGCGATTTTTTTTTTTCCGTGATGTTAACGCGTCACAACTGTCAATTCGCATTTTCTTGGCGTCTTGAATAAAGACCACGTCTGGTCTGCGCGCGATATGCCAATATGCGATATGCATGCGAATTGCACTACTACCTACAGCGCTTGCTACTCTGCACTGCTACGTACGTGTAGAGTATGCATTATTCAGCTGAGCTATGTACAGCAATACCATGTCTGAAACTGGATGTGAGGGTGCCTCAATTCCTCAACGGATTCTAAATCATAGTCATAAGAAATTCGATTCATAATCATAATCATAAATTACTCTATTCTAGTCACAGCCACAGGACTCGGTCTTAACTTAGAAGAGTCTACTAACAGTAACAAGTTAACATGTTACTGTAGAGAGCAATTTTGCATGTTACTTCTAAAGTTAGACTACATTATGATATGAATTGAATTTCTTAAAAGTAACAACTAACACTAGACCTAGTAACTTAACTTAACCCTAGACAAGACGAAACCGTCATAATTCTAAGACTAATTAAGTTCATAGACATCATTAAAACGCGTGTTAATTAATGGCATGCAAAATTTGAAGTTTATCATTTTCAACTTTGACCTTTGTCTTTGCAAACATGACTGTCAATTTGTGGTTTCCATATCCATGGAAATGCGGCATTAAAATGTTCATGAATAAATTTTAGGAAGAGTCACCAAGTTTGAGGGAAAATGATCAGAGCATTTAGATATATAGAGATGGCCCATAATAGTTTGGTAGGGTGCACAATGTGCCCCCCCCCCCCCCTTGAGTAATATAGACTAGTCTTCGCACCTAGATCTTGGAGGAAAGTATCCATGCTGAGTATGCACACAATTTAACATGATTCAGTACTTGTCTGATTGCAATATAGACCTAGAATCTAGATCTAGGGCCTAGCTAGACCAGATATTTTGAAGTGAGAATATTATGGGCAATCACATTATTCTTAGAGTCTGGAGTCTACTCAGAAAAGCATAGATCTTGATCTACACATATTTATGACTCCTGCATGTGTTGTTCTACCCAGTCAGTTAAGACAAATGGATTTACATATGTATAAGGTGAACAATTTTAAATACATAGATAAAGTATGGAATTCCATAGATTGCAAGATCTACCAATGCATCCGAGAGCTAGATGTACATATAAAGCTTCATTTCATCCACCTCTAGAGTCTATGTGCACACTGCATTCGGCGATCATGTATGGAAGTCCACGCGCATGCGTACTGCCTACCTATATCGACAACGGCCTGCAATCAAGTCGCTCTGAGGAATAAAATTAGCCGATGTGACGCGTTAACATCACGGAAAAAAAAAATCGCTAACGGGATGGTAGAACGCTTCCACCGCCAACTGAAATCGTCTCTCGAAGCCCGTCATCATGTGGTATGGACCGAGAGTTTGCCGCTAGTTTTGCTTTCCATTCTGACCACGATCAAGCAAGACGTCGGGCACTCTCCGGCTGAACTCGTATACGGCACGACGCTTCGCCTACCTGGTCAATTTGTGGACGGACCGCCTACTCCCGACGTCATCGACGCCACCGACTACATCCACAGACTTCAACGCATGGTGCACGCTATTCGGCCGTCTCCGCCACGACAGCAGCAACGATCTTCCCATCTCCCCGACGAACTGATGACGTGTACCCACGTGTTTGTTCGACATGACGCCGTCCGCAAACCGTTGCAACCCCCGTACGACGGCCCGTACCCCGGGTCTTTCACTACCTTCTCAGAGATGAATCGCTGTTGTCATATCTGCACTATAATGGGTATAAACGTGGTCCACTATCAATGGAATTTCCATTTTACTCTGTGAGTGGTACAACAGACCGGTTTACTAATGTACCGGGGTAGTCAAATTTATGAATGTTTCTTCCCTCAGGGCCTAATAACAAGTTATTCCATTAACCTGTACCTAACAATGGTATTTCTGTACTTGGAATCCACTTTGTCAGGGGCAACCTTTGTTAAACTGGTATGCATAAAATTTGAATATGTTTAGTAAGCCTGAGGTCATTCGTATTTTATTATTATCATTACCAGTAATAATCTGGTCATGCGCACATTGCAAGTATGAACATGCTTATTCTTCTGCAGCTGAGAAAAAAACAATAATAATACAGTGACTGGTCATAAAATATGAGACCTTTTTTCAGTTTGAATTAAAATGTCAAACGGCCTGGAAGCCAGGCTATGTTGTATGCAATGGTAAGCCAAGAATGTTGGAATATTATGGGATACACCGATTACACAGATGATTTACCTCATGCATTGGCATCACCTGCAGACACATTAGTTGAAATGGGTGCATTAAGACAAACACATGCATTCACACAAACAAACACACACACAAAAACATGAATTATATGTATAACTTTCAAAGTTGCCAAATATCCCTCTCTCTCATCACAGGTCAGTAGAGCCATAATGATGGCAAAAATCACAACTTTTTTTTCACTTTGTTTCATGACAAAAAGTCAATAGTTTTATTACAAAAAGCAAAAACATTACAAATTCGTGAATAATACCTGATCTCAACATCTCCACTTCACAAAAACATAAATGATACTAAAAACCGGGTCATATACATAAACCTCAGAAAGCAAATTACATTAGGGTCTATGGGCCTCTAAAGGCATCGTCACATGACATATCAATTAAATTCTAACAAAATAAACTATACGGCAACCTTGGATGGATGAGCATAACAAAAAGGCATTGCTGATAATTTTGAAGGTTGTTACAACTCCTTACAATCAGAATTTGAGCAATGCATATTTCTTTTTCAAAAGCTAGCATAAATCTGCTTTGTTTACAGAAAAAGAAAACCCCTAACAGGAGCTATATACGCTACCCTTCAAATTCAACACTACTAAATCTCCAAATAATGCAAGATTAGAAACATATATCCTAGAAGAAATCAAATTCTTCAATATGCACAGGATCCTAGCTGTTTTTTGAACAGCACATAACTAATCATTATTTATACAAATGAGATCACAGGATACCTCGCTGTTTCACAATTTTAATGTGTTTTCCCTTTTTTATTTGATCTGCTGGCAATTGTTCAGATATACCTAAATGTTTGCATCGATAGACCTGTCCCAATAAATGATTCCAAGATTTGATGAATTGCAATTATTTATGCCAGAAAGACAAAAAGGAAGAAACTAGTATCTTTAACCTGATCGGCATTTCATTGCTTGCTTCAACACATCAGTGTTGTGTTTAACTCAACAATTACATGTATTTTGTTAAATCATTTAGTTTGCACATACTCTGATAACCCTCAGTTGTAATGTCTTCATCCAAGTTCAGGGGGCAAAAGGATAAAAAGGTTAAACAAACATAGAAAATCAGCCCTAAACCTTGAAATACAAAAAAAAAGTATTAAAAAAATGAAACAAAACAGCATGTATTAACATGTGTGGTAGAGGAATGTCTTCAATAACAATAATGATTACAACATTTCACATGAACAAGTCATATATATTTGAACTGTTAACATATTGAAACTTGTTTTTCATGAGACTTGACATGGATATTTGCTTACATCACAATTCGAAAAAAAAAAGGTAATACATATCTTTCAAGGAGAAGTCAGTTTTGCTTGGGTATTATGTCCATGGTATAGTAAAAACTTCCCCTGCTAATACTGAAATATCAGTAATACAGCAGTAGCTGCACCTTTTTTTCTGCACAGCTACCCTTCCCCCACGACCCCCCCCCCCCCCCCCCCCCCCCCCCAATAAAACAGGGATAGGCAAGCCATCAAAAAGTTGTATTTCAATGTTTGGAAAAAGTATTAACACGTACAGTACATAAAGAAGGCTTTCCATAAGAGTCTCAGAAAGTGCATTGCGATGAGATGTACAATCAACAAGTAAGGTGGTTAGAATCTTCAGTGGGATGCAGTGAAAAGAAAACATTAGGGCTCAGGGCGAGCATATCTATTTTTTGCCCTGGACCGTGTTGCAATTGTTGTAACTTACCATTCATGGTAACTACCATTGGTAGCAGCCAATAGGTTTTCAGCTTCACTGCTGTTGGTATGGCAAATACCATCAATGGTAAGTTGCAATAGTTGAAAACACAAGGCCCTGGTCGGATGTTTAGTTAAATGTCTAAAATAGTCTAGCTTCACTGCTAATATTAGCAATGATACAAATGGCACGTCTACAACATGGAACTTTGGTATACTGCATTCTAACAAAGTACTCAGTGACAGAATCGGCACTTCAGTTGCTACAGGCCATTTCAACAATACTAGTTATTACCACAAATAAAAAAAAAATGGGGAAACGAAAAGCTGTAGAAAATAAATGACAGAGATACATCAGCCAGTGAAAGCTACATCAAAATCCTTCTTAACAATTCTTGAATATTCTTGAAACTTAGCAGATGGTCCATTACATGGTCAGATGTTGGTCGCTCACAAAATGTGCACATTACACTTGATCAGTTGATACTTTAAGTACAATCAGAGTGCATACAGTGGACACTAATACTGAGCCTATGAGCTCACAACACTGCTAGACCTACAAAGTAATCAAAGTCTAAATGGACAAAATTATTAAATTATAAGTCATGTTTTCAAAGCAAATTGGTACATTGTTAATACAAATTGGCATCATGTTATGAAAATTCAGTTTACAATTTAACAGAATTCCATGTATTCAACTGAAACATATAATTCTCCTGAGCAGCTCGTAATCATATTGTCACATTTAACTTTCATTTAAAATAGGTACTGTGATATAACAATTTTGTTTCTTTCAAGGATACCATACAGGGATGAACTTCTGCTAGAATTCTAAGGCACTAGAAGCAGCGTTCGTCACCTGCGCCTCCTGTCGTTGGAGTGGCTGCGACTCGAGTCTTTCTTAGATTTGTGAGAGCGGGAGATGGGTGACCGTGACCTGGTGCGCGACCTATCTCTGCGGTGCTTGTTCCTGCTCTTATGCCTGGTGTGCGATGACTCCTTGGCCGGCTCGTTGTAGGGGCTGTAGTGGTGCTTGTGGTGTCTGCTGCGCTCGCGGGATCGGCTGCGGGACCGTGACCGGCTCCTGCTGCTGTAGCCTCGGGGCGGGGTGCGGCTGCGCTTGCGCTTGTGGTGGCGGTGCTTGGGGCTGGCCGAGCGGTCACGCCGGCTGCGCTTGTGGTCTTCCCGCTTGGTGCGCTTGTTGCTCGACGGGCGTTTCCGGCTGCCGGCATGCGGAGAGGCGCTGCGACTGCGGGAGCTGCGCTCACGGGAGGAGTGGTGATCCGACGGGGTATCCCGGCTCTCCGATCTTCGGTCACGGCTCGAGGAGTGGCTGCCACTTGATGCCGATGTGGAGGGGCTTCGTTTATGCTTGTCAACCTTGCCGTTTTCCCTGGAAAGAAACAAGGTAATCAATTACTAATTTCTGGTTGTCCTTTTTTATTAAGTTGGTGACTATTCGTGTAATGGTCTAGACATACAAACAATCAACCATGTCCATACTGAAATCTGACATATTTTTTACATGTTTCATGAATACCTCTGATTCAGGTCTGTCTCTGTGTCTCTTTCTCCTTTTCTCTCACTCTCTCTTTCCCCATTCTGCAGTAAACCGTATAAACCATGCAACTGATGGGCACTATTTGAAATCTTCCGATCCAGACATGCGGTCAGATATTAGAAGGAGTGAACAGAAAAGCATGGGGTACCATGCAAGTCATCGTTCAGCCTTGACAGGAGCTGCCCAAAATAATGTTTACATCTGAAAGTCCTGACACACACGTGGGAGGTTAACCATTCCAGAGCCAGATCAAAATCTGCTCAATGATATTTGTGTGCATTAATAGCCACAAAATAGACCGCTTGCACATAAAGACTTAAAAGGGCATCTTACCTGCTCTTTGTGCTGCCTGCCGACCCAGAGTTGGGCTCCTCCTTGACCGCATTAGAGTTGGACTTGTACATCTTGGGCAGGCCTGGTGATTCATGGTTAGCCTTGGGCGAATCTGCGGGAGGGGATAGAGAGTGAGGTAGAGTGAATAACTGTCCATCAAGTGAGGGCACTGTGGTATGGTGGTGCGAGCTCTCGACTCTCCCAGAGAGATCCTAGGTTCTAGCCTTTGGACAAGGTGTTTTTCCCTCTCAACCCAAGTGTAGTAAATGGTTACCTGGCAGGAATTACTCTCTAATTAGATCAACTTGCCTCTAGTGCTTCATAGTTGCCGACTTGGCTAAAGCCAGGGTAATATCCAAGTGCTTTAGGTAATACTTTGTACTAGGAGAGCACTATATAAAAGCAGATTATCATCATTGAATAATCATTTGCAATGGCTTCTTTGCCTACTAATTATCTTGTGCATTATACATGACTAGTGAAGAGTCAATAATATTTGTGTTCAGTTCAAAATGATGCAACCATAATAAACATTTGAATGCATGTATGAACATGAAGTTGAACTTTGAAAATGACATTTAAAGATTGTCGGTCCCTTTTGCAAGCTTAAAATTTGAAATCGTCTCTCACGATCATAAATTGAAGAAAGTGTGATTCAAGACCATTTCTAAGAACATAGCATGTTGAAGCTTTCTGTACATGTAAAAATTTCAGCCGTTAAATTTCAAACCGACTTTTTTCGTACTACGAAAAAAGTATTAGTCTTTGTTACATTATCTATGTGGTTATTACGGATGTATGAAATCCTGATTTTGTCAGAAATTACCAAACTTTGGAGATGATTCCTTCTATACAACAATATTTTTTTTCATAATGCGTTTCATAATTTAATAAACAGATTAATCAATAAAGCAGATATTTCAACACAAGCTGCTAAGAGCCTGAGGTAAAAACTATTAATAAAACGTTGTTTACGTGCATTATTTGAATTTTACACTACGTATCAGTTTAAAATTATGAATATACAGCTTGCTAACACTTCTCTTTATGTTTTGTCAATGTTTCGATGGTTTTGTGGTGATCTGAAAAAGGGACGGGCTGTCTTTAAATGACCAAAATATTGCAGTTGAGCAGACTTACTTGGTCTGGATGTGTGTGGTGAGAAGCTGCTGGGAGTTCCTGCTGCGCTGTTGCCCGCAGACTCTGTCATGTGACCCTTAGCCCTCAGCTTGGCCTCCTGAATGATCATGCGGCATCGCTCCACTCGCTTGTCCAGGTACTCGTAGCTCTTCTGTTTGAGGTCGAGAAAGGGAAATGGGGACAAGATTATCAAATGAATGTGAATTTGTCCCCAGTGTCTCAATACAGGCTCCTACCTAAAAAATTGACATCCACTATAACAGAGATGTTAGTTAAGTACAGCAGTAAAGGTAATTCATAATGGTTTAAAAGGCCTACCTTCACCACAGCTGGTAGAACTGTGAGCAATGTTATAATCATAGCTTTTGTTTCAGTATACATGCACAGCTGCCAACTTCAAAGCCTTATTTGTGATTTTTAACAATATTCTGATGAGAAAATAGACTACAAATAAACTTGGTTGCAAAGATTCAGTACTTCCACCACAACTTTCAGTATTCATGTTTATTTTCAGTACAAACTATTGAAAGCCTGTACTGGTTGACAGCTCTGTATATGTGCACCATCTCGTATCATGGGGGGGGGGGGGGGGGAAGTATGCCACCCATTATATCAAAATACCTTTACATGGAGTGGATAGTGTACCAAAGTGGTGTTGTCTTATGAGCTTGCTGTTCTAAAAAGAAATCACCGCTGCTCTAGCCACATAGTTTAGAACCAGTTGTCTTGACAATATGCTCAAATTATGTCGCACTTCAGCACTCTATACAAACAGATGCAAGGCAAGGCAACGCAAGCAGTAGAGGGAGAAGCACTTACGATCTTCCTTGTGTAGAGCTTGAGAATGGTGAGGGAGATGTCCTCCACCTCTTCATCAGTGGTTGCCATCAGACCGTACCATGGTGGGTTGCTTGGTAGTGGCAACTATGAAGAACAAAATAATACAATGGACAGTTAGCTGATATTGCCCAAAACTTAATGCATATATGTATATATGTATTCATTATCTTGCTTACCAAACAGCACAAGGGTGTTTCGCAAGTTCTAATCAAATTCTATTGGTAATATCTGTATCACAGTCATTATAATAATTCTGCTCACAGTGATTTTTCTTGCTCATTGTAACTTTAATTTATATCAAATTTTCCATCACAAACACAAAAAGATTTTGCAAGAATATTCAGGAGACAGCACATTCGCTATGCACTATCACATTTTAAATATTGATTTTACTTATATTGGTAAGTACAACATTTTAAAACAAAAACTGACTTCACCTCTCCAATGCCTTCAATTTTAATCTATATAATCAGTGTTTTCTTAATTTTATATATGTCAATCAAAAACAAATGGAAGTGGTACTTACTCCGATCTGCCGTGCAGACAGGAATATACAGGCACAGGCAACTGTCTCTGGAGAGTATCGTACAAACAGATCAGTCCTTAGGCTGTCGTTCATGTAGTTCCTGAAAGAACAAAATGAAAAAAACAAATTTACTTTCATGTATCAAGTTACAGAACCTACAACTACATGTCATCCATGCAACTCTTTTGTGTTTATGTTTTAATCAAAATGCAATATGAATACTGCTTCTGTATTACAGAGGGATTCAAATCAATTTCTAGTCAGATCAAAGTATTGGGTGTATCTGATTAAAAAATATAGGGAATAACTCCTGGAAGCATCTCCAACATGATTTTGTTTTGATTTGCTCTCTTGGATAAAGCATAGGAAAGATCACTGGTTTCTTTTTATCAAACTATTTTGAGGTAGAACTATATAAATTATGTCCACTTCTAAAAATGATCAGGTTTTAGATGGGTAGCAGCAGTTTCTACTCTTTTGGCAGGGAAAGGGGGGGGGGGGGGACCTGGGTTGTTTCCACGTTTGATGAATAGAGAAAACTCTATGCTTACCAAGGCTTGGCGTTACTACCTCCCATACACCACACCAACCACCACATCACTTCTCCACCTGTCCTCCTGTGTCTGCCCAGACATCCACCGTCCAACGCTGCCTGCACTTCATATTACCACTGGGTCCACTTGAGTTGTTTCAGTCCCTTTCAGATGCTACTACTACTTACAAGTACCAAGATCACACTTACTATTTTTAACATACCAGATATACTACAAACAAGGTGGCCACCAGGAAATATTCAACATGCAGTTCAGAAGGGAAGAATGTCACTTTGTGTTGATATCTGTGTTGGACGCGTCAGTGTGGAATACGAGGCTCCAAGAAAGCAAGAACAATCATATGAATGACACTGTATTCACAGATGGTGCAGTAAATTACTGCATGGTTCACCATCATTTTCTGGAGCCCACACATGGTGTTTGCACTGCATGTTTTCTACACTGGGGACCACCTTGAATTTACAAAGACAATACTTTTTCTGAACACAAGATATACTACAAATACACTTAATTTCAATCACTTACAACATGTGACCCGTTGCCATGAAGGCTGGAAAAATGTCATCAATATAATTGTGAAGCATAAGCGGGGAATAGATTTCTGAACTTCCAACTGCAAAGGCTGGAAAAAATGTCACCAATATAATATATGTGTATAATAATATGTGTAGCAAAAGTGGGAAATAGATTTCTGAACTTCCAACTGCAAAGGGATTTCATGCACTTGTCTTTGAGTATACCATACAAACATTGTCATGCCATGTAGATAAAGAATTTGCAGATGGACAAGTAGAATGTCAACAAAGATTATCAACTTGAAACAAAAGTCATGTGGCACACAGGTACTTGTCACTCACCTGAGGGATATCATTTGGAAGAGATGAAAGAAGACTGTTCACAATCGCTCAGGTGAGCAGAAAAGATGTCCGAGACTGCATGATGATGCTTGCTTCCCTGGCAATGGATCACATGTCATCTTTTGCACATCCTACACTTTAGGTACCAAGTTTTACTGTTTATTTCACTGGCATGTGGACACTATGGGGCAAAGGATTTATTCTTTGAGCATTCAGCAACCACACAAGTGCCAAGGTAAGCCTGATGAGTTGGGCCCCTGAATTCACTTATTCTTTCTTTAAAAATTGCCCAATGGACAACTGTAAGCGGCAATCCAAAGAATGAACGTATACCAAATGACTGTCTCACCCATTGTGGCTGATGTGGCATTGCGAAGAATAAATCCTTTGTACCTTAACCTAACTAACTACGAACATTGGTAAAATGTCATGAGCTGATCTTCAAGTTTTTCATTGATTCCTCATGCAAATTGGAGACAATGCATTATCATATAAGAGTAGCTAAAACACCTCTAAAGAACTACTGCCTTATTTTTAAGTATACCAGTATTTGTTCTTAAGTGTGAGATGGCACAACAGGTGCTTCATAATATCTACACTGTACATGAACAAGAATATTTATACCTTACTTTTAAGCATAGACCCCGACATACTTATGTACCAGTAGCTGTTTCAACACATTGATTCCTCTGCGTATCCAAATGATTTCCTCCTCTCTCTCCCATCAAATTCATAGCGTCGAGTTGAAGTTCCCTGATCCATGATCACGCTTGAATCTGCATAGCTGCAGGGTTAACAAGGGTGGGGTTTAGGAGAAAACATGCCAATGGTACAAGTTTCACAATGAGCTGCGGGCGGAGCGATCCCTCTCGTTGCCAGTCTGCTTTCAGTCTTCCCGTTGCATGATGGGTACCCATGGTGCACCAGTACTCTGACAATGTGTTCCACAACCGTTTATTCCAGCAGTAACAAAAGTGGTTCCTCAGTCGCGTGCCATGACCGTCGACGGCGATGAAGATGTATCAGTTCACAAGTCCTTGTGATCTGCAAGAAGTCTACAGAAGATATGTACTAAGATACATGACGTACACTTCAATATAAAGCAGCGTTCACATGTACATGTATCTTCACATGATCTACAAGCAACCTTTTTGCAGCTATTTCCCATTCCTTGTTGGCATATACTCATGATCGTATTAAAAATGCACGCATTTGAGCCAAATTAAGCTCTTTTGCCTTTCAAATTTATGGACATGTATATCCACATGAAATGTTTAACAACTCATACCTCAAGCTCAATACACATGCTATAGCTTTCACAAACCAAAACACATTTAAGCTTTATAGAAAATATGAATAAACATGTAAAGATAGATTGCGCAGGTAATTATGTTTGCTTCTAAATCCATGGCTGGCTGTTGGATCCTCCAAAGATAAAAATGGTGCGATGCTGAAGAGTCCAATCCAGTGCAGTTCATCATCGCTGCTGCCAATGTTAGAGTTGAGCTTTTCAAGTAGGTAGTGTCAGTCTGCAGCGCTCTCTTGGCCTCATTGCTCACAAGTGTCTTGGAGTCGTCACAGCTCTTCTTGGCAGACTCATAGGTTTAACCTCACATCTGTAAATAGAGTCTACACAAGAGTCATCAACATTAAGATGTCCTCTTTCAAACAGGTTGTTACTAAGCTTCAAAGATGTACTATGTGGCCAGATTAGCAAAAGGCACTACTGTTTAACTAATATCAAATACATGTGGTACACAGTTCTAATAAATAAACTGAAGATAAGTTTTTGGAACAAGGCACATAAAATATAGATTTTAATAGGTAGCCTTATTTCTGCAGTGACATAACGTCAACTAACAGTTAACCTTTTAGCTCTATTTGCTTTTTATCCACACCACACTGACATTTTGTCCAAACACATGTCCATTAAATGTCCTTCCATTAATTGTTAATGTACAATGTACAATCTTATTCTACTTGTACACAAATGTTAAATTTGTCAAATAAAACTGTAAATCTCATTGCTCAAGGCGACTGTAAAAGTCCAAACTTAGAGTGATTGTATGACATAAATATTTTTGAGATACACAAGCTCAAAATTACTTTTTTAAAAGATAAACCAGAGCTGATTTTAGCACATAGGGAACCTACAAATTTTGTATGAAATATATTCTAATATATAAGTGTATCTCAAGTCATAAATGTTGTCATAAATCTGCTATGTGCAACACCAACTACATGCATGTGATTTTATGTCATATACAACAACTCTTCACATGGCCTTTGTTAAAAAAAAAAGGTTTTACAAGACATGCTTCTTATTGATTACCAGCAGTGTAATTTGCTACAAAATAAATTGACTACTGTAAGCAAAATATGAAGGAAAAGAACACCACCCTGTAGTAGTATACCATGCTGGCATACTGAACACAAGTGATGTCCTCTGCTTCAAGGAGATGAAAGCCCCAGCCCAAGTGAAACCCGATGGAAGAGGAGTGCATTTCCTTGAGGCCGCGTGGTGGCCGATGGGTCTGACCAAGCCCTTGGGTCAGCCAGCCGGCTGGACCGGGGGGAGACTTGTCAGCACGGCTAGCTGGACAGACGGACGGTGGACGGAGGGGTCAGCTCGCTCCCTTGCCGGCGGGGCAGCAGGGCAGGGGAGGCAGAAGTGACATGGTGTTTGTTGGGCGTGTGGGATGGTAGTGTGTTTGTGTCAGACAGACCAACACACGCCGCTTGGAGAAGAGATTTTTCTCTACTTACCAACCTACATCTTCAGGTGGAGGGGGAGAAAATATAAATAAAGGTGCATTAAAATCAACCCTTGAATTCCAGGAGAACACAACTTTAATACTTCAACTACACCTTAGCTTTAAAGTACATCTGCAGTCATTTTGTTTTCACAGACTTCCTAACCAAGAAGGTAATGGTAATGTAAACTCCAAAGAAATAACACCTGCTGATTGTTCTCTCAATATGAAACAGTTACTTTTGATTTACTCAAACAATCAATACTGGAGATATTTTCAAACTGTTCATGAAAACATGTAACTCAAATGAACAAATAATCTCCATGGGTGCATAACATCTCAATGCAATTTACATAACCACATATCTATGATGTTGTTATTAGCATATACCATACCAAGTATACAAATATACAGAAGTATATTGGAATTGTATGTATTTTTTGGCAATTATAACACCAGAAGTGAATGGTCTTGAGAAGATTGAGAACTGGTAGGGGCAAAATATACTCTCTCAATCAGAGTTAGGGAAACATGAAACATTTTACAAATTTGCACTAATCAGGATCAGCTTATTCAGTAAATACAAATATAGATAAGTACCAGGATATACTGCCTATTGACACTTGGCCTAAGTTCAATGCAGACCCTGCGCATTGAAGGCGGCACATCCTGTTTGTAATCCAGCTGATATTTACCAATCAGGCTGATTCTGAATAGAGGTCAGACATTATGGTTTTTCACTAACTGCCGGAGCATTATGCCGAAGTATGCTAATGTAGCAACTAGACAGATGTCTGTAAGTGCCAATGTTTCTGTACAATACTTTGTTGGGATAGATCCCCATCATTATTCAATCTTCTCTTTAGCTACCAGTAACAACAAGAATGGAAATCAACACCATTGTTTTGGAATAACCCCATTTCCCCATCAAAGTTTGTAGCTAAGAAAATGCAGGAATTCAAGATTAACAATAGCAGTGTGAACAAGAGCGAGAAAGTTCAGTGTTGTAATCACATAAATGTGAAAGTCTGTCTAAGGAGACTAAGTATGTTGCATGCTTGTGTATGTTGTAACGAACACAGCACAGGAATTGCTGGATGCTAATACTTTAAATGTCTGTACATGCTCAAAACCCTGCATTGGCACATGCTAGCATGTGGTTCATAAGAGCACATTACTTGTCACTGGGATATGGCAATATCAAGGGATTTTTCATGTGCGTTACTGCATTCAAGTATAAACGTTTAACAAATCACCTTGCTCATTCTTTTCATGTGGGTTTGGCAGATGCTTTTTTCATTGTATTGCTTATGAATTCAATGTTAGTCATTAACTGTCCCTTTACACAAGCAATATACATATAGAATTGTAAGCATGCGGTGTAACTCAATACTGGAACTTAGTCAACCTCTAGGCCAAAGCTTATCAGCACTTTAAGCAAACACTAATGCAAGTTAGAGTCAAATTTCAACTTCCTCCCCGTTGGGAATGTCTGACAGAAAAGGATCCCTCGAGCATAGTCCATCTTGTCATCATTCAAACACACAGACCATTCACTTCTGATAATATAATCTACGCCATATAGAGAGGCAAAGATGTTGGTACTCACCATGCAGTCCGGACAAGTTGTGTGTTGGTTTCACATCCCAAGGCCTTGAGATACATCACTATCATCTTCAGTGACGAAGGAGGAAGAAATAAAAAAAAAAAAAAGTTCCAAGTTAATACAAGATATCAGTCATGAATGTGGCATAACCCTTCGAGTACAACATGGGATAAGTTTTTTGATGCTGCCAGTATAACTGCTAGAGGGATAAAAAGATTTCAAAATGTGTAATATTTTGGGTGCAAAAAAAAAAAAATTAGTTATGTTATTGACAGAAAGAAAATGGTGCAATTCTTCAGAGTACACATTCACAAAAATGTAAAAATTAGTTAGAATTTGATGAAGCATTGTATGACATGTGAGGTTTTCCCTGGAAAAGCTGTCTACTGTGTGGATTCACTCAAACACAATCAAATAATTCAGTCACAGCTGTCTATAAAGACCACGCCAATGGAAACAGAATTGGTCCAATTTGGATTCCGATTGGATGGTCTTTATGTACAGTGTCAAATAATCCTTACACATAAAGGCATGACTGAAGAGACTGTGTGTGAGTGAATCAACATATCAACCAGCTCTCCCTCCGGTAAAAATACTTGCCTTGTGTGGGTGCTTGACATGTACACAGAAACCAAGTTCCTTCAGAAGTCTCCTTTCACCTTTGATCACCTGATTTTTCAGGTTGATGTACTTTTGGTCCGATGTCAGGGCTTCCGCAGGCCTGTAATAAAGAAGTCCAGAAAGCATGTTCACACTCGATTAAAATTCTATAACCATTCTTGCAATTAAAAAGAAGATTTTTTTTATCAACAATGTCTGCATTGTTCAAAGCTGGATAAAATACAGGTCCAGTGGCCACCTAGAACTACTACAGTTATTGAATTTGGACATCCTGTTTGTTCATGCAGTTTTTGTATGCTGATGCTGGAATGATGTAACGTTGGATTTAATTTTCACCACAATGGAGTTAGGCCAACCATCAAAAACACATGGATAGTCAAAACAGTGTGCACTGTCACGTGTCGATGAAGGAAATTTGAGAAATTCTTCACAATCAAGCGGCACCACGGACCAATATCCTGCCTAATCGATACTTACTTTCTGTTCCTTTTCTGTCGTATATGATGGAACACATTGATCACATCCCTTAGTCTCCTAGGGGCCTCCTCCACCTTTGATGCTAAATTGATGCATGCCATGGCAACAGTCTGGGAGGGTGAAAAGGAAAGAAGTAAACAGATTATGAAAAAACAGACCATTTACATGTCTATATGAGTGCTGTGAATTTTAAAATAAATATGCAAAGACAATGTCTTTCTTCTCAACAATTGAACAGCCTATGAATATCTACATCATATCAACCAAATATTCATCATTTCATAAGAAATTCTATTCCATATATAGCACAAATACACTCGTTTTTCATAATGGTTCATAAACAAGGTGTATTTATGTGCTTATCAGTTGGCATGTGTTCTCTAGCTAAATACCGCTGGATACCATAAAACTGCTTTTCAACTGCAAGACACAATTATACTGCAATACTTATTCTTCTGAAGGCTGCATTAAAGAACAGGTGAATGTCAAACCACATGTATTTACTCATATTTATTCACGTATGTAATCTGAACGTAGTCACTACAATTCACTTGAAAGCCAAAACTAAACTCACCTCCATATTGTGTTTGACAAAGGACTTTGAGTAGTAGAACCTCTGAAACAACACTTGTCCTGTGGCCATGGCAACCTGCAGTCAAAGAGAGAAAGCTGAAAGTTACAAAGCCATCACTTCTTGTCTCCTGGCTATATGCAACAACAAAAATACCTTGGCACATTTTCAAGTTCAATAACATAAATCACTTTTATATCTTTGTTCTCCTTCTGAAGTATGTTTTTGTTTCATCCAAACACAGAATAGTTTGCTGATTTCATGGTGACAATACAACTGGTTATTTAAAATGAAACAAAAGTTTCTCGACGAAATTGCCAGTTACACAAATATCACGCATTGCAGGCAATATGTTTTTAAATCCATCTTTTGCTATCAACAGACAAGCATGTCTAACCACATTCTCTTCCAATCTGAACAACTCTCATCCAACAATGAAAATGCAGATGGCACAATCACTCGAAATTTTTAATGTTCCACCACGGCATAACAACCATTTCTTTCAACACTTTCTTCACGTTTTTAAATTTCGCTGACTTTCAAAGGTAGTTTATGACATGTCCTGAAGTAGGCCTAAGTCATAGATAAAGCTTACTGAGGCAGAGGGTCAGACTTTGAGAATTCAGTTTTGAACTTTGAAGTCAACACTGACTACAATTTCTTATGGCAAAATTAATTTAAAAGTTAGACTTTTATTGCTTTTTAGTCCACCAAATGAACTTATCCCATTTTGTGTACGATTAATACGTTGTTGACATAAGTCCATACATTCCTATAAACAAAAAATCGGAGCATTAACATACTCAAATTGAAGTGGCGAGTCGCTTGACCTCACCTAAGGCCTTACATGCCTTACCATTGTAGTGTGGTTTAAAATTTAAACACGCACAAAACGCCATTGCCATTGTGTGCAAGTGCGAGCCAACAACACCGCAATGCCTGTGCAGTTTCTACGACTAAGTAATACGTTACCTGCGGTAGCTTGAGAAGAATTCCTGCCATCTGTATAAATTCGCACCCCAGGATTCGCAAGTCGATTTCGGTGTCCAAGTCGAGTCCATCGTTGACAGAAGGAGTAAGGGAAAGTTTCTCTTCCGGTATAAGCACATTATCTAGCGTTATTATTACATTACCATACAGTTTGTCAGATACTTTCGGGGGCTTTTCGTCTTCCGCCATGTCTAAAATCGCCGATGAAACGATCGTCGTAACCATTTGCGCATGCGCAAACGTACATGTATATGTACGTGTAAGCTTTTAGCTAGAAACGTGAAAAAAATATGGAAGCAAAAACCGGCGCGGAGTGATATTATTAACATGACATTATTTTTAAACGTATTTTTTTTACAATGATACCACATCACAATCTCAACATTTATTTCAAACAGGTATATTTTATTATCTCTTCAATATGAATTTATCAAAACTACTATGGTTACGAAAAAAAAAGAACTTTGTTGGCGCTATTTTTTTTCC
>OZ022591.1:10424080-10459080 GCA_963669155.1 Arbacia lixula | reverse complement strand
ATCCCAAGAAGTACTGTATACTTCAGCTTGTGGTCATGCACGCTGTTATACAATGCCGTCAATGCTTACCTACTAGTTCATAATGCTTTACACACTGTATGAATAGAAAAGCCTATTGCTGTGTCATAACATAAATTCCGCAACCGAAGCACATGCTAACCTTGACGTTGGTATCGCACCGCTTGTTTCAGTGCAAACAACAATAGATTGTTCGTTTTATTAGTCACCAACGAGAACAACAACTTTCACGAGCCGATCGCATTAAAGCTACCGCAAACAACACGATTTTGCCACGGTTCTGCAGTCGAAAGGGCCTACGATTGGATGTGTGACGTCACCTTCGTTCACAAATCCAATGACCGGGTCCTGCGATTCAGCTAGTAGCACAATCGATCGACTGATCGGATCGTCTTAACTGTGTCGTCTGCAGTATCCTTTACACGAACACCAGCAAAAACCTCTTATTGAATAGATATCGATATCAATTTACATGATCGTGGTCATGGTGGTGCGATGCAAGAGGCGAAGATAAATAATGGTGCATTTTGATCAATGACATTCAATACACCAGCTAGAAGTATAATGTTCTTTCTTGACATCACCGATTTCGAAATTATATTCGACACTTTTTCATCATAGCATGAAACACATACTGACATAGATGGTTGCTTAAGATTTTGTCAAAGAACATGATTTTTCACAAACTGAGTGCGGCCTATGTTTGTACGCCTATGTACTAACCAATGTAAACATATTTTGGCTACATAATATTTGTTTTCATAAAATACTGACAATACTCGTATCAGATTTATATAGATATGACATTCCAGAGAATGCAGAAGCTTCAAACGTTTGTCTCCGCTGTATGATACAGAGTTCAGCAAGAGCCATATTTTTCCCCTCACGTTGTCATGATTTTGCACGAACGGCCTTCGTGTGATGTGACAATAGCATGCTGTCAAGACGTAGTTCTGCATCTAATTATGGGCACAGCAAGTAATTGACTTCAAAGTGGTGACTGATTCCTGATTATATATCGTGAGATCCAACTCATGGCCATGTAGAATGGCACTGAATTACTTTTATAGTCTTTACCACCCACGAGAATCTTTACACTTTTGAAATTATGCAAATTACACTGCGGCATATTTGCATCAGCAATACACGCAACTGCTATATATACCAAGGCCCTGTACTATAACGAATTCTGATAGATCGCCATTTGACTTGCGATGGATATCAATCGTAAATCTGGAAATTAGAGATAAGAGGATTGGACTTGCGATCGAATCCGATCAATCACAACTCTTTCAATGACGGGCCCAGTATTTTATCTTGCACAGCAAGGGCAGCAGAACGAAAAGAAGAAACTCGTTGTATTCAATGCTATCTCTAGACTAAGAACCAAAAATGCCGTTGCTTTCAACTGCAACGTCCATTCATCAAAGTTAGGATTCTTGGCTGAATCACCATGGTAACTGTACACCAAAGAGATGAAGACGTTGATTTTTCTCAAGAACACGCTGGAAGGTGAAAAGGGAATTATTGCTTTCTTGGGGCCATCCACCAATGACCCACGGCCACAGGGATTATGTAATAAACAATTCACGTTAGCCTGGCTTGCAGGCTGTTGGGCATTATCTACTCCTCTTATTTGTGTGTGTGTGTGTGTGGGGGGGGGGGGGGCACGTGCCCCCAGGCCCCCCCCCCCCCCAAATTCCGTGTGCTCCCCAGGTGCCCTCCACATAATTCCCATAGAGCAGCATTTCATCTGCACACAATATTTCGGTCAAGCCCCCCCCCCCGTGCCCACCGCCCCGCCCCCCCCCCCCCCCCCTGAAAAAATTCTATCTACGCCAGCCGGAGAATACAGTAATATCGAGAATGACAACCAGGTTCCTTGATTAAATAGTTTGGGTTTGAAATGCAAAGGAGCCTTGAAACCAGCTATCAACGTGTCCATTGTTCAGGCAAGGAATTAATTCAATTTCTTGTCCTTCAGGAAAAATGTTGCAAAATCAGACTACAGGGTGTTCCTGCTGTCAAATCTAATATCACAGAGAGAATGATGATGCCTCTAACCCATTGTTTATATTCCCCTTCAAAATCGTGACTGTTAATTGGTATAAACATGAATCATCGACTCTGTTGGACCGTAACCTTATAATGTGATGGCTCTTATTGTTCTTGTCACATTTCTTCGTGTAACATCTCACTCATCTTTATAGACGGAGGAAGGAAAGTGTCTGAATGATGTGCTTCGGAGAAGTTACTGATGGGTCAGATGTGCGTATCAAGGTTGCATACTGCTATCGCTTGTCTTGTCTGTCATGGCCTTGCGTCTCCGCATCATCATCACCCTCCTCCTCCTTCTCGTCCTCCTCCTTCCTTCTTTTCATTTTCTAGTCAGTCTCCTTTTTCTTCTCTTCATTTATGTCAATCTCATAACCCTCAGGTCAAATTATACAAAGCTAACCATAAAAAAGGGATTAATGGAAGGAGAATGAGTTGGCTACATCGTAAGGTGAAATGGCGTGGGTTGACAGACAGCATCATATTGCAGGAAGCAAATAAAGGGCACGTGAAAAATGTCTTCCACCTTTGTCTTGGATCGATGATGTAAAGAGACTGTCAAATGGACGGATGAAATGAGCAAGCCACTTGCCATAGGACATCGCCGAATCGCGTGCTCTAGAGAAGACCACATCAGCAACGCTGTAGTGCCACATTAAGATGATACTGATACTGAACCCTTGTCAATTTCGTGCAAGACGTACATCTTCAACTCCCAATTAATCTACCATAATTCTTAAGCTGTGGTGAGCCGACAGTATGACTATACTTAAACTTTCAAAGAAGGGCTACAAAATAAGTTTCGAGTAACTTCTCACGGTGCTACGGTTATCTAAGACTTATGTCATTGTATAATTAGCATCAGTTCATGAACTATGCTGTAAATCTCGCCCGCAGTCTTCCCCGTCGCTACGGCCTCCGCTTCACACATTTTTTCACGAAAAAAGGGGTCAGTGTTCTTTTGTGGCGGCATGACAAAAACCCACTCAAAGGTGTCAGAATCACACCCTGTAAATCACGCTGTATAAATAACCTTCCGGAGGGAGAGGGGTGGAAGGGGTGCGAGGCTTCCCCCTTCCACTAACAGCGAGCAAGAACATGTAAGGATGTAGTCCAAATGATTATGATAATCAATTGATGAGTATAAATGTGAACGTGGAGATCATACATGCGAACGCGGAGCTGAAACAAAGAACCCGGGACAGAGAGTTGTGGTACTCCATGATCGCCTACGTCACAGGATATGACGCTTGAAAAGACAAACGCGCCGCATTGATGGTGAGAGTCTTGAACCAAGACGAGGGCCCTATGTAATACAACATTTTAATTTTATTCACCTATTCCAATGCTACACTTCAGGTCTAACGCCATCCAATTGATTAAGTACAAGTCTGAAGTTTACGAAATTGTCTAAACTCACGGAAAAATTACATTGAAGTTAGGATATTATGCTGCAAATCAGTGAATATGTAGTGTTCAACGTTACCATGATCAGATTCAAACCGATGATAAATATTGTGTGGAACGCAGTATTTTGGGCGTTTTAACCCCTTTGTCATGGGAATATTCAATGTTTTTGAACTACTGATAATAAGAAAAATGAGAAAGAATAGTGATATTCAAAATAATGAAAACGGTGCTGTCAAACGCACTACTTATCATGGCAATATGAGATAAAGAGGTGGTATCCGTTCGTCCCCCACCCCACCCCCACCAAAGCAATACCTGGCTATGCCCCACCCGTGACACTGGTGCCCCAGCAATCAAACATCGCATCAAAACGTATGTCAGGATCACGTGTGAGCTAACAATGGGTCTTGATCAGGTGATAATGACTTAGTCCAGATTACCTACAGCTTTCTATTGAACCTCAAGGGCCTGTTTCAACAAACTATACCAAGTCCAAACTGTGTACCAAACCGGAGGACAATAGCGCTAGTCAAATAGGCAAGTTCTCTCGAGTGTGCTTTGGGATTTCTGCTGATGTGACTTTTGTGTCGGGGCGTTTCTTGTGTTTGCTTTTATTATGGTAGGAGCGAAAGATTATATATAAACGGTCGGTATATAGATCTTGAGGTTATGGTTTCATATGAATGGAACGGCGTATTGGATGAGGTTTGGGGTAGAAGAACAAAAAACGGGGAATGATGATTCTGCGGATAATACATGAACTCGGACGGTGAAGGGATTACTGAGGGACGGGGTGAGGAAAGCGGAGGGAGGAGAAGGAAGATGAGAACAATAGGATGAAGACAAGAAAGATGGTGACGAAGATTAAGAAGAGGAAGAAAGGATTCGGGGGAAGAGAAAATTCGAATCAAAGGGAACAGAAGAAGAAGATAAGATGAAACGATTTACTTTAATTCATTTCAATTTAAAACAATTAGTTCCTTTATTTCTGTTTTTTGAATGATAGATTATTGAAATGATGAAAACAATTAGTATATAACGATAAGTATGCAAATGAGATGAAAATTGAGGATATAGAAAATAAGAAGACCGAGAAGACGATGAAGAAGAGGGATATGGTATAGCAAACTTATGGGATGGAGTTTGCATGGATAGATTGCCACTAAATAGGCCTCCATTTAATGTGTATGACAACCTAGCTAAATTCAATCTGGGCCGGGATTGGGGGATACAATCGAGCATTGTTCTCGCATTCCTTGAATGCAAAAACTACTGAGAAATATTAGACCCTAGTCTTGTTATATTTATCGTAAAATCTTGAAAACGGCTCTTCGACATATTTTCAATAATGGCTCTTTCTTCATCTCACGTAGGTAAGAATTATTGGTCTATTTAAACGTAGCATAGCCTGGAAAAGGAGCACATTATACACACAGACATACACACCATCTACACGGCTCTTGACGATAAAGTGAGATTTCTGTCAAGCGCCAATTAGACGCGGAAAGCCATTGACCAAGCAAGGCGTGTACACGTCATCGACAAAAGGTAATTCAATGGTATCTTCAAAGCTATCAGTTACGGTCAGTCTCGCGTCAGTCTTCGCTGTTCCGTCTCATTACGAAGACGTCTCGCCGACTCCGTGAGTGGGGGAAGAGAAGAGGGGCGGAGCGGGGGAGGAGAGGGATGAGAAGGGCACCAGGAAGAGGGGGGAGGGGGGCACAACCCCCAAATAAGAAGATTGACTCGTATACAGCTTTGTAGAATGGAAGTGATAAAAATGAAATGCGGCAAAAGAAGGACAGGAGGGAAACGGGAAGACTAAGAGGAACATGATAAAGAAGAAAAAGAACAAAATGAGATGAAGATGAGAAGTAGAAGAGGAGGAGGAGAAAAAAGACACAATGGCTCCTAAAGCATATCTTTATAATGAATGTGATAACTAAATGCAGCTGGAGATGATTAGGAGAAGGAAAGCTGGAAAAGGGAAGGGGGGGGGGCGAAGAGGAAAAGGAAGACGAAGATTAAGATGAAGAGGATAAGGAGAAATGGGATAAGATGAAGAACAATTTAAATAAAGGACAAGGAAGAAAATCAGAAAAAGAAGAAATAGAAAGAAGCGGGAATAGACTAAGTGAGTACATCATACAACGATATTGGTGAATTGGTGGGAGTTATTTAGGTGTGCGTGAGAGAGGAAGGGGGTCGTTATTACGGTGGGAGTTAAAATTGTTGATATTGCCTGTTAAGCTATAAGGGTTGAGCTCGTGTGTGTGTGTGTGTGTATGTGTGTATGTGTGTGTGTGTGTGTGTGTATGTGTGTGTGTGTGTGTGTGTGTGCGTGTTTAAATGTGCGTGAGAGAGGAAGGGAGTCGTTATTACGATCCCTCTACCACACACCCTCATGCTTGTAAAGAACATCGCTAAACCGATTGTGGGGGCGACAAGTGTGGACATATTAAGTTCTTCCAGATAACACAGAAAATTTAAACAGTATGAGTATAATCAGGTTACTGATAACAAAAATGATGATAAAAGGGTGTTTATTCTTGTTTTAAGCCTTGAACCTTTGATTGAAGCTCATACAGTAAACGTAGTCACATCCTCCAACCATTCAAAAAAGACGAAATTACCACCGGAGAAATGGAAACCATTTCCTCAGTTAGTTGATGATCTTGTCATGGTGATGTTTAGCCTGGTTTCAGGATTTTGGATATATGATGGAAACTGAAACAGTGTTAATATTATATTTTAAAACTAGTCATTCTCTCATTCACCTCTTTTATCAAAAGCTTGAAGAATGGTTCGTGTATATTGCAACCAGACACATTCAATAAACCCACACACTACCTATCCACAAAGTAAGCGCAACATTAGCGGCAATTTTGCCGATTTATTACCGATAGCTGTGTATATGAACGGGAATCACTCAAATAGTGCTGTATTTGCTTCCTCCTTATTCCTGCTTATCTTTGCGGCCATTTTGTGGCTATTTTGTGGCTATTTTGCGGATCGAGACCACCGTAATAATACCGAAATATTAGTTTTGAAACGTCCAACAATGGACCCTATATACCGTGGTAGGGTCCATGGGTTGACTTTGCAATAATGACACAATGGACATATGTGTGTTTGTTTGTATGTATGTATGTATGTATGTATGTATGTGTGTATGTATGTATGTATGTGTGTGTATGCGTGTATGTATGTATAGGGCCTATGTCTATTCGTGTGCGTATGTGCGCGCGCATGTATGTTTGTGTATGTGTGCATGTCCGTAAACATGTAAGTAGGTGCGCGTGTGTGAACAGTGTCCCAGGTCTTCCAAGCATGAGTACGAGTCTTTACTGCTACTACCGTTTACGTCAAAGTCCATTCATTACTATTGGCATGAAGATGTGTAGTAACTCAATGTAGTTCTCGGGGATTGGTACTGAGAGGGTTTAGTTACAATTCCCAAACCAACCAACCTCTTGGGAGATTCGGTAATCCTTCGTCAATTTCCATAGCCCCAAACTACCAGGTCTTCAATAATCATAACCACATTCAACACACGCATGAGACAGCAGCTGCATTTCCCTACCCCTTGACTCATACGTAACCTTTTCAACTCTTCTTATACCACATCCTTTAAATATCTACCCCTTATTCCACCTCCAGAATGATACTAATATCCGCTTCCTATACTCATGATATTGACTAATTACTAAACAGTCATAATATAACATTTTAACGGGGAAAATACAATTATTGACATTTTCCTGTATGCAAAGCAACGTGCATCTTTGGAGTGTAGATTTGTTGACGGAAAAGTCAAGGATAATGCCGCTGACTCAAGTCAAGAAACACATCATATAGTTTTCTATGAAAGCAAGGCTAACGCTTATTCCTATAGCCAAGGGATTACGTAATGGACACATGTCACGTGAGTGGAAATACGCTTAAACGCTGCCAAACAGTTTGGGTACTGTCATTTCTGTAATAACTGTCTTTGTAGACATATTGCGTCGAAAGCTTATCGACCAATGAAAAAGGAGGAGAAAAATAATATCAAATTATTATGATTTCGTATGGCATTCTTGATGCCTGTTTGATACCGTTTGTAGGCGGAATAGCCTACTGGGATGAACCACGATAAGTAGGCATCACTTACCCGTAAAAAAAAATTAAGACCCATGCTAAGAGCAAGTTTGGCAGCAACATCACGTGTTCCAGTATAGGCTTTCTGTCCACTCCACCGAGTTGTCACCCTGTTCTTAATCGAGAAGTGCAGTGGGGCCTTAAACGTGCATAATAATTACATAGTGTGGCTCCTCTTTGTATACAAGGGACCTCTATTTTACGTCTTATCCGATAAAATCGACACATTGTGCGACTTTGGAAGCGACACCATAGCAATACTTTGTATTAGTTCTAGTTTTAACAAGTGAACATTAATATCCGAGAGGTTTTACATTCATCATGACTGAGCATCCCTTGGGATACAAGCTACAGGATTGGTCAATGTCAGACACGTGATGTTGCTGCCAAACTTGCTCTTAGCATGCGTCTTAATTAGTGATGAATTAAAGATAATCCCTGAGCGCCCTTTTCAGATCTTGTCCGTTGCGTAATCACGTGACATCATGGAACGTTGTACTGCCAAATTTCTCCAAACATTGCACAAGGAGCGATGTTCAAATTGTGTAGATCCCACCAAGACAAACAACATATGAATTGAAGCATTCATTGAAATCAAAACAAACTGATTAAAAAATCATGAACAAAATATTACAAACATACTGTCAAAACATAACAAAACATTACGTTTACAAAAAAAACACCGTTTGTCTGTGTGTGTGTGAGGTTTTGTGAGTGTGTGTTTGTGGGGGGGGGGGGGGGGTCGCGTCCATGCAGTCAGTGTGTAGATCATTATCAAATGTACTTTGCGAGTTACATGGTTTAAAGTGTGTTGCAATATACAACATCGGTATGCCCTTGAGCCGGCAAGCACGTGCGTGCAATAATAGTATAACCACTGTAACATGTGTAATGACGGAAATGACTGAATACAAACATTTTGGTGTTAATTGTACTACGGAGGTCCATATAGGCCCACGTCCCTGATTTTCCTGTTCAAGAGAAAATGGTGATCTTGTGAAGTAATACATATCAAAATCTTGTTCCTGTGTCAACCTTTCTGAAATAGGCCAATGGGAGATTTGGTTATTTGTTTGCAAGGTAAAAAATATGCTATAGGAAAGAGAGAATGAACAATATTCCTTGAAAAAGCTATTTAAGCCAAGGGCAGAGGGCTATTGCTAGCAGCACAATAAATGAATCCCCACCTGCCACCTTATACTGTTGCATACAAAGAGAGAGAGAGAGAGAGAGAGAGAGAGAGAGAGAGAGAGAGAGAGTGATGGGATGGGTACAGATATTCCTGAAAATGCATTTAAAAAATGGGAATGATCAATATTATCATATACGACTAAATCACAATCATAACATTGAACGTGCATGACGTACTTTACTAAACGTTTTGTAATCACTAATAGTACAACTTTTTCATGGACATGATGGAACTATCAGAAGTTCGTGAATTATAGTATTAGTTGGGAATTTTAAGTACGCGTATCGATGTTTTATCTTGCCAATCCCTTTCTGTTACCCTACCTCCCATTATATCTATATTTACACCCCCCCCCCCCCTCCACCCCCTCTCTAACTTAAGCCGAAGGAGCCATGCTTACTCATTCTCATCAATCCCTCTATGAACATTTCTTGATTCTCAATATCCAATACTACACGACGAGAATTTTCATTCTAGAAATCTATATACCAACAACTCCTGTCACGATGACACAGAACGATACCGGTGACGCAAGGTTCAGCGGTTTGATACTTCCTTCCAAAATACAACCAGACAAGCAGCCTACTCGCTAACCGGAGCAGTAATTCTGATTGCTATCGCCATGACACACACACACACACACAAATACAGTCCACTGGTGTTGATATATCATGATTCTTCCGCGTATCTACACTTTAATTTGAATAGATTAAACTCCTTGGAAATAAAAACAATGATTAATCATTATGAGGTTCCATGCGGTGTAAAAAAAAATACCACAACACTGTTATCGCGTTGATCTACTCAAACCTTTTTGAATGTTCTTTAAATGTTTCCATGTTGAAAGTTGACTAATGGATTTGTCGTTGTTAAAAAGAGTCAACAGAAACAACCATCGATACCAGTCATCCACTATAATGTCTCTATTATTAATCCCTCGTGTGCCAAACAAATTGTTCCTTTATTCACATGTTATAGGATTTTACTTGAGCAAGACTCCAATGCTGTATAAAATAGTTTGGCAACTATACGCATACCATTTAGAGAAGTTTTGAGTATACTGGTGTGCCCCCCCCCCCCACCTCCCCTAACACACACATTCCAACAATATTATGCCGAAGAGAGTAGGCAGGCATTAGAGAAAAGTCGGTTTCTTGAGGTCAACCTGACCTTTCGTCACCTTGTGCGGACAAAATTTGTGGCGTCTTTCAGCCAGCTGAAAGCTCCAAGACCTCAATATTTTGACTGTCATTGAAATGAGAGGGTGTAAATCGACAGGAGAAGGGGTGGGGGGGGGGGGGGGAGGGGAGAGGCTGGAAGAGTTAGGAGGGAGAGAGAGAGAGAAAGAGCGAGGGGGAAGGGGGTGATGAGGAGACAGATAAACAACAAAGAAAGACAAATAGACAGCGAATCAATGTAGACGGCGAAGAAAAAATCAAGATTTTGTTTACAAGCATAAAACGAATTGAAGTGATAATCTGTTTGCAAAGAAATTATAATACGCAAGACGGAGCGGGGGGGGGGGGGGGGCGTGGGAGAAGGGGGTACTTTTACTTCTACATTAAAGTAACGAAATGAAGTACTAATGTGTTTACAAATTATTTAAAAAATAATTACAACTCTTAAATTCCACAGCATGTTGTTAACCCTTACATTATACCATGCCGTCATTGGCCTACTACATAATCTTCATGCCAATCGTATTGAGCGAGTTAAAGGGCAAGGAGTAAAGCTGCAGACCCGGGTGCCAACGTATGTTATAAACCAGCGCCAAGAAAGCCGAGTAATAAACGAGATCTCAATTAAAGCACGGGTAAGGAAAGGGAAGGACCGACAACCTTCCTTAATCCATCGACGATTGAGCTAATTTGGGGGTAGCCAAGGGGGCCAACTGTGGCACAATAATCAGGAGATTAGGCCCTTAATCCCGCCGTTGCCGAGGAGAATTGAGCGTCCTTGGCAACAGGCATTGGAAACACTTTCGCTGTTCCATTGCCGAGGGTGGTTGTCGAACAGGCGCGCGTTTGGAAGTTTGTTGCAACTTCGCGCGAAGTGCGCTAAAATAGGTAACTTTCTCAATATGAGCAAGCGGTCGTCTGCACAGTATAACCATACATTTCTGCGGAAAGTCTTGAAGTTTATTAATAACTTGATTACTCACTACTCATCTTAGTCTTTTATGACACGAGCTTCCTTTTGCTACTTTAAGATCCTTTGGTACCAAATCGAAAACATGACTAGGGACCAGCGTGTAAATATAGAACAAGGGAAGTCTTATCAGTGTGTCATAATCTAACTCCACTGCAAGTCTGATAGAATGGATATGTCATTTGATACAATGTAACATTAATATGGGACACCACCATAATTAAAATCTCTCAACAGATTTGTTTTGGAAAATAGACACACATTCAAAATTGATGATCACATGCATATATTATGTAGTTTTTACCATTTCATGAGCAGATTTTAATAGAAAGGTGCCGCTGATTGATTAACAATGATTGATAATGTCTTCTTTAAATTTATATTACTTCAAATGCTTTCTTTGAAGCTATTTCTGCAAGCAATCGTGTATTTTCATGAAGGTTACCGTTATTGGCAATAATACTATATATGACAAAAAACGAAACATTCTGACATTCCTTCTTCCATAAGTCAAGTTTATAATCAGAGACGTTATGTCGGGCACGTGTGTTTTGTTTCAAGGACAACACTTGCTTTGGAAGAGCACGAACGAACTATTTACGTATGATTTCTGAACAATAGCAGATCATTGCTGTGTTTTAAGATTAAAGGCATTAATGTCTTACATGACTAGCTGGCAAAAGTGAGATTTTCCTCCGTAAATTTGTTTTTAAACATTTTGTTCAATTTATTGGCATGTCATCTGAGATTATGGGCGGCGAACACTGAGCTTAAGATTTGTAGACATGCGTAGTAAGAACAGTGAGGATATGCCAAAAATATCTTCCCAAGTCAACACAAACTCGCTCATTATTCATTTGTCATTGTAATTTTTAATTGAGGCAGAATTGTTATTATTGAGCGATTGTTTTTTTTTTTATATATACATGTATATAAACTGGGTGCGATTATTCCATTGTAGGGTTCTAAGAACTTAATATTTCTACAATATATAAATAATTATTCAATCATTTGCCTCCCTCGTTTATATTCTGGTTCAGATAAGATAATAATCACTAAATTGCCTAAATTGTGTACTATGCATACCCCCCCCCCTTCGCTCCCCCCCCCCTCCCCAGTGGAGAAAAGGAGTGTGATAATCGCACTGCAATGTCGAGTGACATTTGAACAGGATATTTATGATCATTGAGCAGAGGCAGTCGAAAATACTTAAATCCATGCGTGGACATTACACTAGCGATCACCATACAAGTTTCTATGCAAATGAATGTGTCTACAACAACTTCATAAGAACATGTACAGTGTACATATGGCGTTTCATTTATCATTTTAGTAACGACCAATGCACTTTTGGATACCGAAAGTCCATTACACTGTTGATACAAAGCATGCTTGGGTCAGTTATTGAACTTACTGGACAAAGGGGCAGGACTGGGCCGACACTTGGCGATTCTTTTGTGGAAGTTATCATTTTGTAGAGAGATCGGATTTGAGCGGAATGCGCGCGGCCTCGGTCGCGTAGACGCGGGGATTTATCATTTTGCAACTTTCCATTCTCCCGCCTTTATCAGCCAAGGTTGAGTTTGACTTTCTGGATTTAGGGAGATTAATGCAACCCGCGAGCACGGGAGAGAACAAAACTGCGGATCGGCAAATGATAGCAACTTGGAGGGACAAAGGAGACGAGGGAAACGGTTAAATCAATACGTACATGCAAAACAGCTTTTGTTATGGCAAAGCTAGATGTCCACCCTTTGCCTGTCAGATAAATGGCTACTCCGTGTGATTTGTATGCATTAATTTTTTCAAAACTACATTATTAATAGCGTATTAAGAGTGAAATGATGTAAATATAAAAAAAAACAACAAACAAAGACATGTTGTTGTTTTTTCAAGGAGTACAATTCGTTCGATTTCAAACAGATTGACGGCTCTCACAGCATACGTATTGGACACCTGCCTCGTATGCTTGAAAAGATAAGACAATTTTATTTTGATCAGAAAATGTGTCTTATTTTGTACAGAATAATAAAATTGAAATTGCAGCTAATTCAGGCGATGTATATATTATGGTTACGAGAAACTTTTTGATGGCTTGACACAACCATTTTGTCAAACCAATGTAATGACCGGACTAGCCTTGAGTCAAAACTGTTTTGTCCTTCCAAATATCGTTCTTTAGAGGTTACAGTTTGAATAATCACGTGCTCGTGTGTCATTATTTAAACGTTTTCCCAATAAATTGCCCATTGTTACCTTGAGAGTCATAAAAATGACACGTCCTTTTCATTCACGATGAACAACTGTTAGGAAGGTCGTGAAAGTAAACCTAATTCGCGATGTATTTTAATTTCTGTTTCAAATATACGTTACAAATATTTTCGCACGGCAAAAAGGAAGTAATGGAAGATGAATACTAACACCAGCGTGAGGGGGTAGGCCCACACGTGTTGACCAGATACAGGGAAAGAAAAATGTGCAGTGTCCAATCTAGCCTTGCTAGCCTTGAGTACAGGCTGTTGCGCATGTCAAAACCAAAATATTCAACACAGGGGTCTGGCTGCAGTAGACTAATCATTCTCGATTTCTTCTCCAGGCCCCCGCCCCCTTCCCACCTTTGGGAAGGACAGAGAAAATAGAATGATGCAATGATTAGTCTGAATTTACGAGACTCTATTTGTTATTTTGGATTTAACAAAATCCACCAGCCTGAAAGCCAGGCTATGTCCAATCGGCCACATTTGGAACCACTCTGTCCGACGTTAAATCCTCTCTTATTTTAGTGGTTTAACCCTTTGAGTGCAGGGCAAACCACTCCTCCTATCTGCATTATTGGCAGAGAAATACACACAATCATAGTGTTCAAAGAGTTAATGGTAGCACACGGGATGATGCTCAATCTTCACCTGATTTTTTAAGGAAGAGCTTAGTTCAGAGTTCCGCGCAGATATTTGTCGGCATGGTCGGAGGATATATATCATTTGTAAAGACAAGACTCGACGACTTTACAATTTTCACTCTGGTTTGTATGATCATTCATCCGCTCTTTCTTCCCATCATTTCCGCTATCAGTATGTTTTTTTTTCTTCTCCAATTATTATAAATGCAGATTTGAATGGTATCTTACATCCGTTTTTTCCAACTGAGTAAGCGTAGGTGAATAAAAGGGGTACGAGACCTAAAGTCTACAGGACTCATAATTTAAGGGATAGAATGTCATGTCTGTTTGCCATTATCATTGGTCCCATTCTTGTATGGATACCAGGAAGGAATCATCGCAAAAAATGATACAAGTTTAGCCGGAATAATGACCACTTCACCCTACATTTACGCGTACGCTAGTCCCCTCCCTTATTACAGTCAAGTCGCGCTCCAGCGGAACGCCCTGTTTGATTGTAGCCCCATGGTTGGACCAGAGACGGGTTCGGATATCCGATCTAGGTCCTAGGAGTATCTCTCCGGTTCTTCGGCCCGTCATCACTGGCGGGGATTACGGGCCTAGTCATGTTGAGAGAGCGATCTGACACCGGGATGAAATTGACTTGTGTCAACCGGTGTGTGTGATCGGATTCCACGTGTTCCGAATACCTTTTGGCACCTCTCACCTAGTCTTGGACTCAAAGACCCCGCTCAACATCAATGCATATGATTTTAGCCTGGCATCGATGCTGTTCATTATTCATTGATAACTTCAACGATTCTATCATTTTGAGATGGTTCCTTCCTGGCATCCTGAAATCAAAGAAGAGTGGAACCTACTACGTTCTCGGCAGAATGTCACTACATTGACTACGTGTCATGTTGTCTAAACTACCACATATATTTAAACCAATCAGTCACTATCGTATTCCTTCTGATCAACTCTACTCTTTACGTGCATCTATTGCAATGTGCAAAAACCCATATACTTCAGTATGTCTGGAACGGAAGGACTTAAATAGCAATCTACCAGTTACTTCACTATTTCACAGAGTTGCATTGATGTTAACTCACCGATACAGTACATCTGTGTAGACTAAGTACGTGGGGTGACGTAAAATCTGCATATCCGATTATAACATTCATGTGGACTTGACGCAATTGCGTATGCACCGTATTGTCATGATTGTTGAGAGAAGGGCACTGTCAGTCACAGTCACAGCCACAGTCACAGTCACAGTCACAGTCACAGTCACAGTCACAATCGCAATCATAATCAAAGTCACAGTCACAGTCACAATCCCAGTCTCAGTCACAGTCTCAGTCCCAGTCTCAGTCACAGTCACAGTCACAGTCGCAGTCTCGGTCACAGTCTCAGTCACAGTCACAGTCACAGTCACAATCATAATCAAAGTCCCAGTCCCAGTCCCAGTCACAGTCTCAGTCACAGTCGAGGTAATCTAAAACTTTCTAATGATGTCATAAAACAATAAACCGTAGTTTGTTGTCCCTCTGCGTTGTGCTGTCTTTATTTTTTCCTCACATTTTATGACGTATGGTATGTTTATTTTACCCCCATCCAACCTATCAGACAGATAGGCCTTTAAATGATATCGACGACGAATATTTAAAGGACAGATTGACAGACAGCGCCTCTAAATGCAGAATCGATCATCCCATGAGAAAGACTTCTGACAAAATCGAAACAAAATTCAGGAGAAAAGGAATGTAGTCATGTTATGATGTGAGCTGTCAATGGATAACACCGTGCTTGTCATCGGCAGAAACGCTTCACTGACATTTCGGCAACATACCAACATGAGCTAGAATACCAGAACACACTGGGTCAACATTTTATGTCAATCTTTGTCAACACATTGTTTAGCATTGTGATTGACAGACACGTATATATAACGCTATTTGCGGTGCGTAGTGGTATGTGGCCTTGTGCACGAGAAATAACATGTCATGTGATTGTTAAAAGTTGTTGCTGTCATGTTTTGGGGGTAGAACATAGTGTGAAAATCATTTCGGTTTTCAAAATATTCTCATAAATATCACAACAAATGTGAACGAAATGACGAAGTATATGGATAGAAGAGAGGAGGGGGGGGGGGGGGGAGTGATGACACTTTCAAATGTACTTCGCCTGCACATGAAAATGGGTAACGTCATAAATAAAGAGGAGTTACAAGGCGGAGGGGGGAATGAAAACCGATGCCACCAGAATTTAAATCTTACACAAAATGCAAAGTTTTCTTTCTCAATTTGACGGGGGCGATTATCAACATTGTGTGCCGGTCACATTGGCTAATGTATCATCACAGTTTTGTTACCAGCGCCAAAAAATGTATACAACTTGTAAAGAGACCAAAGGCATAAACACATGAGTAATCTCTTCTGGTACCGAACGGGTTAAAGATTGTTTTGTTACAATGTATGTCCGGCAATCCCTCACCTTGCGGAACGGGACCGCCATGATATCGCATTAAAATGAATATTGTGTGTGTAAATTACAGCCGCGAGGCATCCCGCTGGCACACAGTGGCAACATGTCTTGAGCTCATACACAGATGGGGAAATCAACTCGTGTTAATAGCGGTAAGCCCTCCAAACCATTTCGTCATGTTCCATAGCTTTACTTCGAGGCTGTTGAACATTTCATATCCAAACTGGAAAATTGAGTCTGATATTTTTAGGCTAATATCTGTATCATTCTCATCTTTTTTCATCCCGTCTGAGCTGGAGAAAGAATCAAGAATTATTAGTCTACTGCAGCCAGACCCCTTTAGTGAAAAGTTTAATTTAGAAAAGCGCAACAGCCTGAAAGCCAGGCTACATGAACTATACATCATGTCGTGTGAATGATGTGCGTGGGTTTTTCTGGAGGTAGTTACTGTTACATTTTTGTTGTTGCGACATCACTCATGTGGTATTTTTTTGGCCCACTCCCTAATGATAAAAAGAATTTGCGCCCAAACGTTTGCACAAGGCTGTCTCGGCAATCATTCTTCCAATGGAAACTAAAGCCCACCGAATATGACACGACTCTGCAGCCGTCAGGGCCTACGACTGGAAATATGACGTCACCTTCATGCACAAATCAAATGACTGGGTCCTGAGATTTAGCCCGTCGCAGAGTCATACGACTGATCGGATCGTGACGTCTGCAGTGGCCTTAAGAACAATTTAAAGTTCCAAGAGCAGCGTTGTAAGACCTGTAATCGAGTTCGGATTCAGGACAGATTCCGAGCGGGTCCGTGACTCGAATTCGACGTCGAGTAAGCAGATTACAAGATGGTGCTTCATTGCAGTCAAAGTTTAACACATTATATTTTCCTTACAATATGAAGAAAACCAAAAGGCAAACATTACAGAAGGACATACAAAGTCATGTCTTCTTTTTTCTAAACACCGATGAATAGGTTGGTGTCATTTCGTTTTACGTTATGCATAACTTTGACTCACTTCCGATTATTTTCCCAGTTTGTAAAATTAACTAAGAAAAAACAATCGATAATCTTTCCATATCGTTTTGCTCGATTACAAGTCTCACAAGACTTTGAAGGTGTATAAGTGTAATCGAAAAACGCTACCTTGCACATTAAGATCGATAGCGTCAAACAGATTGGAATTTATTCAGTGATTAAGTTTACACTTTATAATTACGATAAATACGCCCACCATGGGTGATAATCTAGCTTTGATACAGAGGCTTACTGACAAAACAAGAATGATATTTAGACCTAAATCTACAGTAGGGTTAAGTTCATTGATTGGTAAAGTGAAATGATTAGCCTAACACGACTGAACTCCTCTGTGTGTGCTTTGAAGAATCGAACAAAATCCGTGTTCGCTGTGGTGGAAAGAGTTAGTTCACAATAAAATCAATTTCTACACCGCGGGTTCCAATAAGGGGAGAAAGTTTGTGCAATGCTCGTTGAATATTCACCTTAACTGCGGGGTAGAGGGGGTCGTGGAGGGTACCGCATGGGTGTCTAAATTCCGGAAGGGGTTCAATTCCGGTTGGAATCATAAAGCTACAATGCAGGCGATTTGAAAGAGCTGAACTATCTGAAGAGTGTGTTAATCATGTACACCCCATGACACATTTTATGTAAACAGTTTCATTCGAAAGGATTCGACTGTCATCATCATGATAATGTCTTGAAAATTTGCGATTTTTTACTCTTTTGGTTCCGAGAAAAAAATAATGACTTTGATTTATATTACATCACAGCAACGAAAAAATCAGAACTGAAAAGATCAACCACCGCTAATTTTGATTAATACTGGAACTGAAAATGTGGCGTCAAATACAAAGTGTACTAAGATATTACTGAAACATGAATGAGCTAGCACAGTGCACCTTCAATTGCAATCATATTTGGAAAATTGCCCAAAACCAAGTGTAGGCAAGAAAACAGTGGTGGGATCATGAAAAGGTTGTAAACTACAGTAAACACATTTAAATTGATGTCGATTTCTATGTTACAAAGTATCAGAATTAAGCGGAATCCGGATGATCTTGTCGGAGAAAATCTAATAGCTTCCGGCGACTGAGCTGTCAACACCAGACCACCACTGACATCTGTGAGATCTCTGTTTATCCAAATTAAAAATCAGATATCTGCCGCATCATCACTTTGACAATATCTCTCACGAATGAATTGGGTCGAAGGGTACGGGGAACCTTCACTTCTGTCTTGCTGATGTTGGATGATTGGTCATGGTATGAAACGGGTAGCAATATACCATCTCCTTGTCGGGACCCTTTTCAATCATTCGTAATCTCCAATTTCCAACCCGTTAACCCTGTGGACACACGCAAACAATACTCATGGATAATCTTGAGGTACGTTCATAGTCTATAGTTTTTTTAAAAAAAACTATTTCATGTATTCCAATTTTCCAAAATTTTGAAAATGAATATAAAAACTTACTTCGTATCAACAATACATTTGAAGTGTAATGGCATGTGATTTGCAAAAAGCTCTGGGAAATGCCACCCAATCCAGATGGTCGCCAAACGCATGCTTATCATAAGCAACCCAGCTGGCTAACAAATGAAAACATAAAACACCAAGCACAAGCCTCCACTTTTAAACTTTCATCAGGGAAACCGCACTTCCATCACGGACTTGACTGCTTAGAAAATGATTTTCATATGGAAATATGAATATTAGTTTGAGATGACGCCCCCTCGACCCAACGCCGTGCGTCAACTTTGTTCACAGAGATAAGGGGAAATTTGAAAATGAATTTGTGATAGCTTTAGCTTCTGCCCATTTCTTTTTACTAGTAATGTAGAGGCCACCGCAAACGAAACGATCCGATCAGTCGTGCGTCCCTGCGACTGGCTGAATCGCAGAACCTCGTCATAGGATTTGTATACGTACGTTACGTCACATTTCAAATCGCAGGTCCTTATGACTGCATAATAGTGGCAAGATCGTGTCGCCTGCCCTGGCCCTAACGTGTATACCGGATAGAAGGGAGACTCTTATCGCAATCCTTCGCTAGGGAAAAATGCAGTAGCTTGGTCTTAATTACAGGAAGTTTACTAATAAACAATGTCGCAATTATGACACAATGTCATCCATTTAATCTTTGTCTGTTTGTTGTGTGCCTGACTTCCCTTTTCTGTTCGATTGTGCGCTAGATTACTGTCTTTGCATATGACACGAATTTGTCACGATTCGCAAGTGCCAACGACTGGATACGTGTCGTCACATTCTTGCACAAATCCAATGACCGGCTCGTGCGATTCAGACAGTCGTAGGGTCGTATGACTGATCGGATCGTGCTATGTGGGGTGGGCTATATGGATGTACGTGTATCATCATCGATATCATTCGATATCTCAGCCGGAGCAACTCCGAACGCAAGGAAGTGGTTGGAATTTAATATCTTCCGGGCGATTTGGAAAAATGACGATAAGATAATCAAGAGTTTTAGATCGACGTGTACGTGAACGCAGACTTGGGCGTGTTCGTTTCAAGTTAGGCAAGTAGTTCCCACCCTTGTACACTGAAAGTTTCTTATTTGACCCATGAAAATTGATTCGTAAGTTACATGTACGTCTCGTCATTCCAGTGATATACACGCTGAAATTCGGTTCAGTCTAGTTTCATCAACACTTTCAATACAACTCACAGATATGTAACAATGGCACCGACAATTTTTAGAACGATATGGCAGCTTGGCGGCGGATGTAGTAAGTCTGTCCACTAGACGATAGCCATAGCACACCGTCACAGATAATCCACGCAATGAACCCAGTCTACCGTCCAATGCACTTTAAAGGAAACTAGTGATGTAGGGGAGGCGGCGACAGGGGTATGTGCCCCTGATTGAATCACAACAATCCAAATCATCGCAGAGGATAGGAAAGCTCCAAATCATAAATGAGAAATGCCCCTTTTTCATGTTTTCGATGTCGAAAGTATGTATTCTCTACATGCCGTTGTCATGGTTGTTGTCGCCATCGTGACGTGTGCTCCAGTCACAATTGAAGGTCTTCTTCCGCCTATGTTATTTATGTGTGTGTGTGTGTGTGTGCGTGTGTGTGTGTGTGTGTGTGTGTGTGTGTGTGTGTGTGTGTGTGTATGTAGTGTGAGGTAATGGGGGGGGGGGGTGTTCTCTCTTCCTTAACATCGTTTTTACCGTCAATGAAAGCGGGTGTGCATCTCAAAAACAATGATATGATATGTGTCAGAGTATTATAGTATGTGCTTTCGTGATTATTCAAAGCAAAACAACGAATTTACGTACGTATCTTATCTGGTTTACAGTACTTACGTATTACTCTTGCGGTTGGCGTTTACCGGGACATGATGTAATATGCTTACGGTGAGAGCGAACATTATCAGATATGATCTTTCAAGGTCTATTCGTTTTGAAAGATCAATGAACTCGCTGATCGAATTAAACGGAATCTCCCGAAAGTGCCCTGACGTGTGAGTGGAATTGTATGTGAGTTTACATGATCATCCTTATTATTGGAGGATACAGTAAGCGTTGTATGAGTAATGGGGAGGGTGGGGTTTGTGGTGGCGCTGGTGGAGACGAACGGGGAGGGGAGGAAGGGCGGGAGGAGGGGGGGGGGGATAGCTGCCTTCCTGTAACGTTTGAATTCCAAATTCTTCTAAAATCTCGATGGACTTACCCCACACAAAATGCTGAGAAAACATATTAATATATGCTCATACTAATATTTAAACATATATCGACTTGGTGAAAAAAAAACCACCACTTCTATCAAAACCAAGACGTAATAGCAGCAATTTAGTTTATGGGATGATTTCGTCTTTTTGTAGCAAGAAAGAGCTAATTGGCTAATGAGTTTGCTAGACATGCACAGGAGTGACGCGAGCCTGGTTCGTCACAAGTTTTCCATAGCTTTGCTGCCAGGCGTCGGGACATTTCTAATTCAAACTAAATGAAAAAAAAAAACAAAATGTCTAGTACGCACAAGGCTAGCAACTATTTCATTTCCATGTTTTATTTCTCTGTCCAGAGGTAAGAAGAAGAGATTGAGAATGATTAGCCTTCTGTTGCCAGACCCGTCTATTGAACAGTGTAGTTTAGATTGAAAATGCTCATCAGCCTGAAACCAGGCTAAATTCTCCCAGGCCTTGTGTAATCTCCCCGCACCGTACAGACGGTCAGCGCGCGTCCCTGAACATTTTGGCAACTTCGCGCAACAAAAGCGGGTGAGAAAACCACGACTCTGTCTTTTATATTAATTAATTCTCTTCGCGGTTCTTGCACTCTGTGATGTCATGATGACGTCATGGTGCCCAGTCTGGTGGATAAGCCTCGACAAGCTGGGGAGGATTGAAACCATGTTAATGATGGGGATTTCGGCCCACATGGCACGGGTTTCCGGTCTGGGGTGTAGCGGGGGACTCTGTCCGATCAGGGGAAGGCATGTAGTGTCCTGGATAAAATATTCTAGGCTATGTTGTCTGCCATGACACGTATCCGGAATGATTTTTTATTTTATTTTTTTTTTTATAAAAATACATATTCCGTTTATATTGCTGTACATATGAACAACTAGCTCTACTGCTCCTAGGGAAAGATTTCAAGAATAATTTGTATTTGTCGTCGAAGGTAGACCATAGTTCCTTACTGATAAAGATTTGTGAATAATAAGAAGAGCACATTAAAAAGTGTTTGAAACACACCAACAAAATAAGGTCCATATCTTGTATCCGGCAAGAATGATCATCCACAGTGGAATATAGCACGGCGTTTTCAATTGGGTGACACTAGGGCATGTATAATGAAATTAATGTTGTTTTAATGGATTTTGTGTTTGTATGCTTTGGTAATAAAATGGTTAAAGCATGGTTTCAATTTAGGAGCACCCGCGAGCACGAACGCGCGGCGCCGCCCATAGATAAACTGTTAATGGTGTACGCAGATGCGGCGCAAATTGTGTCACTCATTAGCGTCACCACGTTATAAAAATTCCTTCCGTATCTCAAAGCACGTTCCAAGTGTGATTGCGCATCCTTCTGTCGACACGCGCGATATAATTAGTGTGTGACGTCCGTGGTATGTGTGAATGGCCAGGTATGCATGGGGCCAGGCACGCGCGGGATCGATCGATAGCCAGTTAGTATCGATAAATGTGGGCCCGTTTTTTATTGTTGGGTTGATGTGTTAGGAATGGAATGCTATACTGACGTTTCATTTCAGATGTTGGCTTTTATTGGAAAGCTAATTATTGCATTAAGCACTGAAGCAAGAAGAGAATTATCCGTCACACCAATGTACGACTTTTGAAGCTATGCTGGTTGGTCGATGACACCCCTTCTCTCTCCTTCAACCCTCTCGTCAACCCTTTATCCAACATTTCTCTCATTCCAGCTCCCTTATTAATCCACTTCTCCCACCTATTATACCACCGTCTCGATGTTACCTATCCCCTCTCTCTTTCTTCTCCCCCTTCTCTTTCTTTTAATCACATTCTCTTGCATACCTTATCCCCGATATTCACCCACATAATATTTACACAACCGTCTATAGGATGATACGCACTAGTTTTTTCACCCCTCCTCCATCCGCGCCCCCCATTTACCCCCCCCCCCTCTCTCTCTCTCTCTCTCTCTCTCTCTCTCCCTCTCTCTCTCTCTCTCTCCCTCCCATTCCTACCCTTGTTACCCCTTTCACCGCAGCTCACCCACCTTAATGATACACATTCTCTCTCCTTTACCTCTATCCGCTTCCTCTTTCTTTCTCCACCATCTCTCTGTCTTTCCTTCCCTTACCTCTATCACCCCACTACACCCACTTCAATGATTCAAACACACACACTCTCTCTCTCCTTTACATTCCCCTCCCCCTTATTTACCCACTTTCTTTTTCACCTACCCATCACCTACCTTACCCCCTATCATCTCACCCCACACCTCACACGTCCTCCACCGTCTGAACATCAAAGCCCTACGCCCCAGCCTCGCCCTTCGCGCTAGAGTTCCCCCTCCAATCCTAACCATCATGGCCATACGGAAACGCCATTCGCACCAACACATTATTTCCGCTTTTAATCAACGCGGGATCATAATTGGCCAATACGCCACTAATGAACGTCGATTGTTTTAACGCGTGTTTTCTTGCAGTGATCCTTCGGACTTAATGAGAATGGAATGTGATGGAAAGGGATTTGAACTCTTACTCGCGTGTCAGAAGGGGTCAGATGGGGTGCTTCATGGGGCACGATGAAAGCGGGGGGGGGGGGGGGGGGGGGGGAGGACGTCTCAACAATCATCACGCTCGTATTCAGAAAGGGAGGGGGGGTGTCAAACAAACCTGTGGGGGCTATTTTTCAAGATTGTTATCATGGAACGATACACTGAACCAGGTCATACCTTATATCTGCCTATGAGCAAAATTCATTTTTCGTAGGGCTCTTTCGTTGTCCACGGGGGCACTTTTTTTGCACTACGGGGGCTATATCGCACTGAGCCCCGGTGTATGTTTTCACTTACTATACCGCTCGATCCATACCCCCTTTGATAGAATATGTTCTTATAATTATCTTCATCATTAAGGACACTTACAGAGTGCTTACATGATGTCGAAGGCTGTAAAGTTAATCATTCATTCATTCTTCCCCCTTTGTTCAAACTAGGCAAATCTTGTACAGCATCTCACAAAATGCATCTCAGTCGAAATCATCAATCCTAGTTGGGAAGCATAATTATCTGGGAAGTAAAACGTGTTCGCTTAACATTTTGTTTCCTACATAATTAACGCTTACTCCTTAATTACTACCTAATTAACTCCTACATAATTAACGCTTACACTTAACGCCTATACTCCTACATTATTCATGCCACATATATATATAACACAGATTCCATGTAGTTACGTAATATACAAGTGTTGATACTATCGGTTCCTATTCCACTGCGTATCACCGTTGTTAACTATTCAAGCGCCAGCTTAAGTACTGCTTTATGGGATTCTGTGTACAGTTGGCAGCAAAATTATCCAACCCCCCGCTCATTTTTGACATTCTGTCAAAATGAATAATATTGCAGCAGCAGATTGCTACTAAACCATTAAGATAGTTAGCAGACAGTTAATTACTAAAGAATACCAGAGAAAAATCAAATTTTACCGCATAGGTCACCTGAAATTGCAATTTGCGCCCAAAAAGCATGTTGCAAAATTATTCAACCCCCTATTTTACACACAAGAAACGAATGCACAAATAATGACAATTTAAAAGCCAGTGCATATATTCTGAGGTGAATGCTGATTTTATTTATCCTCCACCTGAAACTGGAACCTTTGTATGCACAACTAACAAGTTGTAACATTATTCAACCCAGATGGGTGTGTCTTTTAGTACTTTGTGCAGCATCCATATGCTGCAATGACCTCCTGCAGACGAGATGAATAACCTCCCACAAGCTTCTCGCAACGCTCCTTGGGGATGTTAGCCCATTCCTCTTGCGCAATGGTCATACGGCAATCGATGCATGTAGGTCTACGTGCTGCAACAGCTTTCTTCAGATCCCACCACAAATTCTCTTTTAGGTTTAGGTCTGGAGACTGTGATGGTCACTCAAGGTGCGCAAGAGGAATGGGCCAACACCCTCAAGGAGCGTTGTGGGAAGCTTGTGAGAGGCTTTTTATCTCGTCTGCAGGAGGTCATTGCAGCATATGGATGCTGCTCAAAGTACTAAAAGACACACCCATCTGGGTTGAATAATGTTACAACTTGTTAGTTGTGCATATAAAGGTTCCAGTTTCAGGTGGAGGATAAATAAAATCAGCATACACCTCAGAATATATGCACTGGCTTTTAAATTGTCATTATTTGTGCATTTGTTTCTTGTGTGTAAAATAAGAGGTTGAATAATTTTACAACATGCTTTTTGGGCGCAAATTGCAATTTCAGATGACCTATGCAGTAAAATTGATTTTTTTTTCTGCGGCATTCTTTAGTAATTAACTGTCTGCTAACTATCTTAATGGTTTAGTAGCAATCTGCTGCTGCAATATTATTCATTATGACAGAATGTCAAAAATGAGAGGGGGGTTGGATAATTTTGCTGCCAACTGTATTACAGGTGGCAAAATACACACGTGACACTTAAAGAGTTTGAAAACACAGGTCACAGTGACGTCCGTCTAGTAAGAAAGCTTTAATTGAATTATTGTTATCATTAGATTCATTAGTTTTATTGTTGATGATTAATATCCTATTACTACGGTTATTAATCATTATAATGATTGTCATCGTATGAGTCATCACGTTTGCACTTTGCATTCTTATGATTTTTCAAACTTGGGACGAACGAGAATGTGACGACCGCGACTCGTTCAAGGTCGTTAAGTCGTCGACTCGCGTGTATCGATGTCAAGAATAATTTTCACGCTTTTTAATCAAGTCGTTTTGGCGTAGCTTGGTTTCCAGGCTGTTGAATATTTATAATCCAATCTAAAAAAATATTTATAGAATACAGTATTCGAAGGCTAATTACTATGTGATATTCCTCTTTTCTTTGTCCGACAGTTAGGGCGAAACGGAACAAAATTGGGAATAATTAGTGTACTGCAGCTAAACACTTTTCTTGATGTAGTTTGGTTAAATAATATTCAAACAGCCTAGACATTAGACTATTACAGCGTGCCGTGTGAACGGTGAATGACTCTTGGTTCTGGTTAAAGGAAGGGTCAAGTGTTCGCACGGGCCCCCGTACATTATCTGAACAAGGGGTCTCCGAAGAGGAGCATTATTTAACTCTCATTGTGCAATGTGGGTATTTTTTCACCCGTAATATCATATCCGTCAGAGAGCACATGTATCTGGCACACGAAAAGTTTATAGAATGATTGAATCTTGAAACATAATTCGGGAATTTTTGCAGTGGTAATACACACCATTCCTATACGACAGTATGGAGTCTGGCAGAGATGGAGTTAATACCTGTTTCCATTTTACGTTAGACACCAGGAAACAATTTTTAAACGACAATGGTAGAGAGAGAGAGAGAGAGAGAGAGAGAGAGAGAGACAGACAGAGACAGAGAGAGATACAGAGAGAGAGAGAGAGACAGAGAGAGAGAGAGAGAGAGAGAGACCAACAAAAAGGAGGGGGAAAAACAAAGGATTTAAATTTAAATACACCCGAAATGTGTTATAGTTTCTTATACATGTAATACAAAACTAAACACAAGACTTGTCATACATTCGTATACACTTCAACCCATAAACTGTTCCCCCCGAGAAGATGCCCCGAAGTCCCTCGCCAGAAGCTGACAGCTCCTTTAAGACCTCATCTTTAAGATATCATCACGGGAGGATGAGGAACGAGATAATATGCCTGAGCAGGCGTCTTCGCACGATGGGGAATGCAAGCGAGAGGTGGAACACTTACGAGTGCTAATTGGTTTCGATCGCGATAGAGGAGGACGATCTTTCAGACGGAGACTAACAGCAAAGTAACTAAACAGCTATCAGTGAATATTTTAACGGAGTATAAAATGCTATTGGTCATTGGGAAAATGTCCCCCCCCCCCCCCCCCGATGATTACGTGTCGGTGTTGCGAAACGTATGTCTTACCATTCTTTGTTGCATTTACTATCATGGCGTTCAAGTTAACACACTGTTACCTATGGGTTTCCATTCCTGTTTGATTTCGAGACGCCATGTATGTTGTTATGTAAAGGGCCGTGCCCATAAGCAGATTTGCTTCTTAGGGGTCCTTACAATTATTTTAGGTTTATGTAAATATGCTGTGTTTTTGTTATTCCGCTTTTATAATGGTTAAATAAATGAAATGACATAAAAAAAATGAATGAAAATGAAATTAAACTGAAACCGCCGTGATGACACCTACCCGGCCCTACCGTGATAACTGGCCTAGTCTGGTTTCCAGGCTGTTTCTAATCTAATTTCTGAAGTATTATAGTCTAGTACTCATAAGATTAGTTACTTTACATATGACTAATACTAATAATACAAGAAGACTAGTCATTTTAGCATTTCCCTCTTTTTGCAGGCCGTCGAGCTTGAGAACAAATCGAGAATGATAAATCACCTGCTGCCAAACCCTTTTATTTGGTTTATAAATGCCTATTAGCCTGGGCGACAGGCTAATATGCCATCTTACCCATGTTACCTTTGGCGCGATGGTGTGGATGGCATATCGGCGACGGAAAGTCCAAAACCAAACAGTCTCCCTGTCGGCATCCGCGACCAGTAATGGATCCCTATTACTCGGTGGCTTTGACATTGAGATGGGCTCTGACTTAACGTTTCCATGGCAACGTGTCATTATATCAAACATGGAATCATGTCCACTTTCTCCTTAGTTTAAACCATCGCATATCGTCTTTACAGCGCGGGTTATTTGTCCTATTTGTAATGTATACAAAACGCACCTACCGGCACTTTTTCGGGCACACCAAATTATTTAAATGTGTAGGAAAGAAATATGCACAGATTAGTATTCCAACGCTTTAAAGATTGTCCGTCCCTTTTGCAAGCTTAAAATTTGAAATCGTCTATCACGATCGTAAATTGAAGAAAGTGTGATTCAAGACCATTTCTAAGAATATAGTATGTTGAAGCTTTCTGTATATGTAAAAAATTTCAGCCGTTAAATTTCAAACCGACTTTTTTCGTACCACGAAAAAAGTATTAGTCTTTGTTACAGTATCTATGTGGTTATTATGCGTGTGTGAAATCCTAATTTTATGAGTAACTACCAAACTTTGGAGATGATTCCTTCCATAGAACATTTTTTTTTCATAATGCGTTTTATAATTTAATAATCAGATTAATCAATAAAGCAAATATTTCAACACAAACTGCTAAGAGCCTGAGGTAAAGACTATTAATCAGACGTTGTTTTCGTGCATTATTTGAATTTTACACTACGTATCAGTTTCAAATTGTGAATATAGAACTTGCTAACAGTTCTCTATATGTTTTGCCAATGTTTCGATGGTTTTGTGGTGACCTGAAAAAGGGACTGGCTGTCTTTAATTGTGGATCTGTTTTGTGCGTGTGTGTTTGCGTCTCACATGTCTATGTCGCTAGCTAACGACGTGCTGCCGGCTTTCATGTTTCAACGTCGAGACTTTTTCAAATAAAAACAACCATATGCCTACTTTGAATGTGTGAATATAACATTTAAAAAAAAAAAGTGCAATCTTTATGTACCTGACCATATTCCTATATCATAGCACTTGCATGACGAGGGAACGTTTTCCTGTGTTTTGAGAGAGTGTAAGTAAGTTTTGAATTCAAATACCGGTTATAATACGTTTTGTTTCAAAACGTATCGCATCAGCACCGTCATTTGGTTGCAACTGAAGTCTATTAACCCTCTGAGTACAAGACAAAATGCTTCTCTATGGGATTTACCTGCAATGATGGTGAAATATTACACACGTGACATATAAATACTTAACATACCCCATGTACACTTAGGTATGTATATTGATTACGCGTTATGTCACCCACACGGCTGCGTCTTGGGGCATGTTAATAGATCGCCACTTAAGACACCACTGCATGGGTAATTGTTTAGGATATCAAGAGACATTTACACAGCTCCGATATCAGAGGATAATGCCGAAGGTCAGATGAAAAGCGTGTTTGATCTAAATTTCACCCAGATCTAGATGAAAGTTAGCCTGGCTTTCAGGCGGTTGGGCATTTCTAATTCAAACCTAAGAATAGAGTCTAGTACTTTTTAGACTAGTCACTTTATCATTCTCCTCTTCTGATAGAGAACACAGCGAGAAAGATTAGTCTACTACAGCCAGACTCCTTTGTTGAATAGTAAGCAAATAATCAACGTTGGTGAGGGTGATGGGACAAACTATGACCTCCGAGGCGATCTGGATGTACATGTAGCTATCTTTCCGAACCGCAGCTGAGGAAAGATAGCGTATACATTCAGATCGCCGAGGAAGTGATAAGTTCGTGTCATTACCTGAAACCAAAAGTTGATTATTTGCTTTATATTCCACATCTGAAACCAAGTATCTATACCAAAAATGACAATTTGGCGTACAAAAGTAATTTTTAGTTCTCTACCTAACCCCGAGCCGCTGCCATGGGGAACACGCGTTAAGACGCGTTACTAGGACGCGCGTTACTAGGACGCGCGTTATGACGCGTCAGGAGGAGCTACTGTCAGTTGATAGTCCGAGTGTAACGCACTTTTATTTCGCGCGTACTCAAAATATTAATCACGCATTAGGACTGTGAGGAGTGAAGAGATCAGCGAAACCAAAAAGTACTATCACCTAGAGTGTAACAACTTTTCTTCTCAGGTGATCAGATAGGAAAAACTACGCTTCATCACATGATCAACTCTTGACCGATCATATAGCAACATTCTTAGCCTGTGGAATATAATTTGGATTATTGATACCCAAAAGCCTTGAGGCCAAGCTAAATGAAAGTGAAAATTTACTTTGAACTGAGCTCTGAATCCGCTATACCTCTGTCATTGCCCAATGTTTAGCAAGTATCGCTTACAACATTTCAAGCTCTTTTAGAGGTGCCGTGGTGTTGTGGTTTGAACGGTTTATTGCCTCGTGGTCCAATCCCAGTTGGTCCACTCACCATGTCGTCTACAAGGAACCCCTTAAAAATACCGTTTTAGATTAGAATACTGGGCTAACTTATCAACAACTCTAATCTAACCTCAACCGTTAACCCTAATCCAGACCCCCTACCCTAACCCTAACCCCTACACATGTGATGGTAGACGAAATGGTGAGTGGACCAACTGGTATTGGACCAAATGGCAAATCACCGTTTGAACTGTAACTGAAGATCTCGAGGTCCTAGCCTCAAACCCATCCATAGCACTTGTGTCCTTTAGCAAGGTACTTTATCCACATTGCTGCTCTCCACACAGGTGTGCAAATGGGTACATAATAGGAGATGGGCGATAGTAAATGAATTATCTTGATCCAGCATCGATATCGTGCAACAGGAAAGGAATGCTTCACGTGAAGCGGAGATGGCGCACATACATGTGCATGAAACGTTCTTATTTTCACTGACCAATGTTATAATTGTCACACCCCTCTAAAGACCCTCAATACCTAAAAAAAGAAAACAAAAAAAAAAGAAACTGTTTTACAAGACGTATTGTCTACCAGGAGGCATATATAACTCCCCCTGCATCGTTGTCTATATTGATACCCAATGACTATTTATGGAAGGGTTGTGTGCTCAGTGACAAGGTCACGTGACAAAGGTCATCTAATTTCTGTTGTAATATATTCGTATCTAATAGTTCTTTTTCCCGCGGTGGGTCGTATTCTTCGCAGTGGCCGAAACCGTACACCATGTAACCTAAAAACAATTAATATATTCCTTTTTCTTTAAATGTATAAATGTATCGAAAATATAGAGATGCAGTACTATATGTATGCGACAGTGATCCTTTAAAGCAAGAACGTATTGCACGAAATTAATGTCTTTTTTTTCTTTAATTGTAACCACGCTTTACCCCTTTCCCCCCCTTGTGGATTATTTCACGCTCAGAACACACATACAACAGAAAGCAGCATTTTGGCTGGCATACAACAGGTGAATACCCAGTATGTTATCCCGTATATCCCCCTCTCTCATTGTCTGTGGCTCTCTCTCTCTCTGTCTCTGTCTGTCTGTCTGTCTGTCTGTCTATCTGTCTGTCTATAGCTCTCTCTCGCTTTCTACCTCCCATCTCTCCCCGAATCCGCATCCATATCTGTACGTCAAAAATATTCTTTAAAGAAAAGTTTTGTTTAAAGAAGGTTGTTATATTCACAAAAGTTAAACTTTCATGAAAAAGGTCTAAAGCGATATGGTGAAGTGATAAAAGGGAATGATACGAAAGATTTATACTTTTACAGCTTTAAAGAAACGCTGGCTTTGTCCTTGATATCTCCCAGTTTTTAGATTTATTAAAAAACTTTTTGATTTCTGTGGAATCCAGGTCTCCCGGTCCCAAGGGTACTCTTTGTCTAAATACCGCTTAGCAGCTCTTCTCACATTAATGTCTCGTAATGTGAGATAAGTGACGTGACTGCGACGTCATCAAAAAAGACAAAGGAATATTTTCGGCTGAGTGTTAACGTTTATCACGATTTGATTTTGGAGCACAGATATATCTTTCGTTTTTCAAGCACATAAACCGAGACACATTTTTTCGTGAACATTTATGGAACATTAAACGATTTCCATGGTGATTGGGACACACAGGGGTGTTGTTTAAAAGTAATCAAAGAACACAACTTTCGGCTCCAGAAAAGAGAAGAAATCCTTGAATAATCATTCTTTTGGTTTGATTTATGCGGGGAGGGTTTCCGTGACACGTGTGGTTCGTAAAACGGCCATCCGGGAGCAAAATGAATTGCCGGTGTTTTTTCTGCAATCGGCTCCTTTGAGAGATATTCGAGTGAGACAGACACTATGTGTATGTGTGTGTGCATGTGCGTGTGCGTGTGTGTGTATATGTGTGTGTGTGCGTGTGTGTGTGCATGAGAGAGAGAGAGAGAGGGAGAGAGAGAGAGAGAGAGAGGGAGAGAAACAGAATGGGAGGGGATTGAATGAAAACGGACTGACTGATAAATATAAAATAATAATAATAATAGAGCACATTTATAACGCGCCTAATACTATGTTTCTAGGCGCTGTGTTGCTGCTGTACCCGCAGTCATTAAGTGAAGTTCTATTCTTATAACAAATGGAAATCTAGGACAGCAGCACCACGATTAAATTTAAATTACGAGAGGCAGAGAGAGAGAGAGAGAGAGAGAGAGAGTGTGTGTGTGTGTGGGGGGGGGGAGAGACAGAGTGAGAGAGAGAGAGAGGGAGAGAGAGAGAGAGAGAGAGAGAGAGAGAGAGAGAGAACGAGTAAGGGGAAGGGGGGGGGGGGAGAGTGAGGGAGAGAGAGAAAAAACTTAAAGTTTCCTGCCAAGTTGATTAATGTTTATGAGAACATCTAAGACAGAACGATGTCTCAGGTCAAGTGCGCCGCACAATGTAAGCATCTTAATGACAATATATCTTCTTCGCTCTCTCGTACATATTCATGCATGACTGGAGGGTGTATATTACGCCTATTTAGACACAGCTTCAATGACGTCATACGAGGCCTTTCCAAAGAAAAACATAAGAAAAACCACGAGTGATACTATGGAAACTCTGATACACACGCCGAGTCTTCTATTTTTAATCGTTCATGTGACGTAGAACTGTTGTAAGAAACAATCGATGTCTTGTTTCCGCCGGTGTCTTGTCAAGCAAAATGGGTGGGGGAAAGAGGCCATTGATTAAGAGTACCTTACCTATTTATACATGGTTTCACAACCGAATAGACGTCATAATGTCTCTTTTATCGAGCATTTAAAATGCAAAATACCAAATTGATGAAAATAACATGATACAAAATATTTTCGTTTGATGACGTTTTTCTTTAGCTGGGAACGCCCATCGTTTGTTTAGTAGAACAAGTGAAGTGTTATCATTGCAATATTCCTTTGACAATATATCAATTGTAGCTATTATGCATCGGTTAAAACAAAACGGTTTCCTGTTTTCAGTAAAACATTGATTAAGAGTACCTTAAATATCTATGTATACTTTAATTCACAACCGAATAGACGTCATACTGCCTCTTTTATCGAGCGTATAAAATGTACTAAATTCTTAAAAGTAAAATTATATAAAACATTTTCGTTTGATGACGTATTTCTTGAACTTTAAACGCCCATCGTTTATTTAGTAGGTCAAGAAATGTGTTTTCATTTCAATACTACTTTGATAATGTATCAATTGTAGCTATTATGCATCGGTTGAAACAAAGCAGTTTTCTGTTTTGAGGAAAACAATAGTCTGTGTATGTATCTGTTTCTTCAGAAAGATAGTTCAGTTCTGAATTTGCTGGGATAGACAAAGTTCATTATACATTGCCGTCCCCTAAAACAAAAAAATAGACACGACATATGGAAAAACAGTAAAGATAAGGGATTTTTTAACGTTTATATTGTCTGGCCTACATCTTCTTGCACTTCAAAGAACCCGGCAAAGAGATTGGAAAGAAAGGCATCAGTAAATTTAGTCACGCCTGCTAATATGAAACGGAATTTAAATTATGTTTGAAAGACTTGTACATTTTTCCTGACGGCGTCTCTTCGACGTTCCACTTTCTCCAAATTAGTGCAACATCGTGCGGCGTGTTAAACTCTTTTGCGGTTTATTTTTTGGAGATAGAAGTTAGCGACTCGCGACAAAGAGGGGAAAAGCTTTTGGAAATGAGATAATAAGTTAAGCTTGGCAAAACTTTCGATAGGAGGGTTCGGGCTTAAGTTTTTCTTCTTCGTTTGGGGAGCGGTGTAGATCGCAGGGCTTAGAGGGCAACCAGGCAATCGACAACAAAAACAACTTTGTTGTCATTAGCAACCGGGTGGTGTGGAAGCCATGATTGTTTGCGATTGTTGCGAGGGCCGAGATAGTCTGAGTTCCAGGAAAATTTTCATTTGTTTTTTTTTTCTCTCGGAAATAGCAATTTAGAGTCTGGTGTGTGGATACGCAACGCAGGGTATGGCAATACGTTCCTGGATCATAATCAGTATCAATTCGTAATCATGGTTATCAATCTTTATTTATGACATTAATTGACACGAATTTTTCCTCCCTCACCTCCCTTCCTCTTTACTGTCATCATTATAATCATTACCCTTTTCACCGTGATCGCCATCCTCGTCATCACCATCATCATTGCCAACCGGGCCGTCATCATTATCATCATCGCCATGATCTTCATCTAGCATCATGATGAGGAGGAGGATCATCAACAACACCAACGTTATCCTCGTCATCCTCGTCATTGTCAACCTCATCATCGTCGTCATCACGGCATCACGATGACCACCATCAGCATTAGGATAATGCTACACATTTACAAATTTGAGAAAGAATCTCAGCTGGCTTGAATAGAAAACTACCTTATGTGCGTTATTTGAGAAGCCGATAGGAAGCAGATTTTCCAGCGGAAATGGCGTATAACCTCGTGTTGTAAAAGAAAACAGTTACGGGGCTAACTTGCTGCCCTTTCAAATCATTTGGGGCACATCTCGCATTGTGATTACCGTATTATACGAGCAGACGGGGTATCCAAATGGGCGGAAAACGACATTAATGTAAATATTCCTTCAGGTGTAGTTGTGAGTCCATGGAAACGGATATGAGTATGTGTATATGTGTAAAATGTACTAATAACATTAACACAATTTACATAATTTATTCGCATTATTGTTTATCATTTAACTGTCTTTCACATTGTAATTCACATTCTGAATTTCGCGGTATAGTTTAAGAATGTGAATGTACAGAAAAGTCGACAACAAAATAAAAATGTCAGACCAGAAGAAAAAAAAACTCCTCGATATATGTTCTGCAATCAATCAGAGACGCACTGAACAATTTTCATGAAAGAAATATGGTAGTTTTGTTGGGTATGGTTCGTTGTTTGGATAGCCAAGTTTTAGCCATTATGGAGACGGTAGGGGTCAGTCATCTTTTCTCGATGGATACCGTCTCAGCGGCGTCAACCAAGTACAAAGATTCCCGACG
>OZ022591.1:10274080-10416580 GCA_963669155.1 Arbacia lixula | reverse complement strand
AAATAAAACACACATACACAGATAAACACCTTAGTAAGAAGTTGGACAACAGACCCCGAAGCTCACTGCACGCAACTGTAAACACGACAAATGTTTGGGGGGAGAAGAAGAAAAAAATAGAGTTACGAAAAGCACCTGTGATATTTCGAGGTTTCGAGAAATTAATGGCGGAAAAATTAGCCACACTCATTCGTCTGTGCCCTGAGCGAATACTTGACCCCGTGGGAGGTCAAAGGTCAAGGGTTATGTAAACAGTCATTGCTCGGTCTGTCAGACACGATTATTCAAACTTTTATGATTCATAGCAATTTTTCCCACTTCATTATTTCTTCATATTTTCCTTGGTCGCCTGGGCCCACCTACGTGAAAATGTGGAGTGAAATGAACCGCAAGATGGATGATTTGTGACTCACTTTGCCCGGCCTATCAGTTCTAGGAAATAAAATGACTTGATATCAATCGACTGATTATACGGTTGGTTTCCCTCAACCAAAAGAGACTTGAACCAAAGTGACATATACCACCCCGAATGCTCCTCTACTCATTGAAGAGCTTGTAAGCACCCCGCCCAATTTCGAGTAAAAAAGCCAATAAAAACAATATTTTACATTTATATCAGAAATACGAATAGCACAAAGATAATCGTATTTCATCCTTCATAAAACTTGACATTTACAACATGAAGAGAGGTTTTTATTCAGAGTTCTTTGCATTCTAAATACAACAATATCATGTTTTGTTCATTCATGTTGGCGTACAATGTCGTTCTGTTACACGCATGCGCAGTTCATCATACAAAACAATGGATCCGTTAATCGTGATGACATCTAACTCTTTTTGTGCCGTATTTGGAGTTTTCACAAACAATATCTCACAGGGCGGAAATTCGTCTTGCACACAAAGGGTTCCTCTCAGCCAACAGTTAATTTTGATTAATCTAATCCCCACGATACACTCTTTAGAATCCATGAAATTTAACAATGGTTACAGAAGGTGATAACTTATGTAATTGTTAAACTTTTTTTTATTGCGAAATGTGCAGCGAACTTTATGAAAACCTTCCAGGATCGTGAAAAAGGTACTGCTTTATTTTTCGTTTTTCCTTTCGGAAAAAAGGGGTTGAACAGGATTCTATTCCTAATTGGACCTTTTACATTGTCCACAGCAGAGAAATGCTCTCCTGATTTTGAAAAACATAATCACGGAACGATCCCAACGGGAACATGTTTTTCACTGATCAACAACCCCCTCGATTCGTAGTGGGGGGAACATTTTTTTCCCAATGAGGGGCAGAGTTTCTCCATCATCGAGGACATAATTTGACGGCCCAATCTCGCCGAGCTAGCCCCGAGCCCGCGCGCACGTACGTACCAGGACCACATTTTCCAATCTCAGACGGTAATAGCGGTCATGATTCATCGAAAGATTAATTTGACTTTGGAGTTATCGAGTTCAAATTTGCCCGTAATGAGGTAGAAGTATCCCATTCTTTGATGTTCTCGATGTGGCATGCAGACTTTGTTTATAACAAAATAGCCTCCGAAGCTTATTTTTCCCATCAAATTGATTATGACGGATGCTTTTCAAGCACATCTGCGAACAATACACGTTCTCATTTATCTTGTTTTTCTGGGCCCGTTTTCTTGTCGCCATTTCCCCTCTCCTTCGCTCCTCCCCGTCTTGTCCAATCAGCCGTTTGGATGCCGTTGTACTTTGAATATCATGAGCTCTATCTGTTGTCCCCATCCTCCCGTCAATTATCGCAAAAAGACGTATCATTACAGTGCTCATCGCCATCATCATCATCATCATCATCATCATCGTCGTCATTATCACCATCACCATCAGTACCATCGTCATCATCACCATCATCATTACCACCATCATCATTAACATGATCCTTCATAATCATCATCATCATCATTATCACCACCATCACCATCACCATTATCATTACCACCATTATCCTAATCGCCCTCGCCATTATCATCCCCATATCATCGTCATTATCGCCATCAGTATCAGTATCAACATCACCATCATCATCATCATCATCATCATCATCATCATCATCAACAGTTGTAGCATCACTTCGTGACGTTTGCACCGAGAACAACATTGATTATCTACACTCTACACACAGCTTTGAAAGCAAAAACTGACTCTAATTCTCCAAATCATATTATTCAAGATGGTCGCCATATCGATGATCTAGTGGCAATGGCGGAAGTATTCAATGACTTTTTTGTAAACCTAGGGCCACATCTTGCTAACAAAATACCAAATACGCAGACTAAATTTCATTCTTTTCTAAAAGAAAGAAATGCCAATTCCTTGTTTTTCATTCCCATTGTTGAAGAAGAAATCAAAGAAATAGTCAAAAATCTAAACAACAACAAAAGCTCAGGTAACGATGGTATCACAATATTCCTATTGAAAAACATAATAGATGAAATCATTTCTCCCCTAACTCATATCCTAAATCAATCCTTGTCTACTGGAAAGGTCCCTCAAAAAATGAAAATTGCTAAAATTATTCCTATATTTAAAAAAGGCCAAAAAGAAATTGTAAATAATTACCGCCCAATATCTCTTTTAACCTCAATCTCAAAAATTCTTGAAAGACTTGTTTACAAACGAACTCTCAGATTTCTTGTTAATTGTAAGATTCTTTCAAATTTTCAGTTTGGATTCAGACAAAAACATAGCACAACTCATGCTTTACTAGCTTTTATTGACAAAGTAGCTCACGCAATTGATGACGTTTCCCATACCATCGGTGTTTTTCTCGACTTTTCTAAGGCGTTTGATACGATTGACCACGACATTCTTCTTTATAAATTAAGTCATTACGGTATCCGTGGGAAGGCTCTAGATTGGTTTAGGGATTACCTTACTGATCGAAAACAATATGTAAATATCAATGGACAAGAATCTAGTTTGAAATTAATTTCTTGTGGTGTCCTCCAGGGTTCCCTCTTAGGCCCATTGTTGTTCATTTTGTATATCAATGACCTTCAAAATTCGTCACAAATTGGATTCTCGATTCTCTTTTTATTCTACAAAAACGTGCAATAAGAATTGTTAACCACGCCGAGTATTTATCTCACACAATTGATCTTTTCAGAAATAACAAAGTTTTGAAATTGATTGACTTGTTTAACTATAATGTTGGTATTTTTATGCATAAACTTTCCACTAATGAGCTTCCTGAAGTCTTCCTTCAAATGTTCACTAGAAATAACTCTATTCATAACTATCCAACCCGGCAACATGACGCTTATCACCTTCCACGTACTCGAACAATTTTTGCACAAAAAACAATTATGTTTACAGGGCCCAAATACTGGAATGATCTCCCCCAAGATGTCAGTGGTTGTGTATCATTATATCCATTCAAACGTAAACTTAGAATGCATCTATTGAATAGTTACTCTACGTAAGCTCATTGAGATTCTAAACTTTTGTGTATAATGTTCATTTCCATGTGTAATTTACATAATGCCTTGCTGTTGCACGCTTCCGAAATCCTGCCTGATACTGTTTTTCACTCGTTCTCTATATATGCTCATGATTTCGTAAGCGCGGCAGCAGCAGGCATTGTTCTTAGCACCTCATTGCAGCTGGCTGGTGGCTACTCAATACATAGTAGGCCGATAACGCCATAACATTCCAATGTTACGAACTGTTATTCATATCAATCTGAACTTAATTTGACTGTTGTTCATCCGATATACATATAGTTGTAGTACGCAGACTGAATTCCTTAGGTATTGTAATTTACGCGTTTGCATAATATCTCGACACGTTGTATCATATGAAGACAGCATCAAAAACTCAATCGGATAATTATTGACGTGCTCTTGATTGTTTATTCAAGCTATTAAGTATGTGTAAAAATCTCCTTGCATTCTCATAGCCCTAAATTCACAGGTTAAATCTTGTTCACTTATATATGAGAAGTATCTGTTTTACGTCCTCGAAGAATTTGTGTTATTTCTTGTTTTAGTTTGGTCCTAAGTTGCATCCGTACTCTATATCTATTATATATACACCAATTTTACCGGGACTTACGCCTATCAAGCTTGCTTCTAGTAGGTCCCTTCATATTTCTCTCTCAATTTCCATCTTATCATATATTGTATATTTATGTTGTATTAAGTTGTACATCCAAGTTGGATATTGTATATTATTTTGTTTTGCACATTGTATTCATCGAGAAGTATGAAAATAAATTGAAATGAAAATTGAAATGAAATGAAATTAATCATTTCCATATAAGATACACGCAGGTGACATTCATAGTTCGCCTCGTGTTGTTTTGTACTGTTTAACCCTTTGTCCGCCATATAAAGTACCGCTCAATGCGCTCTGTGTGTATTAGTTGTGCGAACGGGCATCAATGGAACATAAAGTGTTAACTTTCTTAAAAACTTTCAAGAGTCCCAATCGCCTCATCCTCATGATCGTGACATTTTGCAACCAGTTTAAGGACCTCTTGTTTTATTGATCTACTAAAACCGTTGCCTCGTTACCTCTTTTAAATAATAATAAAAACCCATCATAATGATACCCCATTACCTCAAAAAATGAAAATTTGTTACGATAATCGATCGTAAATTAATCTGATTGCATCTGTGGATATTGTGGGTGTAAAAGTACACGGGCAAGGACGGAAGACATGCCTAAAAAGATGTCGGTCATGGTCACAGAACAGGTGCCGTGGGCATTGAATGAATTGTAATGGTTTTCTGTAGAAGATAAAGGAAAGTGATTTAGATTAAGGTGAAGGACGGCGTCACATGATACACTTTATAATTGGAAAGAATCCAAAGCAAATTTCTAACAATTTTTGTACTTCCGTGGCATGAGGTTTATTGAAATTATATGTTTGCTGAACGTCCAGTCATGTTGAAGTTTTGCTCTTGTTTTATAACCGGTGCATTGTGTTTCATACAAAATTCGGTGGTAATTAATCAAGTTCTTGTTGCTATTGTTTATGTGGCTTTTCATTACTTCATCATTACTTCATTACGCAAGATCACAGCTTTGGAAGTCGCATCTACTCCATATGAAAACGCAAACAGAATCACCAAAATAGCGAATTGCTAAATTGGAAAACTAGCAGACGGTATACCACATTACCAAGACAAAATAGAGAGATGGGGTGGGGGTGAGAGAAAGGGAGAGAAAATTAAAAAGTGAGAGAGAGAGAGAAAGAGAGAAAGAGAGAAAGAGAGAGAGAGAGAGAGAGAGAGAGAGAGAGGGAGAGAGAGAGAGAGAGAGAGAGAGAGAGAGAGAGAGAGAGAGAGACAGAGAGACAGAGAGAGAGGGGGGGGGGGGGTAAAGAAAGGGGAAAAGAAAGGGGGAAATCAGCATACAGAGGGAAGAGGGGAAAAAAGAAAGCAGAGAGAGAGAGAAAGAGCGAGAGAAAGGAGGAGGGGGGGGGGGGTTGCGGGATAAGAAAACAGCGAAAAAAAAATCAGAGATGAAGTACCGCTTTACTCGGAAATCCTCAAAACTTCCCTATACTACCAAACCCAGCGGGAAGAGGGCAAATAGTTTGTAACTTTTTCTCGTTAACTGGCTGACCACTGATTGGCGCCGACATGTGCAGACGGTGGGGTGTAAGGGGTTAATTTCTTTTAGCTACGGGACGCCTGCTTTATAATATTAGTCCAGCTGCATTCTGCCGCGCGCTATAAAATCATAATTCCCATCTCGTGTGCGTGGAATTAAAGTGAAAAAGAAGAAATAGGAATGGTATTGCTTTCTTTTATCTACTGGTTGTTTGGAGTCAAATTTCCCTCTTTTCGTTTTATTTTCATCGGGGGTAGGGGAAAGCGTGTAATCATGGTTTAGCAATGAGATTCAGAATAAAAACACTGAGATTTTCGTTGATTTGTGTTCGATGTTCCTGTTGAACTTTGCTCCACTATTGCGTGTCCTACACCCCTTCCCCCTCCTCTCTCTCTCTCTCTCTCTCTCTCTCTCTCTCTCTCTCTCTCTCACACACACACACACACACACACACATATATACATACACACACACAAACACACTCACACACTCACACTCATACACACACGTACACATCGCAATCCGTCACCTCCACCATTTAAACCATTCGTAGTTAGACCCATGTCTAAACTTTCCTTCAATATTTATCCACGAGATATTTACGACTGATTTAATTTTTGTAGGATAGGCATAGTTAAGTTAAAGATAAATCTTTTCTAATGTCCACGCGCCTACACGTTATTTCTAATACTGAAAATACCTTAATTCTAAATAGTAAATCCTCGTCCGTTGCAGTAACATGAATGATGCGCATCTAAATGCCACAGCATACGACACGATTTGATCGCGATTCTCCAATCGTAGCCCTACGACTGGAAATTTGACGTCACCGCCCTGTACACATCCAATGACCGGGTCCTGCAATTCAACCAGTCGCAGAGTCATACGACTGATCGCATCGTGTCGTCTTCGCTGGCCTTGAATAAAAAATAAGAATAATAATTAACCCTCTCAGTATTATAGGAACATGGAAAGTGTAATAAGTCAACATGTGTTTCTCGACTGGAACTGAGAAGGTTAAAGATGGATAGCTTTCTGATTACATGTACTTTGGTGACTAAATAAGCGGTGTTTCTAATTGGACGTTCTCAAGCGTTCTGTTTTCACTTGACTTAGAACCTCGATATAGGTCCACATTTCCTACCCACACACCGCTAAACGCAGCGCGTGTGACGGCATGGTTGAGCGCGCGTTAAAGGCCGCGTCATCTCCTGGGGCTCCGCCTTATGAAGAGTTACGATCGCAAATCCAATCCCCTATTTATAAATGTATAGAGTTACGATTGATATCAAGCGCAAGTCAGGTTGCGATCAATCGCAATTTTATTTACGAGCCATTCCCTTCCCCTAAAATTTATATACTTTACACAGTATCATGAACAATACAGTAGGATGCCATCGAGTAGGATGCTGGCATTTTTTGTTTATTGCTGTCATGATTTTCGAATGAAACACAAATCAATAGTGAGTGCTATGACGCTTGAAAACGACATTTTAATGATAAGAATACAAATGTATTTTTCATGAAAATGATTCATCATTTATTATGTATTATATAGACAACACGGTAGCAAGATCGGCTCATCAAAGACCTGAAGTATGACTAACACAAGTCAAAAGAGAGATTAAAGTGGGCTTGATTCATGAGTAAAGCGGCGTTGGTGGTAACGGGTCGTCAGATCTTGATAACACGGAGAGATAGGCTGCGTTGCGCTAGTCGCTTCTATGAATTTTATCTGTATTTAGAGATGCTCAAAGGCAGGAATAGAATGGTTATGTAATTATCAGTAAATGCGGGGGAAACAGAGGAGTAAGCATAATAAGCACAAATGATAAATACTACCGTCCAGCTGTTTCACACGAGATTAGCATTTTATGCTGCGATTAGATACGGGTCTTTTTTATGATAAATCTCATCCTGTACCGCACGTACTCTTTCATTAGAATGATAATATTAGCATGGTTAAGTAGGGTTGGGATTGTGGAGCGAGTGCTTATTTAGCCTTGTTTTCTTCTCTCTCACGTCCATTCATATCTTCTTCCTTTCCGCTACCACGTCTCCTTTATACCGCCTCCTCCTTCATTATTATTTTTTTTTCTTCTTCTTCTTCTTCTTCTTCTTCTTCTTCTTCTTCTTCTTCTTCTTCTTCTTCTTCTTCTTCTTCTTCTTCTTCTTCTTTTTCTTCTTCTTCTTCTTCTTCTTCTTCTTCTTCTTCTTTTTCTTCTTCTTCTTCTTCTTCTTCTTCTTCTTCTTCTTCTTCTTCTTCTTCTTCTTCTTCTTCTTCTTCCTCTCCCTCCTCCCTTTTCTCCTCCTCCTCCCCTTCTTCTTCCTCTCCCTCCTTCTCTCCCTCCTCCTCTCCCTCCTCCTCTCCCTCTTCTTCTTCTTCTTCTTCCTCCTCCTCCTCCTCCTCCTCCTCCTCCTCCTCCTCTTCCTCCTCTTCCTCCCTCCTCCTCCCCCTCTGAACTAACGACACCCCTCCGGCAATGCCCCTATTAAATCCGCCGCGGACCATGGTATCGACTTTCACTCGCCAGTATCTAATTTCTTGTGGAAAATTAATTTGTGACGGCGTACTAACGAAAGACATGATAACCGCGGACTAACCAACGCAGATTTAGCTAATGGGGATTTGTCTAGGGACGTTACGATACAGGAACAATTGGGATTATGGTCTGTCATTGAGACTAAGTGGCAGTTTGCTTTAGACTCAAACCCATGCGACATTTTCAAGAGGCAAAGCAGTCATTTCGTTGATATCTTTTGTTCAATCTCTCTCAGTATTCCATGTTTCTTAAATGTTTTAATTTAATTCTAGAAATAATGATATACATTGTACTTTTTTTGTCTGCGAAGAGCGTGCATGATTTGTGATCGTTGTCGACTTGTACTATTCAATTAACGTTGATTTACTTCATCCACCTATATAACCATTTTCTTTATTTGATCTTGAACATCTTACTGATATTTGAGAGGTGAGCTATGAACAAACATAGCTGAATCTAATATTTCCAGTGAAATGTATTCAACACAATATACTAACATGTACTTATCTGATATTCATGATCAGAATATCAAGTAAGATACAGACAGAATAATGTATTTAGAACCAACCATGTACGTTCCAGGCAAGCTTGAACCGTTACGATGAGGAAACTGTGCAGCGCACGCAAGAACGGTTCGAAAATATTGCTGAACGTATTGTGCTACATACACGTCGTGGATACTCGAGTACAATTCATGTTGAAACCGTCAAAAACGGAACATTTGTCTCGTGATATCAACATAACTTCGAGGGTCGACTCGCGTGTTTCGGAGCAATTTGTGCGTACATTTGCAGTCGAATGTTCGACAGGGGTGTCTAATGTTTCCGTCTCTCAACGGCCCATGACTTTGAGAAACCGCACCAAGTCCGAAATGCCCATATTTGGGGGGCTTTCTGTCGAAATACAATACGGGGATGATCCGTGAAATCTGCGATCAAGTGGCCGACGGAAAGTTTTCGCCGTAAATCCGAGGAGAGTGATCGTGGGCCAAACTTTAGTGGAAGTTCGGGTGATGTCATTCATAACGATTAACGAGCAGTAGGAGAACGGCGCCCGCTCTCTCGCCAATCAATCCCCATACAACCATTAACCCCTTGTGTGCGAGACAAACTCCCACTATACATGCTATATGCAGATTGAGTGTATTTCTTAACCTAACCCTGTACGGGCCACGCGTGGATTCTTTGAACGTTAATACACACAATTCCCATAGAGCAGCGTTTTGTCTGGCAGACAAAGGGTTGACTCTTTCTTTGCCAGTTATATTATTGTTCTCCAGGATTTGTATGTATTAATTGTGAACAAAATACACACATGGCATTTAAAGAGCCAACCCCGACTCTGTACGACGAGAGTAGGGGAGTGACGGGATTGGGTGGGGTGGGAGCGGGTCGGAGGAAGGGGGTGCAACATAGCTTTAACCATGGTCCGTGCTTTAGCCATTCAACCCCTACATATAAGGTGAGGGGTGGGGCGGTGGTAGTGATGGTGGTGGTGGTGGTGGTCGTTTATGTATGTTCAGGAGAGTGAGAGGGGAGGGAGAGGGAGAGGGGGTTGTTTCGCCAATAAAATTGGGATAGGAGCAGGAGATTTATAAGGGGCGGACCGGCGGGGGGAGGAAAGAAAAGAGACAGAAGGGCAGTTGGATGGGTAGATACCGGGGGATCTTCATAAACTATTTCTTGAAATGTCCTCTGAAGGGGAGAAAAGCAAGATTTACATATTGTAGTGACTATTGATAGTAAGGAAGGGTGATGGAGGTAGGGTTAGGGTTAGGGGCGGGGGATGGATGGGGGGGGGGGGGTGGATGTGGCTACCCCCGATCTTCCCCAACGATTACAGTCTTGATAAAAGTTGACTATAGATGTCTAGACAGAACTAGAGGCGCCGCAGTCGATCCGATTTGCAGAAATATTTTTCGCTCACTCCTCATATGGGGGTAAATCACGTACATTTTCACTGCACTTTGTAGTTATCGTTTTGTTCTTGTCAGCTCATTAATTTTACTCCGAATACGAAAAGGTCTCATCCAGCGGTCGCCGCTATATATAGGTTCCGCTCTCTTCCCCGCATCCCACCCCCTTCTCTCTGTCTCTCATTCTCTCTCTCTCTCTCTCTCTCTCTCTCTCTCTCTCTCTCTCTCTCTCTCTTTCTCTCTCTCTCTTTCTTTCCCCCACTTTACTTTACATCTCTTTCTCTCTCCCACTCCTTAAATGATTTAAACGATAGCGTTTCGCTTAGTTTTTATGTTGTCTCTTAATATGTATATAATGTACGTCTTTGCCCCCCCCCCCATTCTCCTCTCTCTCTCTCTCTCTCTCTCTCAGTTGTCTCCTCCCTTTGTCCATTTCCCCTTCTCCTTTCTCTCCCCCAATGAATACAAACGCCGGTGTTTCTATCACTTTCTTTTCCATTTGTCTCTATAGCATGTGTGTGTGTGTATATGTGTATGTGTATGTATGTGTATGTGTGTGTGTATGTGTGTGTGCGTGTGTATGTCTGTGTGTGTATGTGCGTGTGTGTGTATTGTACCTACAATGTTTTACAAGTGAAGTCGGTGTACCCATACACCCCACCCCCACTCCATCCCTTGGAGTCAGATCCCTGGCTCCATTCCGAATTAATATCAAACAGATGTTTCTGTTCAACGATATATTTCTGGACAATTGTAATTCAAAGAAAATAATCTGCACTTGTGGAGAATTAATTGGATAAAAGCAACCAGCTATAACGGAATTTTATTGCTTTGTGTTCACTCTTTCCTAATTGTATATGATGGATACATCTTACAAATTACTAATTAATACAGGTAAGTATTATTTCTGTCCTGCAGATGAAATCAATTCATTCTAATCGAAATCGAATTCAACAAAAGCAATTGTATGAATCTTGAAAATCAACAAAAATGTTTAAAATAATATCGTAGAATTTGTAGACGTTATTGATAAAGGGTACACAATGTTCAGATTGCCATGGTTACGGTAAGGGCGTACTTTACACAACAGAAAATCAGGTATAAGTCACTACTTGTTAATCATTTCTGTCGCATAAGGCAATATTCCGCGATTGAGATGGGACTGCAATTTGTTGGTACTGAGAGGGTTCAATTCTTTCTGAAATTCTGGTAGGCATATTTTTGAGTCGAGTGCGATCCCATTGTTCATTAGCCTGGTTTCCAGGATGTTTTAGACATTTTAAAGTCAAATTGCTGATAGGGTAAAAGCCTAATATTCCCCAAAATAGTCACATTTCCATTTTCCTCATTATTTTGTTAAAGTCTGGGCAAGAAGGATGAAATGATTAGTCTTCTATAGCCAGACCTGTTTGTTTTATACCTGAAGTTTGGATTTAATTTCAGATTAAAAAAAAAGCCCAACAGCAAGGCTACATGTTCCTCCCAAGATGTTGATATTCCCCTGGCCTTGCTTCCAGGCTTTTAGGATTTATTCAAGCCAAACTAAAATATTCAATAAACGGGTCTGACTGCAGAAGACTAATCATCATTTGGGGTCTAAGGGAGAAAATAAGAAAAAGAAGAAGAAATGCAAGAGTGACTAGTCTTGTGAGTACGAAACCCCCTTTTTCAAGTTTGACTATTAAATAAAGTCATGTCCAAAAGTCTTGAGGCCAGGCTAATGTTCGCTCTTCTTCCCTCTTCAATCATAGAGATAAACTATTTGTTTATCGGCGCTCAGGAGAGGCACTCAATCCACTTCAAAAAAGTCAACTAATTTCAACCTAAGAGAACGAAGATTGCAGTAAATCAATGGGACCGCCTTTACAATTTCTTCAGATTCTAGTCAGGACTGCTCCTCGATTATCACAATAGTGTAAAATTCGCTTTTACGGAAAAATCGTAAATCATGATAATTCATATCATAAATCTTCGTTTTATGCCGTGGACGTTAAAACTCGTGCACCGACGTTGTTGTGTGAGTTTGTGCGTGTTTGGGGTAACTGTCATACAATTGCTTTTGACTTTATATGGGTATAATTTATGTGGTTCTCAGAATGTAAGACTGGTTCATGTATTTCATCATCGGTCCATTTGCTTGTCGTTATTTAGAGTGACATTATTTTGCAAGACTTGGCCCTTGAATGTTTTCTTCTCCACCGTTTTATTTCAAATAGGCTTGTGTAGCTAATGCGGTAGATGGCAGATTTATATATTTCATTTTATTTCGTCACACACACACACATACGCACACACGCCTACACAAACAAACATATACTACGCACACACGCTTGTGCACACACACACAAACACACACACACACACACACACACACACACACACACACACTCACACACATACACACACACACACACACACACACACATACACACACACACACACACACACTTACACCAAGACCTATTGAAACGTATCAGAGGGAGCTCGCTTCATACTCCCTTACTTACACACGCAACATAATATTAACATGATAAACGCACCGTGTAGTTATGTACATCGATCAAGTCAAATTAAGTACGCCCTCGATACTTTTGTCGACCATTCAGTTATCTAATGGAACAATTTTGATAACAATCGAATGGATACAGAACATGCCTCCGTGACCTGATCCTAGTATCCTAAATCAGATTTCATGTTGCGACACCTACTGTCATTGTAACTTATTCTAAATGTCGATTTCATTGTCAAACCTGAAAAAGTATAATTTCTGCTATTCTCATAAACAATGACAATGGTATATATAGGGTCTATAGCCTTGTGAGCGAAGTGTAAATATATCGTGATGGAAAGAGGCAATGAGAGTAATTAGCGGCCATGGTCGTAGGACGGAGGCCCGTGCGCGCCCGAGGCCTAGAGAGAGACCGCGAACGACACCGGTATGCGAGCCGCTGCCTGCCGCTGCGAGCCCGGTGTGGGTCCGGTCTAAAATGAGGAGGGTTGCTGACCCTCGTAATTAACATTCCTCGAGCTTGAAATCATCGACAGAGATTGGAGGGGAGTCCAAATTCAGAGGCCTATCACGAGTGCCATCCTCCGAGAGAACAGGGGTCGTGGACGGGATAACGATCAGGCTAGTTTTAATACCATTTTTCTTACTCCATACCTACGCGTATTTCATATTTTTGTTTGTTTAGCGGTCAGCACGGTGAAGACTCATTAAACGGGCGCACCCCGAGCGCGCGACGTGTGTGCGCGCTGGGGACGTGAGTATGAATTCATACAACTCCAATCCAATTACTGCTGACAATATTGATGGTGTATAGTCCAATATTATATCAGCTCTTACGTATCCAGAGCTTGAACACTATTGTCAGTATTTAGGAAATCATTAAGACAGATGTCATCTATTTTGTTTTAATCGAACAGTTGAAAATATCGTTGTGTCAAGTACGAGTATACACATGTACATTGTCAGTCTGTGAATGATCAAGGAAAGAGTGCAGACTTACATTAGAGGCACCGCTTGCTTGATGATGATCAGTTCGAACAGAAGATAATCATTGAGAAAGTAAAAAAAAAAAAGTGGTATGTAAACGAAGAAAGTATGTGTATATGTGCGTGCGTGCATGTATAGAAAGAGAGAGGGAGCGGGAGAGAGAGAGAGAGAGAGAGAGAGAGAGAGAGTGGAGAGGGAGAGTGAGGGGTGGGGTGGGGTTGGGGAGGGTTGAGACAGGGGGAGGCAATACACGCCTATAGGTCGGATGAAGATGTCGGCAAATAAACATTATCCTAAGAAGATCCAGTCTTTGCGATTAAAATATAAATGCATATGTAATTACTTTTCAACACATACCCCCCCCCCTTCCCCAGACGTCATATCCTATCTACTACCACAAAGCCACCTGTCAAAATGAGACAAATATCATCCCCGTTTTCTTACCCTTCCCATAAAAGCTCCTAAATCAAAGAGCGTTCCACGATGCAACCTGTCAAACTAATCAACTTTTTCTGGCTTTTATTGTTATTGTGGTAGAAGTTTGGTGTTCTTTTCATCTCGACCTGCACACATCGGGAGTAATATTCCATATATGACCCGGACACACTTGGGACACGTTAAAATAAGATGAAAAAGTTAAAGGCAATGATTAACATTACTTTTTATTTTATATAAAATCAATGCTTATCAAAAAAGGATGGTGAAAAGGTCAATCAATATTAAAGAATGATAAAAGAAAAAATAATTATGTATTCGTGTTGTCATTGCAGCATCTTAACAAACAAGAATCGGTTAAAGGCTGTGATTACATGATGATTTCTTTATAGGCCTGCGATACAATTTAAAAGTATTCATCAAGCCATCGACTTTCTGATGATGCCTTATATTCATTGTTTATGAAAGTTGTTTATTTCTGTTTGTTAAATGAATTAAGAATTGAATTGAAACGAATCTAAGAGTGGGTAGTGAAAAGGCAAACACATTATTGTGTGATTTGTGTTGTGATTGTAACATCTTGCCAGCTTGCAAATTTCATTTAAATTGATCATCTTCTAAGTACACATATTCTACAATATAGCTCCCACTCTCTCTATCTCCCTCTATTCATTTAAAAATTACTTTTAAATGTATAATTGTGATACGGACAGATATGCTATAATAAAGCTCCCCCCCCCCTCCCTCTCTCTCTCTCTCTCTCTCTCTCTCTCTCTCTCTCTCTCTCTCATTCTCTATTTTTCGCTCTCTTTCATTATCTATATATCTCTTTCATTCTCTCTCTCTACCCCTCTCCCCCCTCCCCCCCCCTCTCTCTCATACACTATCTCTATCTACGCCCCCCCTCTCCCCTTCCCCCTCTCTTTATTTCCGCCAGTAGTTCAAATGTCCTTTGTTAATTTGTATAATCCCCCTTCCCTAGCTCCTCTCCATTATTACACAATATTCTACAACATAGCTCCCCTACCCCCCCCCTTTCTCTCTGTCTCTATTTACCTGATTACCTTTAGATTGATCATCTAATAATAACTTCCCTATCTCTCTCTATATCTCTGTCCCTTCCTCCCTATCTCACTCTCTCTCTATCTCTGTCCCTCTCTCCCCCCTTCCCCCTCTCTTTATTACCGGCAGTAGTTCAAAATGCCCTTTGTTTATCTGTGTGTTTTCCCTTCATCTCCATTTCCCATGCTCTTGACATAAAGGTTGTCCCTTAATCCTGCTCTTCTCCGCTCCGATATAATAAAGCAGAACCTCGTTCTAGATCATTGTCATGGTTATACGTATTTCTCAGGGTTATTGATGAACACAGCAATGCTCACGTTACCGCAAAATCTGAAAATCAAATACCTTGAAACATTTCGCTCGTGTCAAGTTGTCATTATCAATGTGAGTGATATCTCGTTTTGCAAAGCAATCGCAAGGTCATGTGAACATCAAGTCTCTTTGTACATTGCATTCTCACATCGCATGTGGTATTGTGCCGAGAATGTGACAGCTTTTGTAATGTTTAATTATCTACCAGAGAGAGGGAGAGAGAAAGGGGGGGGGGGGGGTATTGAATGACATGACACTATCATAAATATCATTCAGTCCTTTCTCATACCTCCAATACAATACAAATAACTACATTCTACTTCATTAACATATTCGTCAAGGTAACATGAAGGTTATTAAGTGAAAATGACAACGTTCATTTTCACCGCAAAGCCTAACCAACAAACCTTGACATACTTCACTAGTGACAAGTTTACCAGTACCAACGATGTAATGTTCGGCAGAGAAATCAAAGTATATATTTGAATAGCATAACATGACTGGCATCTGCCTGACAATTAGCCATGTCAAAATAGAATGTGTGTTTGCTGATACTGTGACAGCTTATGTAAGTGTTAATGATCGGATCAGATTACTGTTTTATTTCTTGCTTTTTTTTTTTTGTTGTTATGCAGTACGCGTTGTTTTCATACTTTATTTTTGAACTCCTACTTTCCTCCCTTGAAAAGGCTGGTTCACCTTCGTACAAACTTATTTTCCCCAAAACCACCAAAGTAACCAATGAAAGATACCTATGTCATTCCCACGTGGCCTATATCGTGTATACAGAAATGACCTAACCACTCAATTTCTGAGTTCAACGACATCAACTGTTAAAATATCCATATCGATATTCCAGATAAGTAGCAGCATACTATCAGTCCTTAAGATGGAAAAGTAGTCAGTGTGGCTGCAATATGCGCCAAACAACATGAGTCTAAGAGAGAAGTAAAAGGATAGCATTTTGGAGAGAGAGAGAGAGAGAGAGAGAGAGAGATAGAGAGAGAGAGAGAGAGAGAGATAGAGAGAGAGAGAGAGAGAGAGAGAGGGGGGGGAGAGAGAGGGGGGGGGGAGAGAAAAAAGAGAGAGGGGGAGAGAGAGAAAGAGAGAGAGAGAGAGAGAGAGAGAGAGAGAGAGAGAGAGAGAGATAGAATGCATTTCGAATTCCAGAACTTGTTTAAAGCGAACTGCTAGTTTTGCTTGTTTTGGGGATAGAAGTGACAAATTTATACATAAGGTGAAAGAATACAAAACAACGAAAAAATACAAACACAAAAATACAAGCATTTGGCGTATTTTCCTTGAAAGCTTTGAAAAAGTGGTTAAGACGATAATATCATCATTATATTTCAGTAAAAAAATTAAAAGTAAATCTGTGTTACTTGATTTGATACAAGTACACGTGTAATCGAGTATTTGTGTATGTTTTGTTCGTTTCATTCGACCTTTCTACTGAAACACACACTCTTCATATTACCCCGGCTTACCATTCCCATATCTTATCCTTTAATACGTTGTTGATTTTGTATCATAAAAATGAATTTAATGTGTTCTAAAACCAATCATTACCCCAAAGTCATCCATTTCCGCCGTTGTCACGTAGCACCCCTTGAACTGTAATAGTCCATCGGAATGACAGCAACAGCTGATACGAAAATCAAAAGATAATAATTGATTCTTTTGACTAAATTGCCCCCTCGGTTTAAATGGCATTGGAGCGTTTATTTTCTTCAAAATCATCTTGATTTCCTTATTTGCATTGTCAACCATTTCATTTATCGCTCTTGTCCCCAACCTTTCTTATTGTATTTGTTACCCTAGCTATTTTTGACCCCTCAAATTTGTTTTCTTTTTCTTCTTTTTTTCCCGCTTCTTACCTGTTTCCCTTTTGTTTGGGATAACATTTGCTTTCTTCTTCCCTTTCTTAAGTTGTTCTTTTTTTCTTTGCATCATCACATCATCATCGACACAGTCGTCAGCATCATCATCATCATCATCATCATCATCATCATCATCATCATCATCATTATCATCATCAATATCATCAGTACTCCCCATTATCATTCATCATTACTCTTCACTTCTCTCTCTCTCTCTCTCTTGCCCTTTTCCTTTTTTCGCGGGAAATTGTCCTTCTGTCACCAAAATGGATGGAAATTTTGACAAGAGGCTGGCTTGACTGTAACGATATTTCCTTACATCGGGGTCGAAATGTCTTCCATTTTGGGACCAAATCATTGATTGATGGGTCCATGCAAAGATTAAATTATATTTTGATAGGTATAGTCAATCTACCGGATAACCGAAGTGGAAACATCCCGTCTTTTTTTCCAAAAGAAGTCTTTGAAAATTAAACGTATCCATACATTCTGCTCGTATAGTTAAATTAGACAGGATTATAATGAGATATTGAAACAATACCAGTACAAGGACAAAGATTAATAACTTAAAAAACTTCCACTTAGTGATATCGTCCATACAAGAACCATCACAGCTACTTATTTAAAGACTTGTACTCATGAATCATATGATAAAGAAGCAGTGATTGACGTGCTTGTCAACCGCAAAACTATCTCCGATTAAATTACCTCATTTGCAGACATTTAGGCCAAATTGCATCTCACACTAGACCCTTTCTTCCGACGAAAATCATCCTTGGTAGATGGAGATTCCCACCCAGCAACCACGACAACGCCACCGCTTTTCCACGCATGCAAACCGACAGATCATATCAATGTCTTTCTTTAAGAACTCCCACCCTTGACATTACGGTGTAGATGTCATGTCAGCGCCCGGAGCGTTACTATGAATCCGCATGATGAATGAACATGTTTCAATTGGAGGGTCCGAAGGGTTTTTTTTTTTTCGATTTTCGTGTATACACCATGTCTATGCGCCCAACACACACCCCGACCACAGCCCCACCCCTATTTACTACTGCCTGCGAGTATATGTGAGCTGTTAATGAATGGAACACTGTGTGTTTTATTGTAAAGCGACATTTCCAGGAGTGGTGAGTGGTGTTGGAGTGTGGAATTCTATTTCCGAGTAGGGCGTCAATGAACTTTGTGTGTGCCACTGCACCTATTTTCCTAGTCATAGCACATTAACCCCCTACGTGCCAAATAAACTGCAGTGTTCTATGGGATTTGTGTGGATTACCAATTTGGAAGAAGGGCATACCTAGCACTTCAAGGGTAAAATAGATTGAGAGAAAATTCGAATAGCATGTTAGGGTTAATCTGTGTTTGGTTACAAAAGTTAATGCCATGCTACCCATTTTGCTCTAGCCAAGTTTTTCAAAGTAATATAATGGTGTCATATCTGTTATACATTGATTAGATGGATCGTAAAATCGGTAAATCGTGTATTTTATGTAATTCCTAATGCATTTATTAAATTTAAAGGCCTGACTCGTGCACCGAACAGAATGACGCGCAAACGGATTTGAATGCTTTCCTGTTGTGCCAATACAGAAGTAGCACGTAAAGTAATATGTAAAGAGGTATTATATAAATAAATATATTAAAAACAAAAACGATACTTTATTTAACATTCGAACTTATGAAGGGGCCGAGGTGGGGCCTGGGTTAGGGGTATAGTTCTTGTTGGTTCCCCCCTTTTTTTCCAGGGGAGCATAAGCCCCACCCCCTTAACTTTGTATAACTTTGTATTATGCTTAACTGATTTATTCAGCAGTTTATTTGGTATGGGAAGGGGTAACATCGAGATTGTTTTCCAGCTAATATCGTGCTAAGTATGATTGTATCTAATAGTATTGATTATGAAAGTTATCAGAGTTATTAAGACGACTTAGTGGAGATTCACGTGTCACGTGTTTTATGTTGAGAAACGCGTGTGTGTGTATTCCCCGGGCATGTAGCAGGGAACGCGCACATGCCACAACTTCTTTATACCACATCTGGAAAATAGACTTTGCTGCAGGTTGCCAAACGTTATTAAAATAACATCTCCATTTCCCCGTTCATGCTCTTTCGATTGAGTTCCATCCATACAAACCATCTCTGACTGGATAGCAATTTTCCCACGACGGTTCCCAGGAGATTCGGCAAAACGAGATCCAAAACGGGAATGGTGTGTACTGTCGCCAATGTTTCCCTCCCCCCTTAATCCACCTTGTCCCTCCCGAAAGCTGTAATGAACCGTTCCGCCCCATCAGTTGATGACATCACAATGTGATGTGACGTGTTCACTCCACGTGACAGTTATTGAGGTCGACGGCTGGTTATGATTGGTTCACGTGGATTCCAAGTCACGTCAGTCCATCTCGGGAGGCGTAATTGGTCAGTCTTTTAATCATGACCTTCTACGTCATAATTTGATGAAATGAAGCAACTTCATCGGCTATATCAAAGACGGAGGCGGAAAGGGTAAATTAGAGAACGCTCAAATGATTTTTGTAATTAATGGGTAGCAAACAGCGATTCGAAAACAAACGTCAAGAGGTCTGTAGTATGCAACGTAAGGTGAAGGAATAAAGAAATCTACGCATCTGGAAATGATTACGGGATATCGATGTGAAAAGTCACAACACGCTTAATATCATTTCGAAATTATCATTGATGATAAACAGTCACCATTGCTCTGCCTGATGTATAAGAACGAGTTAATGAAGGTTTATGTTATAGCCTCCAAAATACATTATAGAATAACCATTACCTACATGATTAATAAATTTAATTGCTTGCAATGCGATATCACCAAAGTTCTTTCACAATTGGTGATGCACGATGGACAAACTGAATCACAAGTTGATGAACTTAAAATACGACAGCAATAATAAGTGTTTTACGCGAATTATGTTGGTATATTGACAAAACTCATGGATGATAGTGTTTTGTGAGTAATCATGTGAAGATGTAGATATAGCAGAAGTATATGTTGCTGTCGTGACGGTATACATATGCAAATGTGTACAGTTTACATTAAGGTTACGGTTATCCACATATTTGATATTGAATAATTATAATCCCCATTTGTACACATACACATGCACACACACACACACACACACACACACACACACACACACACACACACACACACACACACACACACACGCACACACGCACACACACACACACACACACACATATACACACACACACATACACACAAACACACAACACATAGTTTGTTGTGCTGTTGTTAGTGGCATATAATTCTTGGCACTCACGTACCGATCAAGATTATTACCAAAGGACACAAAACTGTCACTCTAACTTTTGCTGCAAAGAGGGAAAATAAGATGCATGGAAAGGCAAAGTGATATGCGACAAGTAAGCATAGGGAAAAGAGGGAGATAGACAGACAGAAATATAAATAGAGGAGGAGAGAAATAGCATGGGAGCGAGAGAGAGAGAGAGGGAGAGAGAGAGAGAGAGAGAGAGAGAGAGAGAGAGAGAGAGAGAATTAATCAAGTTGAGAGAGAAAATCAAAGAGAGCGATCGAAGGGTACATGGGTATACCTAAAGAGGGGAGAGAGACAGAAGAGAGAAAGTCCGATGGTGAGGGAGAAAGAGAGAGGGCGTGAAAGGGGGGGGGGGGGGTACATGGAGAGAGAGTGAGAGACAGAGGAAGGAGAGAGGGGGAGAGATGAGGAGAGAGAGAGAGAGGAGGGGATACACACACACACACACACACACACACACATACACACACACACACACACACACACACACACACACACACATCACAATATATACAGACATTCTACAGCCGGAATACCGATACACCGAGTAATTTCTCCCCCAATTTTGTCGGGAGCCAATTGAAGATGATTTTGCGATAATGCCAAATGGAAACGGCAACTGGTCTTTTTTCCACGAGAAGGCACAATCGATGCATTCTTACAGCAAGGGATAAGTGTACGACAAAACCACGTGTTGAGCGCGCTCCGGTTTTTTTTTAACCTGCATCCTCTTAGGTATATGTTTTTTTTTTTCTAAAGAATAGATCCGACACATTTCAGTGAGGTAGGGTTTCAAGCTTCCGAGTTAACATGTCTGCATCCAGTAACCCATAGCCTGCCGCTTGTGAATTATTACACAATTAACACTCTGATTACCAACCAATGATAGTTTTATGTTAGATACAGCACAGTTTATCTCGTATGGGACTGAGAGTATTAATACACACAAATGGCATGGAGTTTCTCTGGCACACAAAGGGCGACTTTAAGCCTTTAAGTGCTAGTGATGGTTTTGTTACATACGTAATACACACAAATCCATTAGAGCAGTAGTTTATCTCATATAGAAAGGCTTAACGGCTTAAGATAGAGGAGATACTTCGTTCTCTCTTCTCTTCGTCTTCCCCTCATGTTATTCCTTCATCGAAATTACACCTTTCTCATATATTTCTTCTTCTCATATATTCGTCATTGGCGTCATCTTCATCTTTTACCTTCCTCCTCCTCCTCCCGCTCCTGCTGCTGCTGCTGCTCCTCCTCCTCCTCCTCCTCCTCTTCATCCTCAACACCCCAATCCTCCTCCTCCTCCTCGAATTCCTTTCCGATATATATATATATTTACATATTATATTGAATTGTATGTTTGATATTTACCCTATACATGTAGTTATTAATATTTTAACTGATATGATCTTTTTTAAAGTGACATATTAATCAATTCCCTACCCCCCTCTCTCTCTCTTTCTCGCCCACTTACAGAGGCCGTATTCTGGCAAGTCAAGGCCCGAGCGGCACTCGAAGATGCACTCCAGCGACAGCGACTCAACGTCAACATCGCAAAGAACATCATCTTCTTCCTCGGTGACGGCATGGACGTGACCACGACCACGGCGTCGAGGATACGCAAGGGCCAACTCAACGGCGGCCCCGGCGAAGACGCCTCTCTCCACTTCGAGTTCTTCCCGCACGTCGGGCTTGTAAAGGTCAGGGCAGGTCCAACTCATTTTTTTTTTTTATCTCCGTTCATTGTACAGAGTTGGCTGGCTGGTAGGCCTTTGTACTTGGCTATTTCAAACTTTAAAATAAGACTCTATACTCAAGACTAGTCAGTCTTCCATCTCCTCGACGGAGAAGAATATGAGAATAATTATTCTACTGCAGCCAGACCCGTTTAATGATTATTGTGGTTTTGATTGAAAATACCCAATAATTTGGAAGCCAGGCTTATAACAACTTACATATAAGAGTAAGTTATAATGGCTCATATATACAATAGAAGGCTTACAGTAAGTTTCCATTTTTTCAACTACTAATTTATAGCTTATACACAGTAGAAACTTGATTATATATACATGTATATGTATATTCAGTATAACAGCGTAATGATCTCATTCATCGACACACTGAACTTGATAAACATGATAATATGAAAGGCTTTGGTGTAGCTAGAAAAGGAGGCTATCACAGACGACACGATTTAGACACGATTCTGCATTCATAAGGGCCTACAATCTTGATGACATCAAATGTGACATCACTTTAAAGGGCATATACTGCAGTGGGAAGGCAAAAAAAGCCTTCAAAAGGTAATTGTTAGCAATCTTCTTGCCAATGGTCTTAAATTCATGTATTGTCCATTTTAGAAGCTTGCTGAAAGGTATTTGCCCTCAAATGATTCACATTTGGAGTAATGAGTGATTAAATCACAAATCCTCAGAATGTTCGGCCCGAACATTTTGAGGATTTAATCATTAATCATTAATTACTCCAAATGTGAATCACTTGAGGGCAAATACCTTTCAGCAAGCTTCTAAAATGGACAATACATGAATTTAAGACCATTGGCAAGAAGATTGCTAACAATTACATTTTGAAGGCTTTTTTTGCCTTCCCACTGCAGTATATGCCCTTTAATAATAGGGTAATACGACCCGGGCCTTTTCTTACAAAGAATTGAGATTTGTATCAATCGTAACCATGTATATTAGAGAAAGCGAGTTGGACTCTTTTTTTTTTAAGACGGGGCCCTGGTCAAATAAGACCACGCACTGCCATGGAACTCCTACTGCATTTCTGTAAAATCTATTTATTTGTTTAATGCTCTATCACTGGGATGTCATCTTTATTACATGATATGTAGCTGTTGATTTTTCTGTGTTATGTCTTATCCATTTAATTTGGAAAAAGGTTGATATGTTTTGCATTTATTTGTTATTGCTGTTGTTATGCATTGTAATGTTTTATCCGTCAGGGCCTTTAGTGACAACAGTTTTTTAACATAAGAGGCCACCCTGCTTAAAAAATGGAGATAAATATATATATATATAAAATATGTCATTAAAAAGTTTTTTAAAAATCTATTATTCCAATTTTTGTGTTGCTTCGACAGACATACAACACGGACCGACAGGTACCGGACTCAGCCGGCACGGCCACCGCCTACCTGTGCGGTGTCAAGAGCAAGTTCGGCACTCTCGGGGTCGACGACCGAGTCGACAGGGGCAAGTGCTCGTCCATCGAGGGCGCAGCCGTCCAGTCCATCCTGATCGACTCGATGAAAGCAGGTAAGGGTGGGGGGGGGGGGGGGATTTTTTTCTCCGAAGATGGCAAGATTGCATCAGTGGTACCCGAATAGTATTTCCTTCTTTCTTATATTAAAACTCTTTATTGCACAAGTAATATACGCAAAATCCATAGAATGACGGTTTTTATTGCACACAAATGGTTAAGGAGATTTAAAACATGTCTTGGGCTGAAGAACAGAGAACAGAGTTGAATGATATATTCTTGTGAGGACCATAGCAGCGCTCTGTAGCGCCTTCTGAAGCTGATGATGATTGTAATACGAATAGATAATATTTCAACACCACCAGCAGACTGACCAGAGAAATGTACTTTTCACTAAAATATAAAACACATGGCCTAAGATCATCTTTAGTCGTTCAAAAAAAATCGTAATGTTGGTTTGTTCGTTTTGAGGGAAATGATCGAGTAAAGCTTTTACTCGTGCATCGGATAAAGTGTATGATCGCTTATGTCTTGGTCACGTCCTAATCGCCACATCTTCCCACACCAGAGCTATACCTCCGTACGTAATCTTATGCTTTATCTTTCCGTTCACACGCTCCATCTACGCAGGTAAGAGCACGGGTCTGATCTCGACAGCGCGCGTGACGCACGCGTCTCCCGCTGCGCTCTATGCGCACACGCCCGAAAGAAGGTGGGAGAACGACCACGACTTGGACGAGACGACCGTGAAGCAAGGGTGCAAGGACATCGCGCTCCAACTCATCGAAAACGGGAAGAACATGAATGTGAGTTCAGGATGAGGGATTGATGGTGAAATATGCAGGGGCTGGATTGTGTCTGGGTCTTATTGCTTCAGAACGCTCCATTAGCTATTGGGATGTAATTGCCGAATGGAAATGTCTTAGAGTGAGAAAGATAGAGAGACAGACAGACAGAGAAAGATCCATTTATAGAGGAGATAGATATCCCCCTCCCTCCTTACGTTCAAAGAAACCTATCACTGATTGAGCTAGTGCATTTCAGCTAAAATATCATAATAGTGTTAAATACATATTTTGTTATTTTTCTCTTTTACCAAGGTGATCATGGGTGGTGGTCGTCGCGAGCTGACACCTCGTAACGTGGAGGACCCCGAGTACGACGGCGACTACGGCCAGCGACTCGACGGCCGGAACCTCATCAACGACTGGCTGCAGGACAAGAACCCAAGCAGGTCGCACTACGTCTGGAACCTCCGCGACTTTAACAGCGTCGACCCCGACAACACCGACCACCTCATCGGTAAGGGTCTCACGTGGGGTCTATTGAGGTGGTGAGAGAGAGAGAGGGAGAGAGAGAGAGAGAGAGAGAGAGAGAGAGAGAGAGAGAGATATGAGGAGAGAGAGATAAGAGAGAGAGAGATGAGGAGAGAGATAGAGATAAAGAGAGAGAGAGATAAAGAGAGAGAGAGAGAGAGAGAGAAGAGGAGAGAGAGAGAGATGAGGAGAGAGAGAGAGAGAGATAGAGAGAAAGAGAGAGAGAGAGAGATAAAGAGAGAGAGAGAGAAAAAAGAGAATAAAGGCCACCGCATACGACACGATGTTGCCACGATTTTGCACTTGACTTTGCACTTTTGACTTGAAATGTGACGTCATCTTGCACAAATCAATTGACTATTACTCTTGCGATTCAGCCAGTCGCATAGTCGTCATCGGTGTCAGCCGGTGACGAATGTCCGAAAAACTAGATGCACCCAAAATGTACAAACCAAACGAGTCTTCTACTTTTTTCTAATTTTGGCAGGTCTCTTCCAGCCCTCTCACATGAAGTACGAGGCGGATCGGCGATGGGACAGGGCCGGGGAACCTTCCCTAGCCCAGATGACCGAAAAGGCCATCAAGATCTTGCAGAGGAACCAGGACAATGGCTTCTTCCTCTTCGTCGAAGGTACGTCTCAGTAGATTCTCTGGACTTCCTTATTTGAGAGTTCTCAATCACGTTCTACCTTAACCCCTTCTCCGCCACACTCCTGTGAGTGGTGTGTATTGTGAATGTAAAAATACTTCGGTGGCGGTTAAAGCGATTAAGATGTCTTCTTGAAGTCCTCCACTAGTCACTCCGGCTATCCGGAAAGTGACGAAACAGACAATGAAAGGATGAGAATTAGTCATATTAGTATAAGACTAGGATACTTTGCGACAATTTGAATTAGACATGTCCAACAGCCTGAAGCCAGACTATATACTGGCATGTTTATCATCACACTTTTTATTTCTATCGTGTATTTGGCTCAAAATGCCTTCGCCGATACTGTTTCTGTTTTTCACCAAAAAGTGCGACACTTGAAGATGATTCTGCCCGAAATGAGAACAGACAAAAGAAATGAAAAAACAAGAATCATTGTTCCTCCGAGACGTACAAGACAAGATTTAGGGCATATCCTTCCCAAAAGAAAAGTCGTAACGAAAAACCCTGCACGAATCAGACCGTGCAGCAAGAAAGATGTCGCACACGGGTAGTTTATCCGCTAGAGCAACACCGAAATCCCCTAGTGGCCGCCAGAAAATTGGGATACGGGTGAAAAAAAAGACGCCAACCGAGGGATTCACATAACTATCGCTCGTCGGGTTGTCAGCGGGATTTATCAGAACGCAACGGTAAACACACAGACTGCAACCGGCCCGTATCGAACTACCGCGCGTGTGTATGTGACCACGCTCCTGGGACCGGGTTTGATGACAGCGGAGTTATGCTGAAAGCTGGGTCCGGCCACGGCGCGGGGCAAAGTGCGCTCTCTAAACACGACCTGTACCTTCTCTCTCGTGCTCCTAACTGGCCGCTCTGAAAAAATGACTATTTGATGAGCTTTTTGGAAATTTTGACATGTAACAGGTTGCAGAGATGGGATGTTGTACATTCATGAACAATAAGGATATTAAACAAGATCATGTGGTGCTTATTTTATTCATGTTTAACATTTTATAGGTTATCGTGTTTTCTGGTATGTTTGTTTGGGATGGTATGTCTTCCTAATTCCTACTCAAACACCTGTAACGATGCCCAATGCCCCTTCTATGACCTATGTCAGTCAAATGTGGGAGGGTATGAATATTGTTTGGATAGGAGAAAGAGAGGGGTTTGAAAGAAGAAATTAGAGAGAGAGAGGGAGAGAAAGAGTGCGGGAGAGAGGGAGAGAGATAGAGGGGGAGGGAGAGAGAGAGATAGAGAGAGAGAGAGAGAGAGAGAGAGAGAGAGAGAGAGAGAGAGAGAGGGTGGGGGCACACATACACAGTACATCTCGCAGCCTCAACAAAAACAATATTAAGAAACCATAAGAGGGAGAGATAGAGGGAGAAAATGAGCTAGAGAGAGGGAGCTAGGAAGAGAGAGAGAGAGAGAGAGAGAGAGAGAGAGAGAGAGAGAGGAGGGTGGGGGCACGCACACACATCACATCTCGCAGCCTCAACAAAAACAATATTATGAGCTGAATCATACATTTTATCTGAAAGTTGACATCATATAGGCCTATTATTTTCTTGACAGCCTTTTGACACATGACCACTGTAAAGTGACACAAACTCGCAGAAAATGATCCCCTATATGTATATCTAGCCCGAGATTGCCATGTCAGGAATGGGGGCCAAGTTTGGTTAAACCAGCCCGCGGGGCGGTGTCCACCCTAAATTGTTGATATAGCCCCCGGCACGATGGGGTTAGCCCCCGGGGCACTAGCTCCCTTGCCTGACACTGTAACAACTTGATCAATCTTGCTTTTTGTTTAGATCTTCCTGCGATGTGTTATATAGCGAGCCACATGTATATTATCCCCTAGGGTGAAGTGCGCATTAAACTAAAGGAACATACACAGGATTAACAATAATGGACTTTGCGTAAACTTTCTTTTTTTCCTTCCTTTTTTATGGGGTGGGGGGGGGGGTGGGATGGGCGGACCCCGCATGAGGGCACTCTCACCCGATACAGCGACGCTCCTTTGATTTAATCAAAATTGCTATGGTTACGCGTAATCATTGGGTTTTACCGCATACATTGCGACATTATTTCAAACAATAATCATAATGTATATGACTTTCATCATGAAACCAAAAAGTTTACTTTTTTCTGACATAATATCTTGAATATTATTTTACTAATGCGTTAAAAAACCCCACATTTCTTACTAATGGGGATAAAATGTTATATGTTTATAGGAATCTGCGCATATAGGCCTACTACTTCAGTCTTTGTCAGGGAGGTAAAAGCTTGGGGCAATCAAAACCTTCCCTTAGTCTTCTTTTTTTCCCACGGACAGTACGTGCGGTCACGTATACTGCCGACCGTCTCAACTTTACTCGAATCATTCAAACTGCATGTCTTTACCACTTTAACCCATGAACCCAAACTCGCCTTTTCCCACTGCAACCTGCGTACACATGCAACTGTATTTATTGACAGTCCCACAGGGCTATACACCCCGAGCATTAACCCGCTACGTCCCAGTCCTATAGTGAGAACGATGCACCTGTACGAGGGAAATGCCCGCTCCGTGGACCTTGGGGACAGAGGGGTTAATAGCGTCCTCGTTGGCCGGTGTCATGACTCTTGTGTAGACAACCACAAGGCGAGGTGACGAGAAATTGGAACTTGCGTCTCAAGACTCACAAGCGGGGGGAAACATCTCAATAAACTGATCAAAATGAAAGCCTGTTTTGCTTCTTCGTGGGGAGGGGAGAAAGAAATAAACTTCATTTGTGAACATTTTCACCGGAACATGCCCAGTGGTCCACCGCGGCTGTTGTAAGCGGACCGCGGCGCTGTCATCGACACTCTTAGCTATGGCCCCGATTCGGCATTCTAAAAATAAGCACGCTCTCCCATCTCCCTCTTAATTTCTACTAACGCTTTCTGCGAACTGCCGGAGCTGCTCCGCAGATGCGTCGATGGAGGAAACGATTACATTTTAACCCTTTCATTAATAAAGACATGACAATGTACAGTGGGGAAGTGCGAGATTCAAGGCTTGGTTCTGAGAGGGTTAATGCCGATATTGGCAATGTAGATTTATTTGTATGTGTTTGCCGACTGTACGTTGCATGGGGTGACTGATGCTCCCACGGAGTTTCTTCTCTGACGCTGCGTGGGTCATCACCGGATCAAAGACGTCAACGTGTCGCTCCTTACCTTGGTCACGATGTTGTTTTGATCATGTTCGATCATTTCGGGTTGGATTTACAGCCACTCATTGCATTTGTTACAGTACTCACTATGAAACAGATTGATAACAGAATCGAATCGAATCGAATGCTTCAAACGCATCGTATTTGTTGATGTTCTTATCGAGAGAAGTCCACATTCTGTTGTTGATATCGCAAGGCTAAGCGTCCCGTAGAAGTTGCAATAGAAATAGAAATAGATCGTAACTTGCAATGAACATGATTTGTCATTCAATTTACACGATTAAGAAGGAATAGATCTTGGAACGATACACGCGGGTGAGGAGAGATGTCGCGATAGTACGTTTGCCTGGGTCTGGGAGGGAGCGGTAGGAGATGGAGAGGAGGAAGAGAATGAGAGAGAGAGAGAGAGAGAGAGAGAGAGAGAGAGAGAGAGAGAGAGAGAGAGAGTGAGAGAGAGAGTGAGGGAGAGAGAAAGAGTGAGTGAGTGAGAGAGAGAGAGAGTGAGAGAGAAAGAGAGAGAGAGGGGAGGAATATATGTAGAGAGAGAAATATAAAAAAGAGAGAGGGAGAGGGTTGGGGGGGGGGCAGATAAGAAAGAGAGAGAGGAGGGGTGTGTGTGTGTGTGTGTGTGTGTGTGTGTGTGTGTGTGTGTGTGTGTGTGTGTGTGTGTGTGTGTGTGTGTGTGTGTGTGTGTGTGCGTGTGTGTGTGAGAGAGACAGAGAGAGAGAGAGAGAGAGAGAGAAAGACGAAGGGAGAGAGAAAGAAGTGAATGAGACAGGGAGAAAGGGCAGAAAGGGCATTGCGTAGGTCTCCGATCATTAGTGTTTACATGGCAAAAGAGAGCGAGTGCTTTTAGAGTGGAAAAGGTACATCTCTATTACATCTCCCTTTTTGAAGTGAGGGTTTAAAATATGAAAATGGATTGAAAGAAACGTATTCCTTGCGAATCTATCTCTATATATCTATCTATCTATCTCTGGAGGTTGGGGGAGGGAGGGGTGGAGGGGTTGGAGGGGATGGGGGTAGCGGGTAGCGGGCGATAGCCGGTCATCAAGCGGATTTACTGCAAACTAGCATTCTATCACTCCCGCCCTTTTGAACGAGTTTCGGAGTCGCGTAACGGAGGTGGGTTGTTCAATGTTAGCTATATATAATACCTGGAGCACTTGGCCTAATTTTTAAGAAATCTCTCTCAGCACTGGTTGTGACAGTGGCATTCCGAACGCCGGCGTGTCGGTGTCTGGGGACCAATCCCGTGGTCGCTTGGTCGCTGAGCTGGTCGACCGGTCTAGCTAGAGAAACAAACCACCCCGTTATCAAGGTGGTTAGGGAAATCCGTGCCATATATTGAATGATAATAAAACCCTGAAAATTGAATTGAATAAAAGCAGAATTATCTGAAAAGCATATGTTGTGTTTTACAGGTACAATAAGATAATTATATTACACATAAAGACTTGCTAGTATGACAGCAACGTCGATTTCAAAGACCGAAATCGTTGTCCTACGAATAATCATGCCAACCCGCTCCTCTAATGATTTGGCATGATCAATGACTTATCTCTCTCCTAAATCTGAACCTATTTCCTTTTTGTTTGAATCCCAAGGCGGCCGCATCGATCACGGGCACCACGACGGGATGGCCCGAGATGCGCTGACTGAAACCCTGGCCATGGACGACGCCGTTGGGGTCGCTCTCCGCTTGACGAGCTCCGAGGACACCCTGATCGTAGTTACCGCCGACCACGCCCACGTCATGACCATGGCTGGCTACCCGTCCAGAGGAAACCCTATCCTAGGTAGGTTAAACAGTCAGTGGAATTTGTGATGGTACGTTTTCCATACCCTCATGTGAATGCTTTTGTTTTACCTACAGCTTCAAAATGTTTCGAAGAAACAATGCCATGTTGGGATCTCGCGCAGTTTTACGATAGTACTCCATTGCTCGCTTTCAGTCTTTATACTGGCCAATGACTACTGATGACTTGTTCATACTTTTGATTGGTTGTTAAAATAGTAAAACACCTTATTTCCATCTCGTTCACCCAGGTTTGGAGAACCACTACGTCGCAGACGACGATCTACCCTACGCCACGCTCAGCTACGCCAACGGGCCGGGGGCGCGGCATCTCGACGACTCCTTCGAGAAGACTGGCGCTCGGCAAAACCTCACTTTAGTAGACACAGGTAACCCCCCCCCCCCCTCCCCTTGCAATATCGTTTAATAGTATGAGTGATGGAGGTGGCGTGGCTATACATGAATGGTCAATGAACTTTAGGTGATCCCCCCCCCTCTCTCTCCTCTCCACCTTGGTTGTTCTTTTCTTAAGGCCGCCGCAGACGACACGGTCCGAATGACTAATTCGCAGGACCCGGCCGGACATTGAATTTGTGTAAGAGGGTGACCACACATTTCCCCTCGCACGACTGCAGAATTGTGGGAAAATCGTTTCACCTGCTGTGGCCTTAAGTTGTTCTTCTCGATGACTAGGTTGGGTCATTAGTAATGCTTCGTCGCGTCTATTTCGCCTCGACAGGGCGCCCTCCACGCTTATTCCTACTGAATCCAACTTCTTTGGCATCACCTATCCACCTTCTCTTTGGCTTAATTCCCTTTCTCCTACTTCAGTCCCCACAATTAGGTATATAAATTCATGTCCCCGACGTTGTCGTTTGGTTCTTAACTCCACCCCATCATCATCTCCTGGTGTTGGTGTCACTACAAGTTCCGCCAGTTGAAGTTAGGAAGAGAGCGAGATGGAGGTTGAAATATTGTGGACCCGTCGTGACATTCTCTTAGATTCCCGTATTGATTCGTTTTATGTTTCATCTGATATAATTTGCAAGTTACTAATTATGAATGCGTGCATTTCCTCCCCCACTCCAGAGGCAACCGGTCACAGGCAGCAGTCACTGGTTCCCTTCGACGAGGAGACGCACGGCGGACAGGACGTCATGGTTTACGCGCGCGGCCCTATGGCCCACTTATTCCACGGCGTGCAGGAGCAGAGCTACATACCGCACGTCATACGCTACGCGGCCTGCATCGGCGGCGAGACCGAACACTGCACGCAGGGTCAAGCGCGTTGGTGCGACGGCACGGCCGCGAGCGCCAGCTCGCGCACGAAGGACGAAACGCGCACGGATGCAGACGGTAATAACGGCACGGGAAATTGGCGGACAGATGGCGCCACATTTTATATACATCTGTTCACCACACTTCTTGTGTTCCTGTATAGACGGATGATGATGTAAATCTATTTTTAGAACTCGGTGTACTATATAAATCTTCATCATAGTTTGGATACCGGCGGTCGCCTTACATGTTAGGAGGAGGCAACACAGAGCATACATGGTTTTACATCGCTGCATTAAGTGTCATGTTTTTATACAGTGTTGTTGGTTGCATAACTCAAAGAAAAGGGCTTTTCTCATTTACTTTTTCGAGCGTGCACAATTATGACTATTTTGGGGTTCCAGTAGTTTAGATAATATGTAGCTGACTGTAGCTCGCATAACTCGAGATTTATTTATATAAATTAATACAAATATATTGCCTGTTATTTGTGTGGATGTATAATACATTAAGCAGGGAACACATGAGTGTTGTTTCAGTAGTCTTTATAATAGCTATAATATCGATAATTAACAAAGATCTACCTGACTCCTAAAACTGACCTACTATTGAATTGTAGCAGGCATGTTGAGTGAAGATATAATGAATACTATAAAGAAGATGTATTTCGTCTGATGTCATCATGATTGGTGTTATGAATAGTTTACATCTAAAAAATCCTAATTCCGTATCACGATTCTTTCGACTGAGTCATACAGACCGAATTGATATTGAGCCGTCTCCACTTGGTTGATCCTGATCGTAGGTGAACAAATGTTTATGGATAATGAAAAGTAGGCCTAAACGTAAATATAAGCAGTTCTTTAAAGTTATATTCTCTCATATGTGATGATACAAAATAGAAAAAAATCATACAAAGGCTTATGTGTAAATATAAGGGTTGTTAATGTTATATTCTCTCATATATCACGATGCACTGTATAATTTCATACAAAGGCTACTGATATAAACGTGGAGATGGTGGTGTAAAAATAATCCTACTAGAAAACATTTCGTATGTTTTGATGTATGTCTGTTTCTTCATTCATCATAAATGTACGTATGCACCTGGTTTATACGCAGATCCATTAGAATATTCATTTTGTCTGGCACAACAGAAGTTAAAACAAAACTATGCAAGCATGTATCACAATTATAAGAATAATTATGCACCTACCCCTTTAAAACATATACGAGAATTTCAATTAATTGATGTAACTTTCATAACATTAATTCATTGATTATATCATGTATTTGTGTACCTGGTTTGATGGGCACATGCTCGAGAATTGCCGAATAGATGTATTTTTCTAAATATTTATTAGCAGTTTTATGAGTGATTAATATTTCAGGACAGTATATGGCAACCATGATATCCCGTTAAGAATATATCATAACTAATATTCCTCACACTTATTACCCAGTTGATTTATAATGTTTGTGAGAAAACAGAATGCAGGGTACATGTATATAAAATGTATTATAAAAAGTACTGTTTGACATCATGTTTGTACTATTCATATTACATATGAAAGTAAATTGTTATTGTATGTAAATATTACATGTTTATTTAGTATAAGTTGTATTTTGTGATATATGCATACTGTTGGTATTATATACCTCTGACTGATAGTATTACCAGTGGTGATGCCTTTGTAAAAATATACTCTGGAAGTCTTACTTACCTTAAAACGAAGTTTGTGAAGAGAAACCGAAACTTTTATGTGGTATATGACACATTTCTTAATTGATATATTTTATTACTAGACTGTTTCTATAGAAAAAAATGAATCAAAGAAAAGACGCGGGTTCAACCAACTGAAAATCACACAATTGTATTAGTTTATGAATGGTATTATTACGATAGATAGAGTTTAACGTTATCATAACCTACTTACGTAGTGCCCCAGGATTTATTTTACCGTGAATAAATGACATCTCTTTCAAATCTAAGAATAAACAGTAAAGAATATTTTCAAGCTTTCGCACTGGAATTATCATGTGGCGTTGGAAAAGTTATCTTCTATATGCAGGGAAGAATTGGGAAAGGCAGTTGCATGTGAAAAGAGGGATACACCTTGATCTTGTTTGAAATTGGTATCGCCAGTTTTGTAGACAGATAATTTCTCACTCTTCTGCCATTCACGTGGGGGCGCATAACCACAACGGGTACATGGCATCTTATTGCTCGTTTCTCATTCCCGTTCCGTTAGCGGTTTCTCTGTCCTGGATTATTCTCTAAAAGGGATACCGTCCTAAAATGAGTTACTTCAAATAAAAGCAGACAAATGATTTAATGATACTTACATTTCGGGAGGGGAATCGGTAAAGCTGTCCTGATGTCACAGGCGCCCTTTCCTCCCCTTACCGTCAATCATCCTATCATTGACAAAGTCATAACTTTCAAATTAGTTGTCCGAATTTCCTTAAACTTTCTTTGCTCTGCTTCCGAGATTGTCCTGCTCCGTAGACCAACTTATTACCGGACTGTCGTTCCCCTTTAAGAGAGGAAAGTTGTGTAAACCAGTGGCAAGATATGTAACTGGACCATAGTGTTATTTTCTTCCTTTACACAGTTTTGAAGGATATTCTACTGATGGTCTATTTTGAACGAATCTGTACATAATGTTGTCTTCCTGCTTTCTTATCGAGACTGACCTTATTGGCCAAGGAAAATGTATGAATATTGAATGCATTCCAAATAAATGCAATAATCTGGAAAGTCAAGATTATCCGTGAACTGGTCTGTTTTTGTATTGTATTCACTTTAGTGGTATCCTGGTTAGCAGGGGCATCATGATCGTTTTCATGATTAAACGAATGACAAAATGCAAGAATGTGGCACCCCCCCTGCATGCATGCACACACACACACAGACACACACACAGACACACACACACACACACACACACACACACACACACACACACACACACACACACACACACACACACACACACACACACACACACACACACACACACACTCACACATCCGCCCAAATTTAAGGCTCTTGAAGAGAGGGTTTTGAGCATTTATGAAACATATGGAATTAAGATAAAATCAATATTCGTTTCGTCCACAATTTGTATTATGTTATTTGGGAAAATATTTGTCCTCTAGTTCGTAGTAGGATCTAGGAAGGGATAGTCTGGCTTCCAGGCCATTGGACATTTCTAATCCAAATTAGAAAAAATAGAGTCTATTACTCCTAAGACTAGTCAAATGATTACTCTCTTCTCTTTGCAGTCCGTCCTACTGGAGATGAAATTGAGAATGAGTAGTCTACTGCAGCTAGACCCCTTTAATTGATAGTTTGGTTTAGAAATGTCCAACAGCCTGTGAGCAAGGCTAAGATTAATGCAACCCCAATATATCTAAAGACAACTTAAAACATACCTATTCAAAGAGGCATATATGATTATAAACGGCATAACCTGTCATTGGTGTATAGATACCGATGTACGGTATGAATTTTGTTAAGCTTAGGCCTATAGCTGCATCTTTTTATCTCTTCTTTTCTTTAAGTTAATTAGTCACCTTTTCTTGTCATTTTCAGATGCAATTTGGTCGTTGTTCCGTTAAAATGTAGAATATGATGTACATGGTATGGAGATATTTGAGTAATGCAAATTCAAGTCTTTTCCACGTTAAGCGCATTAAGAATTCCTTCGGTTTTGAAATGTGCTATATAAGAAACATTATTCTTATTAAAGGGAGTATGCTGTACTGGGAAGACAAAAAGGCCTTCGAAAGGTGACCGGGAGCAATCTTCTTGCCAAACTTGCTGAAAATTATTTGCCCTCATATGATCCACATTTTGAATAATTAGTGATTAATTAAAAAATCCTTTAAATGTTCTGCCCGAACAATTTGATGATTTGTGATTTAATCACTAATTACTGCAAATGTGGATAATTTTAGGGCAAATAACTTTCAGCAAGTTTCTAAAACGGACGATACATGCATTTAAGACCATTGGCAAGTCGATTGCTCACGATCACCTTTTGAAGGCATTTAAGTCTTCCCAGTACAGTACATGTATACTCCCTTTAAGGAAGGGGGTAAACTCGCACTGAGAAAGGATACATTTTGAGCTACATGCATTTGTATATGCTAAACAAATCAAGGGTTTTGAATCGTTGTCCATCAGATATTCAACACTGATATCATCTATAATTGCCTAAATGGATGAGAGTCTGGGAGAGGTTTAATTTCATTTCCTCCCCAAGGAAAACGAAATTGAAACATGAAAAGAAGGTTTGAAAACGCTGTTTATGATAGTTTGGACACTCAGGGCATTTGTAATTGGTGGGGAAGTAGTAGTTACATCCTAAGTTTGTCAAAATTTCTCATGACTTTTGGATCGGAGTGCATGTATCGTATAAGTGATTATAAATGAAAAATGGGAGCCTGTTTGGGAAGATTTTGAGCATCATCATGATATCAAATAAATGAATACGAATGATTTCATACTCATCTGATCTCTTGACAATATACTTGCTCTTATTTTGTTGGATATTGGCAGAAAACAACTTTCGTTTCAGTCCACAGAAAACAAACAGACAAAACAACGGAAATAGAACAAATACGGAAAGTGCACGGTGATGATCAAAACAAACTTTTGTTGTTTCCAAACTTCGCAGAATTGTAGATTATGCTTTAATAGCAGAGGCACTTTTTAGGGGGGTCATGTGGGTCAAATTCTTTACAAATGGGACAAATTTCGGTTCCTTGTCTCTGACACTACAACAGGTGTTTTGCCAGAGTGCCAATCAAACGTTGGAACACGGTATTCTTAATACCGCTTGATACCGGCTAGCAGATGGCGCATCTTCTTCAACAGGGACACCGACTTACCGCATCAGTTCCCATTTAGTTGATTCCATTGTATGTGTTTGAATCAAATCCACCGTGATGAAATGGAAAAGGTTCTGATAATGACATTTGCCAAAAAAGTATTGCAGTATAGTTTGGAAAACACGTTTTTGGATTTTGACCATAAGGTTTTCATGGTTGTACGTACGGAAGGGCAACGAAGGACTGATAACGAGTTGTTTTGAATACAGTCATGAAAACTCCTAGATTGGTCAATGTTTGAGAAAAATCAAAAATATTGCCTGGAAGTTACAAGCGTTATTTTACAATGCCCCTTAATCTTGCATTGCCCATTTAACTGTTAAAAGTAGTAGGATGACACACTATGTACGACAGTATTGTGTTGACTTCTTCGTATATTTGTACAATGAAATGAGAGGGAGAGAGAGAGAGAGAGAGAGAGAGAGAGAGAGAGAGAGAGACAGAGAGAGAGAGAGAGAGAGAGAGGGATGTCTTTTTCTGATTACAAGATACAATAATTCATTATGTGCTTCATTTCCACCCCCTGTGGAGTATTTCTTGCCCGCTGCAAATTATTGGCGCTTGGTCCAGATCGTTAACTTAATCGTTCAACACACACACACACACACACACACACACACACACACACACACACACACACACACACACACACACACACACACACACACCCACACCCACACACACACATACATACACTAGTACTCCTGGGTGGAGAACAGCAATGTGGATGAAGTATTTTGCTGGACGACACTGATCATGCTGTGATGGTGCTTGAAGCTGGGACTTTCGAGCGCTTCTTAAACAGGGTGTGCTGTGGTCCAGTGATTAGAACACTGGACTATCACCAGAAGGTTCTCGGATCGAACCCATGCACGGCACCTAAGTCCATCAGCGTGACATTCCATCCACATAGTTGCTTTCTATCCGGGGGGGGGGGGGGGGGGGGTCATCAAGCTGCTTGTAAGGTACGGACGACTTTACGCACGATTGGTGAACTGTTCTTTTGCTCTATCAGATTCTCAATGATTTTGATTCCCATCAGTTACAGTTGAAATCTTTCCTTTTTAAATCAAGATTCTTGTCGCTAACAGGCGCCTGAATGCAAACTTAATGATTTGTCAAATTTTATTGGGATTACATGAAAAATTGGGGACATTTCTATCAAATGCATACAACCTAATGACAATAATCTATCAATAATCAGGCAGATTAGGTGATTTAATGAAATCAAGTGCAGTAATATTGGTCTATTTTCAGGGCGTCTCCTGCCAAATCAGGGAGACTTGGCAGCTCTGTATGGTGATGTGCATGGATCAATCTGTAGCTTGTTGCGAATGTTGTCACGAACAACGCATAAAGAATCCTAAAACGACACAGGTCACCAATCGTGCGTAAAGTCGTCCGTAGCTTACAAACAGCTTGGTGACACCCCCACTTGATGCGAATGTTCACAAACAACGCATAAAGAATCCTAAAACGACACATGTACAAAACAAAAACACATTATAAAATTTGGAAAATAAAAGTACGCTTTCGCATTAGTCTTTCAAGTGCACTTTATTTCTCACCAGCCAAAGACGCTGAAAGACAGAAGTATATTGCAGGCAAAATAAGGCGACATATCACCATCACTCCACAAATATGACAATGAATTTTATATCATGAGCATTATTATACAGTATAAACACCACACACCAACATATTGGTTTTGGTAGAGATAGAGATAAACATGCTTGATTTGGACATTTCAACATTCCCTTGAAAATTTACAAGAAAGTGAATGAAGATGAAGGAAAATGAGAACGTAGTGAATTTACAATGTAATGTCTGGAAGACCATATTTCTTTACATATAAACACGCTGAAATAAAGGTCCGTTATAATTACAAAATGTACATTTTCTGGTGTAATCAATGTACTAGTAATGTATCATATACTGTAAGTAGCTAAATGAGCATGAGTATTGATTTCGAGTAAAACTGAATCAATAAAAACCAGTGTATTCAGAGTCTAGTGGTTACAGCAATGTAATTCTATGGAGCTATTAACATAAATCCATGGTAATTCTAAACCAGAGGTCTTTTCAATTGATGTGGTCACTACAACTGTTGGAGCTGCAAGTTTTTGTTATAATATACATATATTGCTTGATTATTAGAATAGTTCTACTTAGTTCTTGTAAAATCAACATACATAGTAATTTTGTAAAATCTTTGTATATGTTTATATCAAATTGATTTATTTTTGTGTAACTTCATGGTGTCCTCACAATAAATATGCACACTGCAAACCATAATTTGCCTCATTTGACACAAAATATGTCTACCATATCCATAGCAACAATATTGATTGATTCATTTCACATTTTCATTTCAAAGTATGCATTATTTCCAACAGCATCACCATCAGAAATTGTTAAGAACACTGTGAAATGCTGTCTTGTGCATTTTTCAAAAGGCAAGATGAAAAAAAAAATACACAGAAGAAAGCAATTTCAAACATTTGACAATGTGGACAAACCATTTATGAATGAAAATGTGGCACTTTCATGAAAAAATTGCTTAAGTGAACAGTAAATACCTTTCCTGCATCGCATAAATACATGTGCATAAGCAAAGAAAGACTGGCTGAAACTTGACCTCAACTTTAGTAACTGGTAATTCAAGTTTCAAGTTTATTTATTTCACTCACTGGATAAAAATGTAACAATAACAAAAAAAAAAAACACGTACATAAATAAATTAAAAAGCGAGTGATAAGCAGCCTGGAAAGACGTAGCCTGATAGATAGCTGACCCTATTCTGCCATTTTAGAGTCTATCATAACACTAGTGGACAGATGATATAAAAGAATGGTTTTGAAACATTTGGAGCAGATCACTTTTACTTGGTTAAGTTAGATCCCAGGAAGACACATAAACAGAAATCATGGAACATGAAATCATTTAATTGTTTTACTCTCATGTGAAAAATTGATCAATAAGTCCAATGAATATTTGCTTGAAAGTGAGAATGTAACATATATATCACAACTTTATCCAGATTACTCAAATATCATGCACACAAAATATCTAAACCATTCATAATGACATTCCACATTTTCTCCAGGGCAGGGCAATCATAAAATGATGTCTGTACTGCCTCACCTAATTCCAACCTGTTCTAAATATGTGCCGATAACCTTTCATATCAAGGTCAATGACATGTATCATGGCTCGCTTGATGAAATTCCATACACCTCATATCTGCACATACACACCTTTATCATCAGCAGCCCAGATTTCAGGTCAACTGGACTCATTCAAAAATGTGGAATGCTGTCTCCTCTCACTCGTTCCCCAATATTGGCACTTTGTGGGCTAGGAAAACTGTTGCTCATGAGATTTGTGTGCATTACCTTACTCATGACGCATAAAGAGTTAAAGATTGTCCGTCCCTTTTGCAAGCTTAAAATTATAAATCGTCTATCACGATCGTAAATTGAGGAAAGTGTGATTCAAGACCATTTCTAAGAATATAGCATGTTGAAGCTTTTTGTATATGTAAAAATTTCAGCCGTTAAATTTCAAACCGACTTTTTTCGTACTACGAAAAAAATATTAGCCTTTGTTGCAGTATCTATGTGGTTATTATGCATGTGCGAAATCCTAATTTTATGAGTAATTACCAAACTTTGGAGATGATTCCTTCTATAGAACATTTTTTTTTCATAATGCGTTTTATAATTTAACAAACAGATTAATCAATAAAGCAGATATTTCAACACAAACTGCTAAGAGCCTGAGGTAAAGACTATTAATCAGACGTTGTTTCGTGCATTATTTGAATTTTACACTACGTATCAGTTTCAAATTATGAATATACAGCTTACTAACACTTCTTTATATGTTTTGCCAATGTTTTGATGGTTTTGTGGTGATCTGAAAAAGGGACGGGCTGTCTTTAAAGGGCATATACTGTACTGGGAAGGCAAAAAAGTCTTCAAAAGTTAATTGTGAGCAATCTTCTTGCCAATTGTCTTAAATTCATGTATTGTCCATTTTAGAAGCTTGCTGAAAGTTATTTGCCCTCAAAGGATCCACATTTGGAGTAATTAATGATTAATGATTAAATCCTCAAAAATGTTCGGGCCGAACATTTTGAGGATTCGTGATTTAATCCCTCATTACTAAAAATGTAGATCATTTGAGGGCAAATGACTTTCAGCAAGCTTCTAAAATGGACAATACATGAATTTAAGACCATTGGCAAGAAGATTGCTCACAATTACCTTTTGAAGACTTTTTTGCCTTCCCAGTACAGTATATGTCCTTTAAGCATTTATGCTTCTATTCTGCTGCTTCTTATGGTAGTACCATTAAAGGAAGTATATAGTACTGGGAAGGCAAAAAGCCTTCAAAAGGGTGATTGTGAGCAATCTTCTTACCAATGGTCTTAAATTCATGTATTGTCCATTTTAGAAACTTGCTGAAAGCTATTTGCCCTCAAATGATCCACATTTGGAGTTATTAATGATTACTAGTGAAATCCTCAAAAATGTTCGGCCCGAACAGTTTGTGGATTTGTGATTTAATCACTAATTACTCCAAATGTGGATCATTTGAGGGCAAATAACTTTCAGCAAGTTTCTAAAACGAACAATAATTGAATGTAAGACCATTGGTAAGAAGATTGATCATGATCTCGTTTTTGATGGCTTTTTGCCTTCCCAGTACAATATACTCCCTTTAATCACAGTATTACCGACAGTAGCAACACTTTTGGAAAAAATACAGTTTTAACCAGTTGCTTACTGTTAGACCTTCTGACTTTGTGAAGCCTGGTCCAGTTAGGATGTCGGAATGTGACATGGGACTGCAGTAACCAAAGAGGTGGGGCTTAATTGTGTCCTGTAAGGTGCTTGAAGTTTATTCACAGCCTGTTGTCTGTTACCTGAACAGCTCATTGTATGGCAGTCATGTTACATATTATGTGAGTGGAAAAAAGCCAGCCTGCATATATGACAGCTCGGTAAAAATGAGGTTAACTACTACAAAGCCAAGAGGGAGATTCTAAAATCAAATATGACTATCACAAGAGAAAGAATTTTAAAATCTATTTTGATAAAATTCAAGCTCATTTAGGCAGTCATTTCCTCTGCTTCAGAAAATCTGTATAGATGTATCAATATGAATCCATCTACATATTAACAGGATCAATGGAGCAGGAAAAAACTGCTGTCATGTGACAGTACCTCCATAGATGTATCAATTAATATCCCATCAACATATCAAGTTTGGCATGCAGTTTATACAGAATACAAAATATTACATGATAAGTAGTCAGGTCAATATATAAAAATATTACACCCGAGGTCATGACTTCTTGATGTTGACTAGAATGACAGTGATATTGTCTGAGCTGCCCCTCCTGATAGACTCTGACGCCAGTCTGTTGCAGGCTGTCTCAAAGAGGACATCCTCCCTGGTCTTCCCTTCTACTTGTTTGCTGTCTTCTTCCTGGAACACATGAACACAGAAAAGAGATGCATTACAAAAAACAGATAATGGAAAGAGCACACACGTTAAGCATATAAGGGATGGTTCAACCTGAAATGAAGTTGAGTTCAATAAAAACAGATACATGATAGAAACATATTAGTGATGGTTTGACGAAAATCCATCAGAGGATAAGACAGTTATGAATTTTTGAAATTTCAATTGTGTAATGTCACGTGTAAGGTGCTCTCCAATATGTTGTGTGCTGTATGATTCCATAAATTTCACTTTTTCTGTGTTTGCAGATAATGTCCATTCTATGTGAAATCGATACTGAACTGCAAAGCAGAATACCTTAAACGTAGCATCAGATGTTTCTGTAAATTGGGACAACCACAACATTTTCGCAAGCACTTCATTTCATGGGCAGGCAACCATCTCATGGATTTCTCTGTGAGTAGTAGATTGACCTGACTGGCTGGCATTAATCTGCTCATGCACATATTGCAACGACAAAGCGGCTTATTGCAGGACCCTCATGGAAAGCAGTGTTCATACTGATGAGATAGGTTACCCTGGTCAAATAAGGAAATGTTAAATTGTCACTTCTTACATCGAGTGTCTTGTTGATGAACTGCATGGCGGTGTCGGCGTCAAACCCTCCCCACAATCCATCACAGGAGAGTAGGAGGTAGCGGTCATTTTCTCTCAGCTGGCATTTCTTGACGTCCGGCAGGCAAGTGACCCCGCAGTGCTTGAAGCGGCCGTCCCCGATTGACCGAGAGACCTCCATGATGCCCATCACACGGCCATCTCTACAAAAGGAGAAGAAAAGATAAAGACAATGTAAGGAAATGAGATCAAGATCTCTTCAACATCTGGGGCGTGTTTCACCAAGCTGCTTGTAAGCCACGGACAATTTTACGCACAGCTAGTGTCCTGTTTTTGTGCTATATCAGATTCCCAATTATTTTGATCCCTATGAGCTGAACTTGAAATGTGATGTTTGGAAATCAAAATTCTTATTGTTAACAAGTGTGTAAATTCACAGTGTATGATTTGTCAAATTTGATTCAGATTTTGGGGAAACTGGTATACCTGGTTCCTGTAAACGAGTTCATATAACAAACTAAATCCTAATCCCCCTCCCCCACCCCCCTATCCTGGATTGGCTCTCTCTCTCCCCTTTCCACTCCATGTTTCTATCTGATTGTTTACTAAATCCAGCTCAGTCATCTCTCTCTCCCCTCCCTATCCCCCTCTCTCTCCCTCTCTCTCTCTCTCTCCCTCAATCCATCTGTCTATATACCTGACATGGCCTCCAGCCTTCTGATTCCTCATTCTCTCTCCTTTTCACTCCATGTTTCTCTCTGTTTGTTTCGCTATCTCCCACTCTCTCATCTCTCCCCTCCCCCTCCCTCCCCCCTCCCCCCACCCTCTCTCTCTCCCTCCCTCAATCCATCTATCTATATACCTGACATGGCCTCCAGCCTTCTGAAACCTCATTCTCTCCCCTTTTCACTCCATGTTTCTCTCTGTTTGTTTCGCTATCTCCCACTCTCTCATGTCTCCCCCTTACCCTCCCTCCCCCCCCCCCCCACCCTCCCTCCCCCCCCCCACCCTCTCTCTCTCTCTCTCTCTCCCTCAATCCATCTATCTATATACCTGACATGGCCTCCAGCCTTCTGAAACCTCATTCTCTCCCCTTTTCACTCCATGTTTCTCTATGGTTGTTTCGCTATCTCCCACTCTCTCATCTCTCCCCACTACCCCCCCCCCCCCCCTCCTTCTCTCTCTCTCCGCCTCTCCCTGAATCCATCTATCTATATACCTGACATGGCCTCCAGCCTTTTGAATTCTCATCCTCTCTTCATACTGGGTTGGGCTGTGGTCTTTGGTCAGCGGAAGAAACTGATGCTGCTTCGTCTCAGGATTGAAACGGCAGAGAAAAGCCTGCAGAGCAAAAGTATAAAGAAAATCACTAAAATTATCTGCAAAATTGATGATTCTCCCTTGTCACAAATTTATTTCACAAAAAAGCATATCATTTTTTTAATTCCAGTTTTATCTAAGCAAACTGGTCTCTTCAGTTATAAAGCTGTAGTCACTGAGGGCCCTGTATAAAGAAAAAGTATCAAGAAAATTACTCAAAATTATCAGCTGTCTATTATTTGCAAAATTGATGATTCTCCCTAATCAAAATGTGTTCATAATATAGTGAAATTAACCCAAATGGGAAACATGTGCAAGACCACTGCAGGTAGATGTCTGAAGATTTACAGGTAGTTTTTTTTATGGTTCTTTGTCTGCAATGTCCTGATAGAAATCACTCACAGCATACTGTTATTGTGTAACACTCTCAATACCAATAACTAAGTTATAACACATTTCACGAACCCATGGTACTGAGAGAGGGTTCACTAACATGTACAGTTCATTTCCTACTCCTATGAGTAAATACTTGCATAAGAAATGTCTTACTCTGATCTTGAATTGAAATATAGGATTTTGCTATGTCATTGAATGCCTGTAGTTGCTTAGCCATGCAGTAATGTCTCAAGGCCTTGACTTGGACTCCATTCACACCAAGCTTTCAGGCCGGCCTAAATGCGGTGTAAAAGGAAAGGAGGCCTCGGGCCCCCAATTACACACAAAGCGACGCTGTGCTTTGTAGGTTGGGAAAGGAGGCCTCAAAGCCGGCCCCGGTATTCGGTGTAAATGCACTCAATTGAGGGCCTTGGGCCTCCAATTTAGGCCGGCCCGAGGCCGGCCTCGGGCCGGCCTTTTGGTGTAAATCGGGCCTTGGTTAGTGCCTTTTAAAGATCTCCATCCTTCAAAACAATATTGCTTCATATTCGTCTTTATGACTTTATAGAATTGACATACTGTCACTGAAAGCATGCACATAATAGTATGGACCAGCTGTACTCATGAGTAATTTCGGTAATTTCGGTAATTTGGCCAGCTTTGCTAATACATGCAAAAAGGAAACTCCCTTCATAGGAGATGGTTAGCCAGTGGCAGAACGGCGCATTAGCACAAATGTACATCAGCTGTGTACAATGACAAGCCACACCTGATAAATTTTGAATGAGCAGCTATGCGTCTCTCAGATACAGACTTAGAGGGGTCATAATTGTGACAAGACTGGCCAAAATAACTATAAACAGAGCCATTTGACGTGAATAACAACTTAATAATGATCAAAGCATTTAAGCACCTTGTAATGATAAAGTAAGAAGCGTTCAGAGAACCTTACTATCACCAAGGTTCGCTATGTAGAGGGTGTCGTCCACAGCCAAGACACACACAGCCGTAGACCCATCCTTCCATACTGGCTTGCTGTTCAAACAGAATCAAAGGAAAAATGGAAATCTACTTGTCATTCTTCAGACACTTATCATTGTCACTGTTATAAATACTAATAATCAATACAGTCAAACCTTTACAAAATACTGCTCAAGGGAGAAAATAAATGTGTTCATGTTACTTTAACCCTTACATTACTAGGCTTTGAAAACCACATTGGCTTACAACACATTTTTATGCCAATGGTAATGAAAGAGTTAATACAATTACTAAAAAAATACTCAAAGAAAACAAAAAAATGAGGTCTCAGTATGCCTCACCTTTTACGTCTTTTATAATTACAAACATGGTGGGTATTATCATGCAAGAAAACTTAGCACTTTGAATCATTCACACATGTTTTACCTTGCTGAGGCTAGTTTGAGGAACTCCTCATCTGTGACTCGAAAGGTGTCGATCAGGCATCGCTTGATCTCCTTATCTCGATTCGTCATCTCGCTCTTTGGAAATTTACTGACGAGATGTCTGTGCAGATTCTTTGCGGCGTGCTTGGAAGCCCTCTCCCCACTGTGGCCATCGTAGACTGCATAAAACGCCATCCGGGATCTGGTTGATGAGAGAACGTTGAGCCACTTATTACGGTATACACTATACCCGGTTTCCAGAAACGTACCAATGTCAGCTTGTTTTAGAGTAATATATCATTGAATTTAGATGCGGTTGATGTGTGCCATCAGCAGCTGAATTGTTTAGCTACAGTCCAAGATCATATTTGTGGACATTTCTTAGGGAAATGTTGTTTGAGAAGCATTTTACTTAACGTTGTTATCTGTCTCTGAAGGAAATATTTATACCATATTACACATTGCATGCACTGGCGGCAGCTTTGAGTTAGAATGCGAACTTTCCACTGGACACAAAGTGGCAGTGCTCGTTAGCAAAGAGTTATGATCGATAGTCACCTTTTGTTTATCAATAGTGTGACACATATTATACACATGTACAGTGGCAGAGAAAGAGAGAGAAAGAAGGAAAGAGAGAGAGAGGAAGAGGGTGAGAGAGAGGGAGAGAGAGAGGGAGAGGGAGAGAGAGAGAGAGGGGGAGAAGAGAGAGAGAGGGAGAGAGGGAGAGAGAAGGAGAGAGAGGGAGAGAGGGAGAGAGGGAGAGAAGAGAGAAAGAGTGGGAGAGAGAATGAGGGAGAGAAGGAGAGAGAATGGGACAGAGGGACAGAGGGAGAGAATTTGAGAGAGGTAGAGAGGGAGAGAGGAAGATAGGACAAGGGAGAATATAAGCAAAAAAGAAGAGTTATGATCGATAGTCACCTTTTGTTTATCAATAGTGTGACACATATTATACACATGTACAGTGGCAGAGAAAGAGAGAGAAAGAAGGAAAGAGAGAGAGAGGAAGAGGGTGAGAGAGTGGGAGAGGGAGAGAAGGAGAGAGAGAGGAGAGGGGGAGAGGGAGAGAAGGAGAGAGGGAGAGAGAATAAGAGAGAAGGAGGGAGAGAGGAGAGAGAAGGAGAGAGAAGGAGAGAGGGAGAGAGAATGAGGGAGAGAAGGAGAGAGAATGGGACAGAGGGACAGAGGGAGAGAATTTGAGAGAGGTAGAGAGGGAGAGAGGAAGATAGGACAAGGGAGAATATAAGCAAAAAAGAAGAGGAGGAATGCATTCATAACTCTTTCCGGCATAAAATATATAGAACAATGCATTGCTTTCTCTGAGGATGGAACGTTAGACTTACATGCCAGGAGGAATACTGGAGAAGTGTGACGTGAAGTTGTCTAGAATGGTGTGAGCATCTTGCATCTCATTTCGCTCACCTTTTCTCTCTGCGTAGTAGCCTTGCAATCTATGCAGGCCTGGAGACCAAACAAGAGTAGATATATTGATCAATGGAAATGATTTGCTTATTTTGCTATGTCATACATGTACCACTTAAAAGATGAAAATACAGTTTGAATTTCAAGATGCAAAATGCTATTCAGATATAGTATGCAATGCACTTCCAATAGATCATTAGATTTTGATTCAATGTGAAAAATAGCAAATTTTGGCAAAGTTCTTTGAACCTTTCACCTCTGGCTTTGAGAAATTTCACGAAAAAATGTCATCAGTCTACCTCCAAGTAGTGATCCATCTTTGCACCATGTTTGGTTGGTATTGCACCATTGGATTGGGATTTATTTTAGAAACTATCACTTTGGGGGCAATTTTTAGCTAATTATTGGCAAAGTTCATTGACCTTTGACCTTAGAACTTTCAGGAATTTTACCCAAACTTTCCCCAGTCTATCTCAATGAAGTGATACATCTCTGCACCATGTTTGGTTAGAATTGCACCATTGGATTTGGATTTGGGTTTATGGTGAAATTTTTTTTTTGCAAAGTTCATTGACCTTTGACCTTCCAGCAATTTCACCAAAAATGTCACCGGTCTACCCCCAAGTAGTGATCCATCTTTTCACTATGTTTGGTTGGAAATGCGCCATTGGATTTGGATTAATTGTGAAAAATATAAAGTCTAGGGCAGGTTTTAGCCAATTTTGGCAAAGTTAATTGACCTTTCAGAAATTTTACTTAAAATATTACCAGTCCACCTCCAAGTAGTGATCCATCTGTGTACCATGTTTAATGAGAATTGCATCCTTGGATTTGGATTTATTGTGAAAAGGGTCAATTATTTGCAAAGTTCATTGACCTTTGACCACTAATCTTTCAGGAATTTTACCAAAAATGTCACCAGTCTACCCCCAAGTACTGATCCATCGTTGTACCATGTTTAATGAGAATTGCATCCTTGGATTTGGATTTAATGTGAAAAAGGTCAATTTTGGGCAATTTTTCACAAATTTCATTGACCTTTGACCTCAATCAGATTTGACCCCAAATTTGCATACCTCATTACCACATATACCCTGTTTGAAGCAAATCTGGAAAATGGTTCTCAAGATATTGCCTAAACGGATTCCAGACGGATGGACAGACGGATGGACAACATGAAAGCATAATGCCTCCATTTATGAATATCTACCAAGATTTCTAATTTCACTACAAATAATTGGTTTAGAAGAGGAATGACAATTTACAAATTACAACATATGAAACTTAATTTCAAGTACCTTTGGCCATTTTTTTAACTGAAGCAACTTCATCAGCTTGCTCATCTGGAGACTTTCTCTTTTGAGGCTGAAGATTGCTCTGCTCATTGCAGCCTTGCTTGAGGTCTTCCTGATGTGATGTTTGCTTTGTTATCTCCTCTTTGACTTTGTGAGCATCAGATGTGTCTTTGACACCACCAGTGGTTGGAGCAGTGCTGGTGGTATCAGCTTTTGTGTCATTTTCTGAGTGGATTAAGAAAAAATGTTCAGTAAATTAAACATTTATTCTAAGCTTCACACACAAAATTCAAAGAAAGAGGAGGAGGAGGAGGAGAAGGGGGGGGGGGGGGGGTGAGGCCCTGCCCCTCACCTCCCCTGCCCTCTCCTCCCCCGCACCTCTCCCCTGGCCCCCCCTTGCCAATGCTTGCCCTGCCCCTCTCACTCTCACTCTCAGTCTCACTCAGCCTTGGCGATTTGTGACATTAGCACAGTGCCGTCACCAACTTTTTTGAAGGGGGGGGGGTGCTTTGGGGGGTAAAAACTAAAAAATTACTCAAAGACCTCCCTCCCCCGCCCCCCCCCCCAAAAAAAAAAAAAAAAAAAATAGAGCAATTTGACAGTCGATAAACATGCCTCCGCCTCCTAGCTAGCTCTATTTAGATATATTCTCAGAAAATGTGTATGTTTGGTGGGCAATGTAGGCTACTATTGACCTCTGACCTTTGAGAAATTTCACCAAAAATGTCATCTTTGCACAATGTTTGGTTGTATATTGTACCATTGGATCTGGATTAATTTTTAAAAATATCACTTTGGGGGCAATTTTTAGCTATTTTTTTTTTAGCAAAGTTCATTGACCTTTGACCTCAGACCTTTCAGGAAGTTTACCAAAAATGTCACCAGTTTATCCCCAATTAATGCATGGTCCAACTGTGTACCATGTTTAAGGATAATTGCATCCTTGGATTTGGATGTGTTGTGAAAAAGGTTGATTTTTTTCCAATTTTTCACAGAGTTCCTTGACTGTTGACCTCTGACCTCTCAGGAATTTTACCAAAAATTTCAACATGTCAAACCCTAAGTAGTGGTCTATCTTTGGAAAATGTTTAATGAGAATTGCATCCTTGGATTTAGATTTTAATGTGAAAAAAGGTCAATTATGGGCAATTTTTCACAAACTTCACTGACCTTGATCTGTGACCTTAATCAGGTTTGACTCCAATTTTACACACTTCATGACATTAGTTTCACGCAATTCACACATACAAGTTTGAAGCAAATCTGGTGAATGGTTCTCAATTTGGCTTGCCTAGACCTACACAGATTCAGTGCAGACGCGTAGGCCTACGGACGGACAACCTGAAAACATAATTAATGGCTGCCTCCGGCCACTTCGTGGCGGAGGTATGAACAACAAACTTACTCATCCCCTTTAAAAAAAATATATAAAAAAACTTGTGGTCTAGTCTCTGGATCCGATTCTGGAGGGGGGGGGGGGGGGTGGGGGATGGGGGATGCATTTGCAACCCTTTGCACCCCCCCCCCCCCTCCCCCGGACCTGGTGATGGCCATGTAGCATAGTAATGCAACAATGACCTATAGTGCAGTGTTCCTTTCAAGACACTGAATACACTTACCTTAGACTTTGAACTGAGAATCATATATAAAAAGAACACCGACATATCACACACACATGACACAGTCAGACTGAGCTGAGTACACTGTCACTAGGGCCAAATTACAACGCATGAAAAATAGGCTATGGGACTACGAATATTTGAGTAACAAATACACTATTCCTTTAAACATGCGTCTGACTTGAAATTACTTGATTATATCAAATCCGGTAGCAGGGTCATATATACTCCTATCTACCAAAAATATCATACTTACGTTCTGGCTCTGGAAGGTCTGAAAATAGGTCCATTTTAGGAACGAAATTTCATGAGCTTTCCCACTTCGCGGGATTGGAATTTACCATTACAACTGTGGGGCTAGAAATCACTGCATGTACAGTCTGACCTAAAAATTAGTATAAAACCATCAATCCGAGAATAAATTCCGATATCAGACTATGATTACATGGTTACATATTTATTGCTGGAGATTTTTTTTTTTATTTTAGCTGCTTTTAGGTAAAAGCACTGGTTCTTATTAAACTGTTTCTATTGTCCCTCCCTAAATGTCTAACTTTTCCGTACGTGTTTGTACCTACAGACAGATTGACTATTCCTAATACCCAAAATGCATGACACTTCCGGTACGGTGCAGTGGCTGTGTGATTTCACCATTACGAGCAGATAATATGATACACAAAATGGTAAATTAACATCATGTTTCTTCGTAGAGTAACGTATTGGATTTGATTAAAATGCCATAAAATGTGTACTTTTGGAATGTGTGAATATTGATGTGGGAAATATTCTCGTTGACAGGTATGTGATGTTTTGATATTGTGCCAACAGCGTCTGGCTGCGCGTTGCGTGTGTTACAAATGACCGTCGCCGATGGCTGGCCTGGGCCTGTGCTGTGCTGTCCTGTGTGCATTGTGTGTGTTGAATTGACATAACGTGTGCATGCCATGCAAATCTGAAAAAGTGATGATATCTGTCGTTATAATTATATGACGTGGTATGACGTTAATGATATACAATAATATACCGCTTTGAGAGAAGCCAGTGCTATCCATCCGCATGGGGCCACTTTGATTATACTGTTTTGTGAGGGGCGTAGTGTAGGCCCAAAGAAATCAGTGACAATACAATAGACCGTTTTCGTAATGTATGCAAAATGACGTCATTCATAGTTACTGTTGCTACCTCGGTCAAGCTTACTGCTCCTCGCCGCCTTGTCCGCATATCGTTGCGTGCGAATCTAGCGGGTCTCCCGAGGTTTTTGTTTTATTTTCAGTCTTATTTTACCTGAAAGAGCGTTTTTTTTTTATGAGAGGGAATTCTGTGATATCGTCGACATCGACAGGAACTCTGTCAAGCAGCTCCATGATTTTTTTTTGAAGGATAAGGGTGTTTCTACCACCGGGTATTCGAAGGGTCGGCTTTTTCAGCTAGCGAAAGCAGGGCAGCGTGAACACACTTGCCTCGGACACGGACCTCGCCGGTCCGGCCGTCCCACAGCGTAGAGCTTACGCTACGTGAAAATGCAAATATAATTCTCTAAAAAAATGAATGCAAACGTATTGGAAGGAATAGTTTCACATACTTACATACAACTTACACCGTTCACCCATAATAAGGTATACTGTATAAAGTTGCAGTTACACGATGGGGTATGTCACTATGTGTTCATCAAACTGTTAGATTGTTCGGCGGCTATCTGTCGTTTGGGCTGCGGGTCGATGGCTACTAGCTCTCTCTCGGGGAGCTGGCCGCACGGCTTTCGCTGTCTTACTTCTTTCGCGCTGCCAGACTGCGGTGCGGCAGCAGATCGGGTTGGGTGATATATTGTCGCGGCCGGCCATTCCCATAAAAAAAAAAATACTTGGAGCAAATGTAGCTGTCTTTCCTGAGCTTTGTCTGTTGTCAAGTCCTTTCTTTTCCACATGCCTTGATCCAGAGTTGGCACTTTTCGAGTCATTGTTTGTTTGTTTCGGGAATGGAAGAAATCTTCACTTTGTACATTTTAGGCCGTGCATGCTGCAAATACCGAGAGCCCCATATGTGGTAGCAGTGGTTCACCGAGATTATCGCCGATTATTGCCTAACCTTCTTCTAAAAAAAAATAACTTTCCCCTGAGAAACTGAACTCCTGACAATCTAACTAATTGTTATATGCCAGCTGTATAAATCTGATACATGTATTGTCCACAACAAAGTCTTAATTAGTTCAAAGAAAAAAGTGAATCGAGTGCATTGTAGCCGCGACCCATGCATTGTGGGCGATAGTTCATAAGTCACGGCAGCGTACGCGGCTGAACTGCTATAGCTCGCCGCAGCAGTATCGGGGCAAGGGCCGAAACGGGCGCTAATGGAGACGTAGAAATCACTTTTTTGGACGAATTCAACGGCAAAGAAGTTGTCTAGGGCTAGAGCTGGGTCAGAGTTAGGTTTAGAATTAGGTTTAGGGTACGGGTTAGGGTCAGGGTTAGGTTTAGGGTTCAAATTTATAAAAGAAGTGCCAAAGTATGGATACACTTATGAACTAGCGCCGCATTGTGTACTTCGTATGCGTGCGGTACGGTACGGTGCAGACGACGGGCAGCGTTTGTTTGTCCGAGGTTGCGGCCGTGTGCAAAATTAAAGGTCTTGTGCATACATTATGAAAACGGTCTGTTGTGAATTTAAATTGAAAAATAAAGGATTGAAAGCCATGGCCCAGTAGATTTTCACTGGTGTCTTTGAGCTGAAGGCAAAAGTGAAGGCAGTTTTATTTGTTTTATTTCCCTTATTGAAACTATGATTGGCCAAGCAGGAGGCAAATTATTGCATGATTCCATGTCTTTCGTAAATATAGAAAAATCCCTCGTTTGTTTTTTTTTCTGCGGTTTTCCATAAAACAACAGAGCAGACAATCCTGCTGCCCACTGAAGTGCAAAAAAGCTGCTGAAAAAAATGATTGCGTACATTGTGCATGTTGCGTTTAATTTACAATAATGACAATAGGGATGCATGGACATTGACACCTCTTGAAAAGTACTATCTGCTGTCCGAGCCCTTTGTGACATGGACATACTTTTTCCAGAGATGTAGAATATCTGTGGTTACATGCAGTGCTCTTAGCCACTCAACTGCTCAAAGACAAAGGACAGGATTATTTTTCATCAGGGATATGATTCGGAATATTACTTACGACTGGGATGATACTGGCAAGTGGGTAGATAAAATAATGAAGAACAAGTCTTCAGTTTTTACATGACCTGCAGTTTTGCAATTGTTACAATCAGTGGCAGTGGGATAGTTGCGAAAATGTCTCTGACTGAGTCTAACTTGACTTGTTGAACTTTGTAACTTGATCATAGTTGGGATTCAAAGTTCTCAGTTTGAGCTTTGAAAGTGAAACTCTTTGAAAACTAAAAATTAATGTATCTTTAAGTTAAAAGTGAACTTAACGGAGACTAGATTTCTTGAAGTTTGTTAAATTTTAAAAACAACACTTGACACTATGCCACTAGTTCATATTCTAGTCAACTCTATGTTAAGTAAAGAAAATAGGTGTGTGGCTTAACTTAGGACATAAAGCTGCAATGCCAATATTTCTGAGGAGGAACATGTATTAAAAGTGGCCTACAAATCAGGGGCCGTGATGACTTGAACTGCGCAAATTACGAACTAGATATAGGATTAGGGTTAGGCTTCAATTATTTGATTTGTTTTCTGTTGTACTATTGTAGTTTCAGGTCATTCAGAGTGTGTGACAGCTGTGGCTCCCAGTCTGCACTTTGAGGGCGGTATTTCCTGCGTCGCGCTTTAGTTTGCCCGCTCACTCAACATGGACGGTGGACAGCAGCGGCAGCAGGGCAACTTCTTTCACCAGCCTCGCCTGCCTTACTACCAGATCAAGCCAAATAATTACTATCAGAAGCACCACCGACAACATGGGCACAGGTAATATGTCAGATGTACATGTGAGTCACATGAAAAGAAGCCAAAAGAACATTAGAAAAATGCCAATGTGGCTGCTCTGTCACATACCGTTTCCTTCATGTTTTCGAGAGTTTGCAACATGTTTTCATGTAGCAACTTTGATTCATTACCTAAAAGCTTTTATAAATGTGAAAACAATGTGAAAATACATGGAGCTGAGGGACAATTTCTTGAAAATATAGATCATCTTATTCTTCTTTATGTATGATTTGTGTATCTGTCAACTAATTGTTTACTACCAATGTCTCTTTCTGTGCTGTAACAGGCACCATCAGGACCATGGCCCAACAAATGCAACAACTTTTGATCAGAAGAGACTTAAGAACAACTTGCTGAGGCGGACAGTAGATTACAATGCATCAGTCCTGAAATATCTCACGGTATGTTAATTTTTTAGTGCAGGGTTAATTAATTTTACAAGGATTTGGGTCCCTGAAGATGTAACAGATAAATACCATTATGTTGATGCAAATATGCTAAATGTTACAAAGTTGATGTGAAATATTGTGGAGGTGTCTTCAGATAATGAAATTTCAATACCGTATATTCTGGCGTATAAGACGCATGTTTTTTTACCTTGAAAGTCACGCCAAAGTCCGGGTGCGTCTTATACGCAGCGGGTCTTTCAAACTAACACGTACACATTATGGGACTATGCCTTGTGTGACAACAATCAACATTTAACAACAAAATAAATGGCTTTGGTAGCCCGACATAATAACGGTAATACAATCTCAATCACATTTTCCTCCGCTGAGATTTTTTTTTATCTCCGAGGCGAAAATGTATAAAGCGCCAGCTCGAGGCCGGATCAAAGCAACAATAGCGGCTCTGATCTGACGGAGGTTATCCTTAGGGCTTAGCTTTCTAGCTAGCGGATTCTTTGAGGTGTCTCGGACAAATACTAGTCCTGGTGCTTTCTTCCTACCGGTAATTATGCTGATGATGTGATTGAGATCGTATTACCAGTATTGTGTCAGGCTATCGAAGCCATCTATTTTCTTGTTGAATGTTGATTGTTGTCACACAATGCATAGTCCCATACATGTGTATACATGTAAGTGAGATCTGTTTTTTTTTTTTTTCAAATTGCGTGCTCAAAGTCAGGTTGCATCTTATGTGCGGGGGCGTCTTATCTGCCGGTCGATACGGTATATGAAAATTCACGAGTTGTGCACTGAGGTGATTAAAGCTGGTACATGTTCCATGTGACGCGGAGTGTGTATTTGTACTATTGTGCCATCAATCAAATTTTTCAATGTTAATGAAGCTTCTTATATCTTCTTAGTTCTGGGATGAAATGAGTCTTGCATGTTTTATCAATGCTTTTCTTCCAGGTAGTTGCAGAATGATCCTGGAATCAAGAATAAGGTTCAAATTTGTGTTTGCATGACACTGAAAATGATTGAGTAATTTATATTCGATTGCCAAATCTCCGTTCGTAGCTTTTACTTGTAACTCGAGCATCTCAATTCATATCTGAAATTCGTGTTGTCCCAAGGCGGAAGTGTTTCATGTTCATCGCTATCTGATCAGTATTATTTGCTTTCTACGAACAGTCAAAATTGTAATCTATCAGTCCTCAATCTGTAACCCTTAACAAAGACCATATATGTGATTAGTTTTTACATTAACAAAGTAAAAATATTGGCTCCTAGACAAGAATCTGGCAAAGGGACTACCGTGATGCAAGAACGATTCAACCAGACCATTCCTACGTCAGTGATGTAAGTACACCTTCTTTTCTAAATTATATAAGATGTTACCATTTTTGTGGGTATGTGTACTGCTCAATCTGTCATCAGGCACTTTGGGTAAAGCCATCTAGCTGTGATGATGCAGTTGTCACTACACTAGTGGGACAGCTCAGGAAAAGGCCAAATATTCTGCTAATTGAACAGAGAAGGTTAAGTTGTGGTTCAACACCTGAAATATTCTAGGGTCCGATAGATAATGATTCCACAAATTCACAGATTACTCGTTTCTCATGATCATAGTTTGGCTATGCCACATTATACAATCTAACCTATCTACTATTACCAGTGACAGTAAAATCACCTGTCTGGAAAATTCACACAACTTTAATTCCTTCAGAGCAGTTTGCATGTAATTGGACCCTTCTTTCCAGATCACCTATCCATAAATACCATAAAAACCACTTTTCCTGTTCCCTTTCATGTACTCTATATAGTTTGATGTATTGTGCTTATTTTCATATGCTTTCAGAGTTGTCAAAAATGTTGAAAATACCACCGTGCATGTAGACAACTCACAGTGCAGGAATTTGCGACAGTATTGGATTGAATTTAATGCTAATACAATCAAAATCATTTACCATAAGTAAATAGTTTGCTTGCTCATTTTGGCAAGCCACAATTGGGTTTGATTGTTTAGATGAAACCAATTGTTAGCCCTTTGCTCCTATCTCTTTCCCCCCTGAAGCTAGTAAATAGTTTGCTTGCTCATTTTGGCAAGCCACTATTGGGTTTGATTGTTGAGATGAAACCAATTGTTAGCCCTTTGCTCCTATCTCTTTCCCCCCCTGAAGCTGAGCCTGCCTCACACCATGCTGGACAATCCCATCAACTCTGTGACCACTCGCTTTGTCAGGACGTCCACCAACAAAGTCAGATGTCCCATCTTTTGCGTCATCGTAAGTTTTGCCCTGCTTCCTTCAGAACCTCATTAGTGGCACTCTGTCATGTTTAACCTATCAGAAAGACAGTCCAATTGACTTATTGTGTATTCCATTCACCTCTGATACTGAGGGTTGAGATGAGTGGTATTTACATTGACTCCGTTCATATACACCACCTATCCGCAAAATAAGTGCAACATTTGCAGCAATTTTGCAGATGCGTTATTGATAGCTGTGTATTTGAATGGGAATCACTCAAATAATGCAGTATTTGTTTCTTCCTTTTTACCACGGTCATGTGGGAGATGTTCTCCCATAACTTGTTGTGTATAATTTTTTTTGGTTAAATGTTGATTTTCTCACAAAGGAAATGCATCATTTTACCTTTGGACTATCCCTTTAAAAACATTGTGTCATCATAGGCAATTAATTTCCACCATCATGTTCCCGTATCTAACCTATAGTGGACACCAGAGGGCAGGCGATTGGTCACTGGAGCATCAAGTGGAGAATTCACACTCTGGAATGGGCTCACATTCAATTTTGAGACGATCCTACAGGTGATAAACCAGTCCATTTACATGTACCGTGTATCACAGGGAGGGAATTGTCAAGTTTACGAGCACTAAGGAAGAATTTGAGATTGATGGTGCAAAAAGTGTCCCAGATGCTCCTTTCTCTCTATTTCTGTTATTTTCTATTCTTTCTTTGTAGTTGTTGTTGTGGGGATGGGGTGGACAGGAGGGGGAGTGGGAGCCAAATTTTTAAGCAGCCTGCTGTGATGAAAGGTAATTTGCAGGAAGGCTTTTTCAAAGAAAAAGTTATACATGTAATTGTGTATACAAGCAGTTGAATTAGGTACTGGTAAAATTGTAGGAAAATAATTTGCATGTTACAACTTAATTACTTCATGACTGCAGGGAATATTCATAGACAGTACATTCATTCCACAGCAAAGAAACAAAATGAACCTTTATCTTTTTGAGGGAAAGCAGAGCAGTTATTTTATGCCAACTTTCTTGCCAACATTGAAAATCTATGATAAATGTATTTTCGTCATGAAATTTATTTGTGGATGTATTTGTTTTGGCGACACACATTTCTATCGGGACATTTGTGTACCTGACATCACACACTTTGTATAGCAGTAAAGGTATGTTCACATGACAGATCTCTCTAAATCAAGTTGTATGCCATGATCAGATGTCAAGATTAATAGCCAAATCTAAGGGGTTATGGTAATCTATCAGTGTTTTGCGAAGGAGGGACGGCACACTGTCAAATTCCTCTAGTCTTGACTTTGTTGTTGAATGACATTGTGGCGGTATCAAGAACCCTGTTGATATGATGTTTTCAAGAATCGCTGTTCATGACTCTCAATGGTGACAGTAACCTCGACTGATCAACAGGACAAAATCACTTCATTCCTCTGATGTGAGTGACAGGCATTACAAGTGTCTTTCAGCTCCTTTGACAGGTAGATTTCTTGTTAAGGTCGTACTTGTACGTCTGGTTCATTCTTGAAGCAGGGAAATAGTGTAAACAGTGACATGTACAAAGAAGGGTTTTTTTTCAAGTGTGATGTCCTATAATGAATGCACTGCACTATGTTTTGCCTTAAACCCCATGAGGAGAAATTATTTCCTCACAGGGGTTCTTTTGTTCATTGTAAGGGCTCTATATTGCATTGCAGGAGTCCATATTGTACTGAGCCTATGGGCCTTGTTTTCTCTGTTGGTATTGCAGCTATTTTTCGGGCACCTTCATGCGAAAAGACTGAAGAGCCCCATTTCTTAACCATTTGTGTGCCAAATAAACTCTTGCTCTATAGGAAATATGTGATTTTTTTATGCCTTATGCATTATGTTTTCGGGTTGTCCGTCCGTCCGTCCGTCCGTCCGTCCGTCCGCACGTCTGTCTGTCCGTCCGTCCGTCCGTCCCGAATCCGTTTAGGCAATATCTTGAGAACCGTCAAGCAGATTTGCTTCAAACTTGGTACATGTATGTATTGCATAAAACTAATGAAGTGTGTAAAATTGGGGTCAAATCTGATTGAGGTCAAAGGTCAAAGGTCAATGAACTTTGTAAAAATTGCCCAAAAATGACCTTTTCCACAATAAATCCAAATCCAAGGATGCAATTCTCATTAACATGGTACAAATATGCATCACTACTTGAGAATAGACTGGTGATATTTTTAGTAAAATTCCTGAAAGGTCAGAGGTCAAAGGTCAATGAAATTTGTGAAAAATTGTCAAAAATTGACCTTTTTCACAGTAAATCCAAATCCAAGGATGCAATTCTCATTAAACATGGTACAATGATAGATCGCTACTTGGGGATAGACTGGTGACATTTTTGGTAAAATTCCTGAAAGTTCAGAGGTCAAAGGTCAATGAACTTTGCAAAAATTGATATTTTTCACAATAAACCAAAATCCAAATCCAATGTCGCAATTCTAACTAAACATGGTACCGAGATGTATCACTTCATGGAGGTAGACTGGTGAAAGTTTAGGTAAAACTCCTGAGAGTTCAAAGGTCAAAGGTCAATGAACTTTGCCAAAAATTAGCTAAAAATTGCCCCCAAAGTGATAATTTTCAAAATATATCCAAATCCAATGGAGCAATACCAACCAAACATGGTGCAAAGACGGATCACTACTAGACTGATGACATTTTTGGTGAAATTTCTCAAAGGTCAGGGATCAAAGGTCAATGAACTTTGCCAAAATTGGCTAAACATTGCCCCCAAATAGATATTTTTCACATTGAATCCAATACTAATGATTCAATTCAAACCAAACATAGTATAGAGATGTATCACTTCATGGAGGTAGACTGGTAAAGTTTGGGTAAAATTCCTGAAAGGTCAAAGGGCAATAAACTTCACCCAAAATTGGCTAATTTTAAACAAACTTGATGCAAGGATGGATTTAGACAGACTGGCTAGATTGGAAGTCAAAGAAGTAAGAGGTCAAAGGTCAATGAACATTGCCAAACTTAGCTAAACTTGAAAAAAGAAAATGTGATACTTTCTTTTCACATAGGAGCAATGGTACATTGCCCACCAAACATACACATTTTCTGAGAATAGCAAAGAGGCGGAGGCATATTTATCGACTGCGTGGCAGTCGAATTGCTCTAGTTTTTTTTTTTTTTTTTTTTTTGGGGGGGGGGGAAGTCGCATGTGAGTCTTCAAAAGTTAACCCTCTCAGTGTCAAACCATGAAAAGCCCATTGACGTATTATACATGTTATGCACCTATGGTACTGGTAGGTATTTTCTGGCCAAGGCACAGAAATGTAAGCTCGCATCTCTGATTGTTTGTCCACAGGCCCACGAGTACGCGGTGCGCACGATGACCTGGAGCCACAACGACATGTGGCTGTTGACCGGCGACGACCTGGGCTACGTCAAGTACTGGCAGTCCAACATGAACAACGTCCAGATGTACCAGGCCCACAAGGATCAGGCCATCCGCTGCGCAAGGTATTACTGCCATAGCTCCGCCGACAACAGCCCCCTCCACCCTGCCGCACTACGTCGCTCCTTCGGTGGCGATCCAGCGGCAGTGTTGAGCGTCCTAGTTGCAGACCAAATTTTCAGTAGCTTTTTGAAGACGCAAGAGAAGTATACAGTTTGTACTAATTGCAGTATAAAGAATGATCAATTCCATATGAATTTCGCAGATGTGTCGCCGTATGAATGGATGTTAAGTTTTTTCTATGAATGTGTTGGATATAGTCTTGTTATGCATTGTTACATCGTCAACAATATTTCAAGTGGTATGTTATGCCTATTTGTACTAATGTGGAACATTTGTGTACATCTAATCAGTCTGCATAACAGTTACTCTAATATGTATTGGGTACCGTATCGACCGGCAGATAAGGCGCCCCCGCACATAAGACGCACCCCGACTTTGAGCACGCAATTTGAAAAAAAAAAAAAAAAATCGGGTCTCACCTACATGTATACACATGTATGGGACTATGCATTGTGTGACAACAATCAACATCCAACAACAAAATAGATGGCTTTGATAGCCTGACACAATAACGGTAATACGATCTCAATCACATCATAAGCATAATTATCAGTTCAAAGAAAGCACCAGAACTAGTATTTGTCAGAGATACCACAAAGAAACCGCTAGCTAGAAAGCTAAGCCCTAAGGATAACCTCCGTTAGATCAGAGCCGCTATTGTTGTTTTGATCCAGCCTCCAGGTGGCGCTGTACAACTTCTGGCCTCGGAGATAAAAAAAAAAAAATCTCCGCGGACGATAATGTGTACAGCGCCACCTCGAGGCCGGATCAAAGCAACAATAGCGGCTCTGATCTAACGGAGGTTATCCTTAGGGCTTAGCTTTCTAGCTAGCGGTTTCTTTGAGGTGTCTCAGACAAATACTAGTCCTGGTGCTTTCTTCGTACCTGTAATTATGCTGATGATGTGATTGAGATCGTATTACCGGTATTATGTCGGGCTATCAAAGCCATTTATTTTGTTGTTAAATGTTGATTGTTGTCACACAATGCATAGTCCCATACATGTGTATACGTGTAAGTTTGAAAGACCCAACTTTTTCTAACGCCGTGTATAAGACGCACCCGGACTTTGGCGTGATTTTCAAGGGGAAAAACATGCGTCTTATACACCGAAAAATACGGTAATAACAATGAACCTAAGTGTGTTGAGCTAGAAATGTAGCAAATATTTGCCAAGATCAAATGAAGAAATAAAATGAGAGGGGTGAGAGAGATACAGTATGTATGTGAGTTTCAAGGTTTAGAATACAGGTCAGATATGAAAATAAATTATATATTATATCATGACTTGACTTGAAATAAAATTTGGAAATGCATGCTATTATGAAATTGGATTGCAGAATAAATAAAGGAATACATTTGAAAATTAAATGAACAAATAGATCAAATTAATCATGCGATTTTGAATTAAATGGAGAGAAGAATTGAAAATCAGAAATAAATTTCGAGAAATCAATAAAAGCTGCGAGGAATAGTATATGCTAATGTGTGATTGTGAATAGAAAAGATGGGAAAAGAGAGGGTATAGAGAGAGATAAAAAGAGTAGAAAACCGGAAAAGAATATAAGAGGTCAATTAGTGTAAAAAATGGTTATGACATTGGAGTGGGTCATTCTATTTCAATTGAATTTCATGCATACATAAGATTACCGATACATTAAAAAATCTATGGAAAAAAACAGACACAAACACAAACGATTGATACATTGCAGTCCATTAAGTAACTTGATCATTTCAGAGAACGATTACAATGACATTTTATGCAAAAAAATATCATCGATACACTGCTTAATATTCTTTAAATTTACATGGACATTTAAAGGTAGCCAGTCCCTTTGGCAGACCTAATTCTGAAAGTTCCCTGACTTTGCCATCATTTGAGAGAGAGAGTAGCTTTATAACCTTTCGCTGGAATGGACAAAGTGTAATATTCAGTTTTGAGGAAATAATCTTTGATAATTGATCGGGCTATCATTTTTCGTACCACAAAAATAGTCAAATCTCAATGAAAACTAGTTAGATTTTCATTTATTCTACTGGAGCTGTAGTACATGTACCTCTTAAAATTTCACAGTTGGATATGTGCTAAATATGTGCAAACTTTCATGAAGTTTGCAGATGTTTGTAAAAGGGACGGGCCATCTTTAAATGCATCATTCTTTTGGTGAATTTCACTGTCCAGCATACATTGATTTAAAAGCATGACCACAAAACACAACTATAGACAGAATCTCTTCTGATTTCATAAACTAATAAAGATTTCATGACTTCACAATAGGAGCAACTGAAGGAGCCTGACTGTAACTTTGTGCATCGGATTACTGGGGAATGCCAACTAAATGATAAAAAGTAGTGCAAAGTTTTTGGATTGAACATTGCAGATGAATGCCTGGCATATGCGTGGCATATCATCAGATACTTTATGAGATTTCACTAAACCGGCAATGAGGTGAAATATACCTGTATTTCTTAGATGCAGAGTGTTCATAGTTACAGTAAGGTGCCCAAGCACCTACCACCACAATGAGCATTGATAAGCTTGACCCAATTCCCATATCCTCCAGTATTGCTGTCTTGAGACTTGATCCTATTCTGACTGAGGGCAAAGAGTCATTTTGACCACCCCTTCCATACAAAATTCATGACTGACACGCAATTGCTGCTAATCGCGACATGCCTTTTTCAGGTTTTCTCCCTTGAGTGTCTTGCAACTTTAGAGGTCAAGCTTAAACAAATCAGACACTCTTTTCTGAAGTAACACAATTATTTTGGAGCATCACTAGCCAAAATTACTAAACTGGACCTTTTGTATAGGCTTGTGTACAGCTTTCCCTAATATCAGATTGGACTTCTGCACAAGGTTGGTTGCATGTGAGAAAATGTGTTGCAGTAAAAGAGTTGTGCTGATGTCGTCAACTCCCTGAAGGTCTGTATGATGGAGATGTGGACTTCAGAAGTGTGTAAGGAAGCCCTTTAACCCTATTCGTACAGAGTGTGAAGAAGGGATACATGAAAGTCAGTGAATGAGCCCATGGTTACGAGAGGTTTAAGTGAAGTGATCACATTGTCCGAGAGTTACAGGGGAGCAAAGTCATGCAGTACAGCTGATTTTAATATTTAGTGTTATTTTCATGGTGCATTGTACATACAGGCGGTTCAACGTCTATGGCATAGAGAAAGGCTTTCAAGGCTAAGGATTTTTAAAGACTTGTTAAATTTATCGGATTTTGATACTTCCCTGTCACTTTGCTTCCCTAACTTCAACCTTTTTTGACAAAGACACTTGTTTGTAGATGTATGTTTGCCCCTAACCATTTAGTCCTCATATGCCGTCAAATGTTAAACTGTTTAAAATGGCAACCATATTTTCTTTCCAGGTTCTTTTCAGCAATATGCACACAAACAGAACTTAAAAAGAATCCGGCTGGTTAAGAATATTTTCAGAATTGTTCACTCAATGATAAAATGAGCTCTTATGCTATATGAAATTTACCAGTTTGTGGTTGGAGATCAGTACAATGTGATCATTTGCACTTAAACAATTTGACAGGCAAAAGGAGCTCCGAAGGCCACTGCAGATGACACAATCTGATCAGTCCTACAATTCTGTGACTGGCTGAGGTACAGAACCCAGTCTGGATTTGTGCAAGTAGGTGATGTCTGATTTCCTGTCATCCTTACGACTGCAGAATCGTGGCAAAGTTGTGTCATCTGCGGTAGCCTTGAAACATGCGCGATGTGGTGAGAGAAATGTGTAGGCGTTTGATAAGCAAGGGAATGTTCGCATGGAAAACATTTTCTGCTGTTGCTCCATGTCTTTAGAGTGTTGATTTGATTAGTCATATTCCAGTGTGAACTACCAGCAAAACTAGATGTATATTGGGAGTTGTGAATACCAAGGCAGTGTACCACTTCCCCAAAGTAAAGATACCATGTTTATTGCAAGCAGCAGCTGGAAGTTGTTTCCATGGGAACATCCCTCATGTGTTCTTTGTGTACATGGGTAGATAGCGATCTGAGAGCAGCTCATCACATCTTGGCCGTGTCTTATAAAGAACTGCAAATGCTCGCAATTTACTTGCGAGTGATATGGATCGGTGCTCTGAATAGTAGAGATATGGCATTGGACTTGCGATCAATTTATTTTCATTGCAACTCTATAAGATGAGGGCCCTGATGTTGTTGAGAGATTAATCACACAAATCAAAACAAGCAACATCACATCTTAACATTCAAGGAGATTTCAAATCCCAAATCCACAGAGTACCGAAGTGGTGTCGTCATATCAATTCTTATGCAGGTTTCTGGTTCTAAAGGACAAAACTCAAGCAAAAGTTTGACTGGTCTGACCTTGTCTAGCAGGCTAGTGTCGGGCACTCACAATGAGAATTGCCGCTATGATCAACGTTAATCACCTACAGAACTTTAGAACCAGTTGTCTTCACAACATGCTCATATGAGGTCATGCTTGGGTACTCTTTACCAAATGTCTTCTCAAATATTGCTCACCCAACTCATACATGTCGCCTCCTCCTCCCCCTCCTCCCTTCCACCAGTTTTGGGCCGTTTGATTCCAAGTTCTGCACCTGCTCCGATGACGGAACCGTCCGGATATGGGACTTCCTACGATGTCACGAGGAGAAGATCCTAAGAGGTGCGTAACTCGTAATTTTATATTTTTGTTTTGCTTAGAATAGCTGCTGTACCCCGAGATATCGTGAGGAGAATTGTTGGACACCGTGCAGACTGAAGAAAGCCGCATACATCATCACTCAGACCTGGGCCCTGTCTAATTATTTGCAATGGGTCGCAACTTGACTTGGGATTGATATCAATCGTGTATCTGTACTTTAAAGATTATAGGGAGTATACTGTACCGGGAAGGCAAAAAAGCCTTCAAAAGGTGATTGTGAGCAGTCCTCTCAACAATGGTCTTAAACCCATGTATTGTCCATTTTAGAAAGTTGCTGAAAGTTATTTGCCCTCTAATGATCTACATTTGGAGTAATGAGTGATTAAATCACAAATCCTCAAAATGTTCGGCCCGAACATTTTGAGGATTTAATCAGTAATCATTAATTACTCCACATGTGGATCATTTGAGGGCAAATAACTTTCAGCAAGCTTCTAAAATGGTCAATACATGAATTTAAAGGTGATATTCATAGAAAATCCAAAAATATGAAGATATTCATCTACAGAAAGCTTATAAGCCATACAATGAGCTCGGATGACATTCAAACAATATATCACTTTCCAAAAAGCGAAATTAGGGTGAAAACAATCACCGTATTCTCGGGGACAAATTTGCCCTACTGTCATCCGAAACGGCCTTTAGGTCTGACGTAAGAAAAGGGATGCGTCATTGTGCATCACACATGCCAATCCGCAGCTTCTTTTCCGCCAGAAGCATCATGCATTGTTAATGAAACTGTGATGGCAGTTGCTAGTGGATTAACAGGTGTGATACACAATGGTCATTGTGAAGCGTATCTCGGCTGTGACGTACACACAACGCCACTTTCCCTGAGGCGATTTCGTAGGTCAGGAAGAGAGTCAATTTAGTAACATTTTGCTTTCATTAAACACAAAACTGAACACTTTCATGGCATGTTAGCTGCATAAATTGCTTAAATAACTCATTCAATTATGAAATAAACTACATTTATTTGATTTTATTTCCTATGAATATCACCTTTAAGACCATTGATAAGAAGATTGCTTTCAATTACAGTTTAAAGGCTTTTTTAGCCTTCCCAGTACAGTATACTCCCTTTAAAGATAAGGGATTGTACCTGCAATCAATTCAGATCCATCAAAACTCTTCATAGGATGTGCCCAGATGTGTACAGACTAGTCGGGATACGATTGGGTGTACGTACATGCAGGCTAAAATTTATCAACTCATTTTCATCATTTTGGGGAAATCATTTTCATCTAGGTTTTAAACTCATTCATCTTCAGTGAATCAATTTTCATCAAGGATCCTTGGTATCATTGATTTTGTAATCCAGAATTTCAGTAGGATTCATGGGAATCTATGACTATATGTATTTTTAAAGCTAGATCTTGTTAAATGTATTTAACCCATCTTTAAGGTCTACAAATTCCACAGAATGTTGAGTTCTGCATGCATCTAATGATACGTGGCTATCAGAATTGAGCAAAATTCACATGAAGCATCTTTAAAGTCAAGGAAATATCACAAATCTATCTATCTTTCTGTCCATCCATCCATCCATCCATCCATCCATCCATCCATCCATCCATCCATCCATCCATCCATCCATCTACTCTATCTCTTTGTCCACACAAATCTATATCAAAACTCTAAAAAGGAATGTAAAGGTGTGCAGATTGCTACAACACATGTTGTCTTCTTTTTATACTGTCTGCCTGTCTTCAGTGATCGCGCACTAGTCTATGTTGATTGGGTCATGCTTAGCTCCGCCCAGTTATTCGATGTATTGTTAGTGAGTGTCCACACACATGGTGAACCGTGATTGTTTATACTGTTCTAGTTCGAAGTGCTGCCCAGACCCTAGTCTCTAGACCCTAGAGTATAGCTATATCTCTATATCTTTATCTTCATCTCTCTATCTCTCTATCCCCATACTCTCTCTCTATCTCTCTATCTACCTCTCTATCTCTCCATCTATCTACCTCTATATCTCTCTATTTCTCTGTCTAATCTAAAGCTTTTCTTACGTACAATCAACATCTTTGCATAATCTGAGTGACTAACAGACCAGTTTACTAACTTAATAATACTTCTTGCACAAATAATTACTAATGAAAACCCCAAACATTGTTCAAATTTTGTCTAACATAGCAACAACTTATATATACCCACTCTATGTTTATCTTCTGGATCAAAAGAGCATAATCTTGCTTTATTTGTCCTTTTTTGCTCTGATGGTGCGGCATAAATGCGTTGTTGGTACATGTGCGAGTGAGTGTGCTGTACACCCAAAACCTCCAAAAAAACTTCAATGCCAAATTCATACCCCAGATTAATCTCTCGCGCCAAGTTGGCCATATACTTTGTGGATAATTGGGACCTTACTTCATGTATGACCTAGTTTTTACAGTCATATGACCACAGAAAAATATTTCATATCAAGTAATTACACTGCTAAATGATGCGTCAAAGTAAGAGCATACAAGATGAATCAGTCCTTACCACTTGAGATATTAAGCTCTTTTGTATTGATTTTAAAAAGTGTTATAAGTGAAGATGAAATCATAAATCATTAAATTTTTATATTTGCAACACCTGGAAATGTCTTTATTACACGTTTCCTCTTCAGATCGGCGCAATTATTTCTCTAAATTGTATTTTTGAAATGGTGTTTTAATGTACAATTGAAAGTACAGTATAAATCGCTATCCAATCAAAATCATATTAAATAATGATAATTTGTGCTCTAAAAAGGCCCTGGTCATGAAATAATTAATACCTGTTTCAGGCCCAGGAAAAAAATTGGTCTGAAATGTGTTGTTTTCCTTCTTAATCCTCTGAGCCCAATTCAAGATGGTGTAATCCTTTTTGCAGGTCAGTAAATTAATTTGGTAAAAGCCACGGAAAATGGAAGAAGATATTTGATATTGAATACTTTCCTCCCAATAGATGGAATATCTGGAAATTGACTTTAAGGATAATTGTAGCGATCGCTTGAATTTGAGGAGGTTTTGTGCTGGTTGTCCAAAACCTATATAGGCTTGAGACTGGAGACTGCTGGAGCATGCCCATGGTGTGCGACACATCATGCACTGACATGGGCAATACGATAGTGAATGTAGATTACGGCCGTTAGGTTTCAAACAAAAACATCAATAGTTTGTCACTTTTTTTTCTTCACCTTCGACCTTTGACCCTTTCAGGTCACGGAGCTGATGTCCGATGTGTGGAGTGGCACCCCCACAAGAGTCTGATTGCCTCGGGGTCCAAGGACTCGCAGCAGCCGGTCAAGCTGTGGGACCCGCGGTCAGGAGAGGCCCTGGCCACCCTGCACGGCCACAAGTCCACTGTGATGTCCACCCGCTGGAACCCCACCAACGGCTACTGGCTGCTGACCGCCTCCCGGGACCACCTGGTCAAGCTCTTTGACATCCGAATGATGAAGGAGGTCAACACCTTCAGGGGTCATAAGAAGGAGGCCACATGTAAGTGGATTTGACCAATGTCCACTACGCTGAAAACAATACCGGTACTCTGTGCACAGAACAAACAAGTTATCCCCTGAAATGCATTGGGGTATGGTATACAAAGATTGACTGAAATGAAGGGGAATGGTCAATATATAAGCACAAATCAGTTCATCTTTTTCTCAATGATTCTTTTATCATTCTAAAAATATGGATAAACTTTCAAGATTTATTAGGTTTGATTCATGATGCTTTGGTAAAGTAATTGATTTTATGTGTTCTTGATACAGCTATCACGTGACACCCCTACACTTTTCTAGGCTCATTAAGTTTGATTCATGTAGCTTCCTCTGACTAATAAATCCTTTGCTTTCTTGATACAGCTATCGCGTGGCACCCCATACATGAGAACATGTTTGTGTCTGGTGGCTCTGATGGAGGAATTCTCTTCTGGCAAGTAGGGTAAGTAAACCTCCCTCCCTCGCTCTCTTTGTTTGCCAGGTGTGTATTTTGTCATCAATAATGCACACAAATTCTATTGAGCAGTGTTGTATTTGGCAAAGTAAGGGTTTCAAAAAAATAATTGGCACTGTTGATCTATTTCATGGAATAAGATTCTTATTTAGCTTGAAGAGATCTTCTTTCAAACTCAAGATTGGTGAGATACCTCACCAATTACCACTTTTGACCGTTTTAGTTGACAGACAAGATAATGAGATCACCATTATTACCATTAATATCCTCCTCCTTGTTTGTGTTTGTGTTCTAGGAATGAGAAGGAGGTAGGAGGGATAGAAGAGGCTCATGAGTCCATCATCTGGAGTCTTGCCTGGCACCCGCTCGGTCACATGCTCTGCTCAGGGTCAAACGATCACACAACGTAAGTGCCACGCCATACCATCAAATCGTCAAATGTACAGTCAAACCTGTCTATAGCAGCCAACCTGTCTATAGTAGCCGCTAAAATAATTCCCACGGAGAGAGAGATCATGTGTTAAAGAACCTGTCTATAGCAGCCACCTGTCTATAAAGGCCACAATTTTTGTTTCCCTTGGGTGGCCACTATAGACAGGTTTCACTGTACATGTATACTTCATTGTTCAATATATATACTTGTACGTAATCAGTATACAACTTCATATTTTACTTTTACCATCACTCAACTGATAGTTCATAAACAATTAAAGAGACAATTGATGAACTTGGATTATGAAATGAGTGTACGAATGATTTAATAAGTAAGGATTTATAGATTAACATATGAATGAATGAGAGGATAATTCAAACAAACAAATGATGACATTTGTTTTAAGAGGCTATTTTGAAAAGTTCTCTCTATGTTGAGGAGTGTGGATATATTAGAAGGATGTGTGTCTGTATATGATAGGGCGTTGGGAGGGTGGGGCTCTTATCATCCGCCATCACTGGCCATTTACCAATCATACAAAATGCTCTCCTTAAAGTTGGAATGATGACACTGTTCATGCGCTTCTTCATATGATATTAACCCCCTTGATACTAAGCACAGACAGCCTTATATCAAAAACATCTCACTTTCACGCCTTTGAGATTCAGCTGATAAAATTGAAGTGTAATTGTTCTTGTGTGTGACATTTGTACCCTTTTGTAATTTTTGCAGGAAATTCTGGACGAGAAACAGACCTGGCGACAAGATGCGAGACAGATACAACCTCAACACTCTGCCCATCGGGACATCCGAGGACCTGCTGGAGTTTGGTAGGAACAAACCCAGAGATTGCTTTGTTTTCCATATTTGATTAATTTATTAATTAATTTCCATTATATTTAAACAGAGTGGCCCTTTCAGTTGCAAGTAGTGCTCTCAAAAAGTGGCTCTGTTTGTACAGATGCAAATTTTATATTATACAAATATTGTACTATCATACATTGCACACAAATAATAACATAGAATAATATGATATACATGATCACAAATGAAGTTACTATGCATGATACATGATATAAAGGAATTGGTTTGTGATTTACAGTAATTTAAAACAAAAAGTATGTATGTAGCATGTTAAACCTAGAATGAATGTCACAACACTTTTATAAGTTCTATTTGTCACATGGCTCCATGTCGTAATCATCGATGATTGTTTCTGCTCTTCATCCTCTCATGTTGTTATTCATTTCATATGTCGGTTTGGTTTTAATTGTCCTTCAGGTGCTTCGTAAGTGAAATATTTCTTTTTTATATGCAAGTGGCACATTCTGCAGAGTTGATACATTTAATCTGTGAAGCTAGCTATTTGGATGCGTAAAAGTTAAAGAGAGTATACTGTACTGGGAAGACAAAAAAGCCTTCAAAAGGTAATCGTGAGCAATCTTCTTGCAAATGGTCTTAATTTCATGCATTGTCCATTTTAGAAACTTTCTGAAAGTTATTTGCCCTCATATGATACAGATATGGAGTAATTAGTGATTAAATCACAAATCCTCTAAATGTTCGGCCCGAACAATTTGAGGAATTGTGTGTTAATCACTGATTACTCCAAATGTGGATAGTTTTAGGGCAAATAACTTTCTGCAAGTTTCTAAAATTGACAATACATGAATTTAAGACCACTGGAAAGAAGATTGCTCATGATTACCTTTTGAAGGGCTTTTTGTCTTTCCAGTACAGTATACTCCCTTTAATTGTATGTGCATGGCATGTCGGTTATTTATTTGATTACTTGCATTGTGCTTTCTCCTTTATCTTGTCTAGATGACGATACCACTGCACTACCAGTCATTCCAGGGATGGGGCTGGAGTTTGGCGTTCCAGAACACCTCAAGAAAGACGAAGCAGGTAAACTAACAAGGACGTACAGTCCCATGCCAAGAAATGCCCATTGACTTATTACACATTCCACATACCTCTGGTACAGACAAGGTTAAACCCTATTTCCTTCTAGGCTGATGTACTATGGTATTTACACAACAGGCCTGCACATGGGTATACCACTCTGATATTAACTTAAACTTATCTGTGCTCAAAATATCAAGATAGCCACTTGATTAATAAAGGTAATTTCCCATGCCATCCCATGGATTGGTTTGATGTCGTAAACGGTGATATAAAACCACAAGCAAATTTTTAATTTCCTTGTAATGTGTAATTAAAAGTCTTATAGTAAATGACAAGACATTCAAAACTTAATCACAGAAAAAACAATGAAAGGAGTACAGCCAGATTGGGTCGCGGCAATTAGTTGTAAGTTCAGTCACAAATGTATGGATGATATTACAAAGCGGTACATGTTGAAGGAGCTTATGAAGACAATGATTGGTTGATTTGCATAACTTGTATAAACTCACTGTGGCCGATATATGATTCGGATAGAAACAAGATTCCACGGCCGTTAATTCTTTTTTTTTTTTGTTAGCGGTGGTGGTGCCCGTGGTGGAGGAGACGTTAGACACCTCCATCCCTGGCCTAGACTCGTCCCTAGAGGAGCTGGAGCGACTCAAGCCCAAGCCCCAGCGCAAGGTGCCCTACGCCCGCCCCGTGCCCCAGAACTTCCAGGAGGAGTGGGAGGCCAACAAGGCCCCCGGAGTGGCCCCTAACGTGGAGGAGGAGAGGAGGAAGAAGCGGGAGGAGGAGGAGAAGAGGAAGAGGGAGGAGGACGAGAAGAGGAGGGCGGAGGAGGAGAAGAGGAGGAAAGAGCTGGATCTGAAGAGGAAGATGGAGCGGCCGGAAGCTCATGGTCTTGTCAGCATCCCAGACTTCGGAGGTGAGTATACCAATAGAATGATTCTTATGTTGAATAATTCGTAGAAGGATGAGAAAAAGAGGAGAGGGAGAGGGAGGAGGACAAGAAGCTGAGGGCGGACGAGGATAAGAGGAGGAAAGAGCTGGATCTGAAAAGGAAGGTGGAGTGGCCTGAAGCTCATGGTCTCGTAAGTATTCCAGACTTTGGATGTGGACACAGTATTTGACGCTTGCTTCGTTCGAATGGTGTTCTCGATCCACGGTGCTGCATACCATACTCCCAGGTTGATAAAAATACCACATGATATCTTGTCACTTAACCCTCATTCTCTATCCATCTTCTGCAGGTAACCCGGTGGAGGTGATCAAGTTCATCGCTCGCTCGCAGGGACCCAAGGCAGCTGAGCAGGCTCTGGTGAATGTCATCCAGGGGAATCTTCCCTCAGGTCAGTCCCCTGGTCTCTTTTAGTTAAGTAGAGTCGCAGATATTCACTTTGAAACCAGTTCTCTTGCAAAGACATTAATCTGCGCTCTGGTTCAAGATGATTTGCATTGTATTGGTTGCCTCTTACATTTGGTAACTGGGCTTTGGATTTTGCAGCCTGAGGATGACAATGTTAATTTGCATCTTTGAATGGTTAACCCTATATAGCCCGGGCTATTTTGAAATCACATAGCCCGGGGGGGGGGGGGCAAAAACAGCCCCCCCCCTAAGATCTCGACCGTTGATCGCGCGATCGCCTCGAAAATTGGCACGTACGTCACCAATGCCGTAATCTCCACAATTCAATTGTCAATTGCACCAAAATTATTCAAATTAATTTTTAATTAATTAATTATGCTAATTAAATGCATAAAAATCATAATTTGGTTGTAAATCTTTAAATATAGCCCCCAAACTGCTAGATATCAGTCCAGACACTCTTCTTAGGATTATTATCAAATAAGGATTTTAAAAAATGGCAATATCAAAGTTTTTCTTATGTATTTTATTGTTTTTTGAATTTCTTATGTATTTCTTTGTTTTTTCGACTTTATGTTTTTCATTGTTTTTTTGCTGAAAATTGTTAGCACCATTATTTCAGTCATAAATAACATGAAATCTATTGTTTTTCATCAGTAAAAATAGATATAATGATACATTTATGAATTTTGGCTAGATAAAGAATTTGCATTGGATTTGTACATGAAATCACGTTTTTGAGCAATTTTGGGTCTGACATGCACGTATAAAATGTTACGTAACTTTGGAACCGTGTACCCCCGCGTCGCAAATTTGGTCTTAAAAGTTGCGTGAGACTTGAAGGAAAAAAGTCATGAAACGTCGCGGCGTGATCTTTTCGCGTTACAAATTTATTGCAAAAAATGTCGAGGGGGGGGGGCTGTTTTTGCCCCCCCCCCCCGGGCTAGATAGGGTTAAACCTGCTTCAGCGACCACCTGTATAGAGAGAGACCACCTGCTCATAAAGAACACATTTCTCATATCTGTTTAGCAGTCTTTATAGACAGGTTTTACTGTATATGTTAGCCTGGGCCCTGTCTTGTTGATCGCAACTTGGCATGCGATGTATATACAACTTAACCATGTGCATTAAAGATAGGGGATTGGGTTTAAGATACTTCCAGATCAATCGCAACTGTTTATGAGACAGGGCCCAAGTCAACACATCTGGATGTGTATTTCTCCCCCCTGCAGGCACTGTGCTGCCGATCATCAAGCCGGGAGTGAACCCCATCGCTGTGCTTCTAAGGGAGGGCCACGTCCCTGCCCACTTTGCCAAGCAACTCAAAGAAGAGGGCCTCCTCCCCTCAGATGAGGAGATGCGGTCCGCCAACCAGGACCAGCCGAGGACGGCGGATCCGTCGAGTCGCGGCCCCCGTGGAGAGCGCCCTCTCCCGCCGCGCCTCGCCAAGCTACCCATCGCGGTCCCACCGGAGAAGAAGCCCACGCCCAAGGACAGCAGTCCCTCTCCTGCAGGGAAAGAAGATTCAGCAAGTCAAGGCCTTCTGGGAGAGAAGCCTGCCGTTACGCCCCTAGCCCCATGGTTACCAGGAGCGGGGACAGGTGGTGGTGGTGGTGGTGGTTTGTTACCAGTGCCAAAGCAGGAAGGTTTGCTGCCTTTGGGACCAATGCAGGGGAAACCCTCGGTTAAAAATAAGGAGCCATTGCTGGCCCTCCCGGACGGATCCGGGAATCCTGTGGGGAAAGGCGATGTTGACTTGCGGCAGAGCCACGGGGATGTGGACATGAGACATGCTCCGGGAGGAGGTGCAGGCATCCTGGAGCAGGGCGGGGGACCCAAAGGAGAATCAGACTCACGGCTGCCAGTGAAGAGAAATGGACCAGTATTCAGGGCGAGCAACGACTTTAATCAGGACCGAGATGAGCGAAGTGCCAAACGAGGACCAGCGGACGTAGACCTGCGAAAAGGACCCCCGGTGTTGGACAACCTTGGTGATCAGGACCTGAGGCAGGGGCCTGTGCCGCCATTCAACGGACCCAGCAGCAAGGCCTTTGAGCGGCCTGCCCTCATGCAGGATGTGGACAACCGCAGGCTTCTGCCAGACGACATGGAGCCAGGTCCACAGGACCAGGATCTCCGCGGCCCACCTCTCCCCCTGATGTCCATGGACGACCCCATGGTGAGGACTAGAGAGTCGCAAGACCAGGACTTCAGGACAGGGGGTGGGGCAGGGCCGGGGGATGGTTTCCCTGACAACGGCCGTGACTTTGATGAAAGGCATCTCATGGATCCCGCGGAGTTCCCGCCGCTGCCTCAACGGAAGAGGCCCTGGGAGGAGGGCCCAGGCGAGATGCCCGAAGACTTCATCAGGGAAGGGACCGATTTCATGGAGGACGGGCCCGGTTTCATGGAGGGTGGGCCTAGTTACGTGTCTTTTGAGAGGGGCAGGGGCAGGGGCAGGGGCATGAGGGGACGAGGGGGCTTCGGCCCTGATATGGGGAGGGGCAGGGGGCGAGGGTGGGGAGGGGGAAGGGGTATGTGGTAACTAGTGGTTGTCTTTATTATGATTTTGTTGTGACTGGTCACAATCAGCAAGGGTGGTATACTGAAAGGAACCATAGCTGTCAAAGCTACGTCAAATAGTATTCTAAAAACTGAAGGCCAATCACAGTCAGAGATAGGACGGGAAAACTTTGAAAACTTAACGAATCTGCCTCAATGGTAACAATGCACCTCATTCAGGATGTTGATTTATGTTGATTTATGGTGATTAAGATGGGCATCACTGAATTTCTGCTTTTGATAACCTCATTTATTTCATTCTTTTTATGCTGTTTAGTACCACCTAGCGCATGTGTCTTTCCTTTGGCATAATTGGTTGGCGCTGTGTTGTCGTACATGAGAATCACGAGTGCGAACGCAATAATTGATGATAAATTATCTCTGTACTGGCAGATAACTATGATCACAATTCTTCTGGTATTGCACCTGAATGCGAGTGCATTCTCTTCAGTATCTTTACTTGTGTATATGTGTGTCTCTCCTCTTTCTTTCTCTCCCTCTCTGTTTTGTTCATTAATCTTGGCAGCCAAAGTTATTGTATACCATTCAACCTTAAAATGAGAAGGCAGAGAGAGAAGGGAGGGGGGGGGGGCGTGGAAGAGAAAAAGGCACACCAAAAATACACAAAACATATGGATTAAAAAGTCATGATGAAATGTCCAAATGTGCTCACCTTCTCCTTGTATGGACCCACAGAGAGATACAAACTGTATACATCTCTTTTACTCAGATGGATAATTAGATCTTTGAATTAACTGACCTCTTCCATATTTGGTTCAGACTCTCCAGGAGATTTTGCAAAATAGGGTACGTGACATGCTCTGTTAGGAAACCATGAAAGTATGGTATCACACTAATTTTGAGGGTTTTCTCAGTATTCAGAACACTGTCTAATCTGATTTTTTTTTTAGAAAATGGTATTTTAAAAACATCTCGGTGGTGTCAGGTTGGAACTGAAGATTTTTCTTGTATGGTTTCACACTCTCTTCTTACTGTTCTTATGCCAAATGTAAGGTAGATCTTCTCTCTGTCTCTCTGTCTCTCTGTCTCTGTCTCTCTCTCTCGGTGGTGCCAGACAGGTTGGAACTGAAGATATTTCTTGTATGGTTTCACACTCTTGTTCTCTTGTTCTGTATCTTGTGTCTCAGTCTCTTGTCTCCTTCTCTCTTTCTGCCTGTCTGTCTGTCTCTGTCTTTGTCTCTCTCTCTCTCTCTCTCTCTCTCTCTCTCTCTCTCTCTCACTGTCTCTCTCTCACTCCACTCCCTTTTTGTGTTATTGGAGTACATGTATTCTAATATTTCTATAATGAAAAGGAAAAGTGCAGAATGCTTGTTGTTCCCATTTTTCAACTTCTTGATGTACATTCTTCTCTAATCTCTAAAATAGCTCCCCGTGCTCAATATGGCAGCTGCGCTCAATCCAGGGTACTAATTGAGTGATTTTAGTGATATTTGCACTAGGAAAGAATGGCATAAAACAAATATGGTAATGATGCATCAGTACAGATTAAGCCTTTGTCTGCCAAACAAAATATTGCTGTTAAATTGGCTTTTTTGCATATTACTTTTTCAAAATGCAACAATGGCAGATACTGTACAAGTTTAAAGCAGGTTTCCAAATTCGCCTGACACTTCCACAAATGTTGAATACAGAGTGGACCAGGAAAGTGAAATTGTGTTATCCAGTCAGTTGTTTTAATTTGGACCACTAAGATGTGGGAAATGTTCTCACGTGATGTCAACAACGTTGAACGTCAGATTATTTTGTGTATACATGTACTGAATTTCATATTGCACTATCTGTCTGTGTATATATTATTGTAAAAAAAGGGACAGAAAAAAATGGTGTGTGTACCTTAATGATGTAATCATGTCTCAGAATTTTCTCCCAATTGTACATAAGTTTTTACCTTATGTTACTTTGATTACACTTATATACTTGTCTGCCTTCAATTTGGGCAGTTGAGACATGGTGCACACTCACAAATAAAAAACACAAAAAATAATGTTTAATGTTTGATTATACACAACTGTTTGTCTTGTTGCTTTATGTATTTCGCAGTAGTTTAATTTAAAGGTAGAGTAAAGCCCCGTCTTAACAGACCTTCTGAAAACTGAATTACCGCGACAACGTCTGGGTAATTTTTTTTTACCCTGCCTATTAAGACGGTCCACACGGAGTACTGCCGCGGCAAGGTCGCAGCAACTTTTGCCGAAAATCTACCCTAGCCCGCCTAGGGTAACTTTCAATAATTACCCCGACGTTGTCGCGACATTGTCGCGGCAAGGTCTATTAAGAAAGGGCTTAAGAGAGAGAGAGACACATACACACACTAACAGACACATAACATGAAATCAAACCTCATCAACTGCAATCACTGATTTGAATGTCCTGGAAATATTTAATTGAAGACTAGTGCTGTCAATACAAGAAAATATCTTCATTTATACAAATATACATATATACACAGTCACACTATTCAGACCCAGACTAACAAAGAAAGGCCCATTTATGATCAATAATAATCAAACATGCACTCAATTAAAACGGCGGTGGTTTAAGAAAATATCAAATCAGCATAAATGTTCCATAATAAAGTTCATTGTACAGAATGAATGAGTAAAGCTGCATGTGTGCTAGGTGGGGGGGGGGGGGGGGGGGGGGGGAAGGGGGGGGGGGATGCACCACAGAATATGAATAGATTAGAATATTACAGATAAAAGGAGTTCAATGTGGACACAAGTACATCATTTTTATCTTATACACAGTAATCGAGTACTAATACCAGTAATCCATCAACTAACCCAAACTGCTGGAGCCCGATTAGCTTATTTTATGACTGTAAGTATAACTGAAAGTAATCATTTCCTATGCAAGCCATTGCAAGTTTAGAGAGATGGGGGGACCATGTTTCATTCCTACTATAGAATGATATGCTATGGAAGAGAAAATGGCTATAAAACCGCTTAAAAACAACTTCTGAATACTGATTGGATGTGCCTTGTAATTTGCTACAGTGGAGGTCCAACATTCTGCAAATATTTTCATATTAATGCATTATTCATACATGAACAATCAATTAAATAAATATATGTAAATGCATGTGTGTCCTTCTCCATGTACGTATTCACAGAAGGACATGGCATTATCAACATATGCGAACATTACTTATTTACCTGATGAAGTACATAGAGCATTCAAGGCAAATCTGTTTTTATCAGGGAATACACAGCGGAGTGCCTAGGAGACAAATGAAAAATAAAGCTCCAGGACTTTTGATTTGATTTATGATGTCCTCGCAGCCTGGCATCTCAAATCACATGAAGGGATCATCTCAAATTGATTATTGATAATAAAATTCTACTAGTACACTACAGGTAGTTAAACAATCATGTCATTGAACAAAAGCAGGGCGACCTACGGACGCTGCAGAAGAGTTCTACAATGTTCATGAGCCCCGCAACCTTTTTAAATTCCTTTTAATGTATATGTTTTTGTATGTGTTCAAGTTGCGCCTCAGCCGCAACACGGCGGGGGTTCCCCAGTGCGCGCAATGATTTTCCGCTAAAACGCCAAAAAGCAGCTGGAAAGAAATGTATCGTGCAGATTTTGCGTGTCGCATGCATTTCCCCAGGCTGAATCGATATCAAGACAGAGGGGAAAGGGCGACTATTTTTTACATGATGTCACAAAATAGTACTTTTCTTCCCACTTACCTCTCTTCCTCCAAATAGTTCATCTCTTTGTGGTCATGTGACACCCTTCCAACCAATCAACGAACTGGAATATATTACTGAGGGATATAAACTCGATTTATACAATTACAGACAAACAGTGGAAAACTATGCATCAATTCCTAAGGGAACAAGTTTGTGGAAGGTGATTACCAGAGTGATAATAATCATGATGAAATTACTCACACTATGTACCTCTTATCATTTCTCCTCTTATCATTTCTCCATTTCAATATACCTTAGCTCCACATCAATCTGTTCTGAACAAATGTATGTTTGTTTTTTTGTTATAAGCTAAAAGCACTGAATTTCTGCTAAAAAAATAACTCTCCAATACATCACAATTACAGCTGCAATCTAACTGAAAAATACACAAGCAGCAGATACCAAATTGTAAATTATATAGAGCAGGTTGGAACTTGTACAGGCACCATTCATAACAAAAAATGAATATAGATATTTTATATATCTTCACCATAAAGATGGCAAATGATGTTTTACCAAAAATATGAAGGTTAAATTTGAAGCACAGTGACGTAATAATATGGAAAATAGGTGGGTTTACTGAGCAAAAGGCAGCGAAAAGTAACGAATTTCAAACAAATACAACATACTTGGATGTAAAACACATCCTAAACTTGGTTTCATATTTTGCATCTCAAGATCTACTTATGGTACATCTTCACAAGTTACAAGGACAGTAACCTCCAACAACAATTGTAGTTCTGTGTAATGTGGGTGGTGATTTTGTAAGGATGCAGAAACACACCGCCATTCTTTGAATACTTTTAATTTGTGATACTTGTCTCATCAAAATATTTTTTTTCAGAACAGCCTCATGAATAATTCCATAAATTATGATGTATTTTGAAGACTGACCATGTGGGAGAATGATTTTCCCTGAAAATATTAACTTCAATAAATAGAATGAAATACTGAACAACTGATCAACATCCCCTGACGCCATGTTTATTAGCACAGCACCTTGTATAGTTTAATTAATCACAGTTTGCTTTTCAAGACTGAAAATTGCAAAAAGCTGTCCCCTTAATGTAAGTACTTCAATAAATCGAAAGAAGTATACCCTGTCCTAGCTTTATATACGTTCATCTTGTGAGACTTGCCTGATCAACATCTTCTGATGTCCACTTGATTTTTTCAGCACAGCCCCACGTATAGTTCCAATAATTATGATTTTTTTTTTATTATGACTGACATCGTGGCAAAATGATTTCCCCTTTGAATGACTACTTCAATAAATAGAATGAAACTTGGCTTCAGTGAGGTCATTGTTGAAGTAAAAGTGGATGGTAAAATACTGTGGTTCTAAGGCAATTAATGTAAGTGATTTTTAGATGAGATGGAGCTAAAAGCATGTCCCATCCTATCTCCATCCACATCCCTCCCCCTAAACCCATGTCCGTTCTCTAAGCTTTTGCGAGTCATCGTTAACTTTCTCAGCCCCAAGAGGAAATATATGTGTAACAAACCAGTGGGTTTTTCATTGTTTAGTACAAAGAGGGCTTAAAAAGTATAGGTGGATGGCCAATCTTGGCTACACCAGCGTCTGTGCTCTAAGCTTCCGTGAGGTCGTCATTGAAGTACAGGTGGATGGCCCTGAGGAACTCGTCATCGTTCATGCTCAGCTTGTAGAACTCCTCGTCCTCGTCGGTGATGCCGTTCTCCTCCAGGGTGCGGTCCATGTCAAGGTTGGTGCCCTCGTACTTCCAGGTGTAGCTAGCTGCATGCTCGTTCCATCGCAGATAGCGCTGCAAGATCTCCGTCATCGTCTCCTCTGAACAGACCTAGAGTGAAAAAAAAACATCAATACAACGTGTAGCTTGACACCTGAGAGTATTGGAAAATGACACATGCAAACTTGTTTTGGATGGAAACCAATCAACATATATCTGGGTGCATATGCCAATAACAAACACATGGATACCTGCATTGTTTAAAATCATTCTATATACCGTTGCTAACCAATCCAGATAAGGGTGACGACTGTATATATGATCTATAAATAAACTGAAGATGAACCTTAGTAAAATGCATAGTACATGGTAACATGATACTAAAAGATATTTTCTAGCACTTATGATAAACTACAACCTAGTTCCATGAGGAAAACATGCATACCGGTACTCTTTTGTTAAGATACATTTACTTATTCCACCATAGGAGAGTAGATTTGTAAATACTTGAGTAACTTTAAAAAAAGCACAAAAAATAAGTATTATGTTAAAACTGATTCACAAATCAGTAATTCGATCCTTTATGCATCAAGTGGACATGTTATTGTGCATACACGTAATGTATAGTTTGCATAGGCTCTTTGTAAACTGACATATGGCACTTTGAGGTTTAACTCTTTGCTTGCCAATGAGACTAATGCTTCATAGGATTTTTACGGGTTACAAAACACAAACTATATCAATTGAAGATCAAGAGTTAACAAGTGTAGACATAGATATAAACACAAAATATATCAGCAGTACATCAAGAGTTAACAAGTGACATCCTAGATAGAGCACCTCTATAATCTGCTCCTGTGAGGTCAGCGTGTTGATGATCTTGACCATCCTCGTCTTCCTGGAGAGGATCCCGATGCAGTAGCTCTCGTCCTTCCACCACGGCCGGCCAAAGTCATTGGCCCAGTCGGTCCGGGGGCAAGGGGGCGGGATGTGCACGAAGCGGCCATGGGGTGCGTACGGGAACACACAATTTGTCACTGGGTCCACATGTGTCCTTATCTGTTACAAACAGAGGGGGGGGGGGGGGGGAATGAGTAACAGACATTATTTTTTTTTTTCTTCAAAAAGGATCTTTTCTACCTATTGCTGATGTTTTAATGTGAGTGGAAGACAAAATAAATTTAATGGACAGATGATGAGAAACGCAAACAGATAAACTGTTTCTTTATTTGGACGATCAACACTGGTTTTTCATTCTATGTCTGTCTTGTGGAGAGAAACCCACTTCCCGGGGAGAGGAAACTTGCATGATATATACTCATATTATGCTTTGTACATGCATTGATTATAAAATTCTTGTAAATGCCATTCTGTAACTAAGGGAGGGTGACAGTTTAAAAAAAGTTCTGCACTTCTATTCATTATTTACAGGGGTATGCACTTTTAAACATACATTGAAAGGTTTTGCTATCTCTCCATTTTTAGAAAAAGTCATTATTACCTACGTGTATATCCTGATTTGGATTTTTGCTTGACTGAGGAAGGAATTTAGAGCCCCCTTTTTTTGTCATGATACCACTGTAGACAGATTTATATTTTGATGCTAATTTATATAAAAAGTCACTAAAACATCATTACACACATATTTACTTACATCTTGTGTTTTCTTGTCAAACCAATGTGAAATGTCTTTTCCAGCACAGGCTATTATTGGCTTCAGTAGAATGCTTCCTGTAATAATAAGTGGTAATGGAAACATAATGAGGAGAGAACACAACACATCAATTAGCTACTGAAACCAATATTCATGCTTCATATTGTTTATACACACCTGCTGTATGCACTTAAATACATAGAGCTACAGAGAGTGTACCTGATCATATTTTTTGCCAACTTTCCACGATCATGATCAACAGGAAAATAACAGAAACTTGTAGAAAAAACAGCTCTAGATGAAAATCTAGAGATGAAATCTGTAACTGTCAAATGTCAAAAATGTCCACATACTGCTTCATCCTCCAATGATCTTTCATTTGATTAACTGCAGTTGAATCCACAAAAAATAGCACATCCAACCTTTGATAACGCACATTCAGCAGAAATAAGCGGGGGCCAGTTTGTGGCCACTCATATCATAGACATACACTCCAGCTCAAAGGAATTGGCATAGGGAAAGGGAAGAAAGGGAAACCGCGGTATATTTTGTCCAGTTCAGCACGAAACATGATGCTTTTCAGGCTAAAGCAGCATGTTTTATGCTGAACTGGACAAAATATATGGCGCTTTAATTAAAGCTGTGGCTCCTTCCCTTTTTTCCCAATGCCAATAATTCCTTTGAGCTGTTGTGTAACCAAGTATTTGTGTCACTCCATCAAAAGGGTTGGTTAAAAAAAAAAAGTTGTGCAAATGCTAATGGTTTCAGTTACACCCCCACTACAGGCACAGAAAAAGTTACACTCAAAGACACAGAGCCAACACTTCTCCAATGTTTTCGGGCTTGATAAACAACAAATCAAAATGTAAACAAAATGTCATAGGCCTAGATCTAGAGATAGACCATTTTCAGCCTTTTTCAGGAAAGCAAAAGTCAAGGATTCAAGCTAATCTTCGACAGAAATGAGGGCTAGTTGGAGGCATTTAAATAATCATTTTCTGTTTCATATGTGCGCTAAAGTCAGTGAAACGTCGGTTAGCTTTAACCTGTGTTCGGACATCATCACGTTTCACTTCGCTAGATTCAATGTCTTTATGCTTGACTAACGTCAATATAAGCGTGTGGGACTGAACACAAAATCAACGAGACCAGAATGCTTTCTTTCTTACCTTCATATTTTTCACAGAGAGGTGTCAAATCGTAGACTTTGCCCAAAAAAGATATCCAAATATCCTTCAAGGTATTATGGACTGAAACTTCGTTCGGAGTGTAATATTTGGGCCGCATCTTGGCGTTTTACTCACTAGCTTGGCGAAATCGCAGAGTTCTCTGTTGCCAAGAAACGCAAATGTATGGTAGCTCTAAATGCGTTTATTTTCCTTTTTTTTCTTCTTCACACAGGCTCTGCAGTACATGGTATTTTTGTTTATTCTTCTGATAACATTTTTCGTCTAACAAGCTGTCTTTTTCCGACAGTTACCATAGTAACAGTCAGAGGCTAGTGCCTCTCAACCAATCAAAACCAAGGATTTCACTGAAGTTGTCAGCACTGACCATTTAGTCAGTGCTGACAACGTTCATGAAACGCCCTCCCTGTGTTGCTCGTCCACTCTCCAATCGGTGTTCGTCCAAAGGGAAATATGAAATTACATATTTCAATAATATACACGCCATATACTCGATAGATGTTGTATCTGTTTAGGAATATTGGCGTTTTCATTCATATGTGGAATATTTACGCCGTTAACTATACTGTTTTATCATAGCTATTTTCAATATGTGAGCAATATCGTGCTCTTAATTTTCCCCCTTTTTGGTATTTTGTATGAAATTGTTAACATTGTAAGTGTAAACGAATCAATATATCAATCAAGTCGGGTAGTATTCCCGAGTTCCATGGACAAGTTCTTTCCAGCAGTTACCATCCATCATCAATTTAACTATTTCCTGTGTTTCATGGAGACCAGTGTCTGTTCGTAGAGAGTCGATATATGTTCTCCTGGGTCTTCCCCTTTTTGCTTTTCCATGGAGGGGCTCCCACAATATTACTGAGTGGAGTGTCAGTTCAGGGTGTCTTTGTGCGTGTCCAGCAAGTTTTAGTCTTCTCTGTCATTGTCTGTGTCACTTTTGAGCTGACCCTCGCGAGATTGCCGTACAGGTCTGAGTCCACATCATTTTACTTTTTAAAAATACGCATGTTTACTAATGTGGAAAGTTCAGTTTTAGCCCGAGTATTTCTTTCGTAGATAAAGATATATGTGAAGCTCAATTTGGCTCGCTTTTAGTTGAAGAAATTTTAGTAATTGGCTGTGCAAAGCTTGTTTTCAATAAGACGTGTCATGTTGGTTGCGAGGTCTTTGGATTCCTTTTTTTTTTTATTAAATTACAGCCCCGGGCTTCCGTCCGGTGTTCAAGAATGAAGACTTAACACTGTGCAATATTCCTGCAAAAGATAAATTAGTTCCGCTTAGTAACAGCAAGGATGTTTAAGCACATGGATATACATCGCTTTGAACAAGGATTGATGCCGCCACGTAATATTCATGACCAACAGCTGCTCTCAACAATATGATGCATACGCGATTGCGTCACGTTCACCTGGATTTCTAATAGGTCATACGCATTCCTATACATGCATACATTTCAGCTTTCGCTGCTGAACTTTTGTCACTAAGTGCTTATTATGTAGTTAATAAGGACAAGCGAATACGAAATTTGATACTTTTTGAGATGGAAATACTAGCTTGGGCGCTATTGGGAACGTTTTTCACGTTGCTTGTCCTAAGGAAAATATGTGAAAGTAACGTTTCATGCAATTTTGTAAGTAGGTATGATGCGGAACAAGGTGAAATTGAGACTTTTACACTGCAACTTGACATCACGTTTAGAGCCTTTTTGCCATAATTGTAACACTATTCCTCGATTGAATCTTCATAGATGCATCGTAGGTATTACATGTCACAACTGCGCAAGCATATGGGGTGAGGATATTTCACCAAATTCTTCTGCGCATCCGATTTTGTTTATACGTCAAGTCCAGGCAAAAATCATCCAGAGAATCGGCTGCTTCGAACATGGGGGATTAAAGAGAAAATCTTTGTAAAGCGTTCTTTTGTGACTAGAAGGAGAGTACAATGGATCTGCATTAATTAAACGGCAGCTGGATATCCATTGGTGAAACATCCTTGGTAACAGCGTATGCACTTTTATTTTGTTGACTGATTAATGGAAGGAAGATAATTTTATGCAAATTACTTAATAGGTACATTGTAAATAGGTATCTAGAAAGATTGTTGAAGGTAAATGATAAAAGGTTTTAATGATGCAAGGCGCATTAATTCATCATGATTCGGTTAGGTCGGTGATGTGAGCAGAGTACATGTAGCATCGGGCGGGTTATCAGGACTGATTCCTTCTTGAGCGTAGCATCGAGCGTAGCATCGGCGTAGCATCACATATTTTTGTTGTTTCTGGTGGTTCTTAACATGTCAGATCTTCCGAAGTATGTACGAGTAGTCCAACCAGTGTGTTGTTGGAGTATTGGTTCGCAATCACGTGAGAGTATAGGTCTTGATCCTGGGGTTGTTGTTTTGGGTTTTTTATTTGTCTTATGGATGAATAAATTAAGACAAGTACACTAAATAAATCATTTGCCTCTGTATTCCTTAGAGTGACCTATTCCAACCTACGACACTAAACATAATTCCAAGAGCTTGCAACGCTAGCACTATAAACATGATATTACGCGGACAAAATTTAAAAGGGACCCTCTGTTGTCGATCCCGGGGGTGGGAGGGATATATCCACCCCCCCCCCCCCCCTCCCCCTCAGAAAAAAAAAACGTAAGAAGAAAAGGTGATACATGCACATCAAATGGGGGAAGGGGAGCTGGACAATCCCACACACACACACACACACACACACACACGTGCATTCCACCCATTATTTCAATGGGTGGAATGCACTATGAATATACACGTATTAGTTGATGCTGCTAGTCGGATAACCTCGGACAAGCTTTGGGGTTAACAAAAGTAACAATAGTTTCAAAGACGCGCATAAAACGTACATACATAACGACAATGTTCTATTGTATTATTGTGAACTGAGAACCCCTTAACGACCTCAGTATTTAAGAATACCATCTTCTGCATTTTCAGGAACACGCATTATGGATACAGCGCATGGTTCAATGGCACTTGCAGCTTGCACTTTGTCTCCAGGTCCCCGATGCTTAAAACTTACCAGTAAGCTCTGTCATCTATGATAACTACCATGGTAACATCGCTTGACAGCCAATCAAATTCAATTGGCCATTGGTAGGAAAGTTACCAATAATGCAAGTTTTATGCAACATGGCCAAGAAGGTCAAAGCTGGTGTTGTGTTTTGGAAGATAATCCCTCTCTTTTGACCCCCCTCCCTTTCCACACGATGGATTAATCCAACCTCCGCGCGCTCCGAATAAGCCTGTATTATACAGGGCATACCCGTACGGCTTTCTTTAAAATTTATCTTTTCTTCTCCAATATCATAATGTGTTTTACATTTTTTCATGGCTTACTTTATACTCATATAATAGCACTGTTTGATTATGCCCATTTCGATTCGCTTTTATCCCTCGAGAATAAAGAATATTATATTATAGAAATTAAATATTTTGCCGAGTATGAATACTGCCGTGCAACAGAAAATTATGAAATTGAAGTCTGGATAGTGACATAATTGAAAATGGGGGAAGAGTAAGGATTAAACTAAATATTCAAAATATTGATATTTTCAAGATAAAAGATATTTTATCGGCGCCAAATATTCTTCTACACTTCAAAGAAAACTTTTATTTTGCTGAAGCTAATTGATTGATATTTCCACATAACCAGGTATAGAATGGTATTCATTTTTACCTTGTATTATTGGAGCAATGACAGCATCTTACTTCAACAGCTGTAATAAAAATTCCTTGAGCAATGAATAAATGCATACTTTGAGGCGCTCGATCGCTGTTTCTATATGCTTAGTAATTAAAAGCTTCCAAAAGAATGTTTTAAGACGTTTTGCGTAACTCAGTTTTTGGATTAAGGTCTCGGTCCGTTAATTGATTTAGCCATAGGCTAAAGGGTGGACGGGAATAGCAATGCGTTTATTAGTCCCATATAACACTAGCAACGTAACGCATTTGATGTATTGTCGGTGTGTGTTTGTGTATGTGTGTAAGGCAGAAGCCTTTCAAATTTGGAATTTTGATTAATAGAATATCAAAGAAAAATTGTCAATAAAATCTTAAAAAATAAGAACAAAAAACAAACAATAATTGCAGCTAAACATGCTAAACATGTATATTTATTTGACCACTCCTTTGAATGCTACATATCATCAATTGTGACAATAAATGAAAACATACTCAGTTTACAGTGTGCCCCATAAGCATTGGTTAATTGCGAACATATCACATTTACTACAAGATATGAAATATGTGTGATATCATATTCATATTCATAATCTGTAACAATGCACGCAAAGAGTGACTGAATTATGAAATCAATATACAGTGTTGTAGTTTCGAAAAATAAATTCGACTACGGCTTTCGTTTAAACTCAACAGACACATGTGAGTTCCAATGGCATTCAAACCGATATGCCAAGACAGCGAAATACAATAACCAAAAAAAAAAAAAAAACACTGTCATACAATATTCAAGTTTCTTCAACTCTTTAGAGTTAAATATCAAAGTATGTACTTGAGTCATATAAGACCACCGCCTGCATCGTGAATTTCAATCCGTCTGCTAAATATGTATCTCAATATTCTTGCATTTTGACGGATGGAATAAACGTTTTTAAATCACCTTCCATTATGACTGAAATTTGTCATTTTACACGAGTCATACTATATGCAGCAAGAAGTCATCTATACAAGCAAAGACAAACTCCATTTTTATTGTGATCAACGCATTTTCTTCTTGTGAAATTTTATTCGTATATTGTATATATTATTGTGATATATTGATAGTACTTTGTATAAAATTATACTAATTACATTAAATTACGTTTCTTGAAAGTGCGAAGAAAATGAGATGAAGTAATATTTTCACATCTGTATGTGTTTTGTTCCTATGACAGCCGAACATCATGTCATTCTATTTCCTCCTTTACTTTTATATACAGCAATAACACAGAAAGCAAAAGCCAAACTAATTTTTTTGCGATCAACGCATTTTCAAACGAGTATTTTGCACAACTTGTGATAGATTATGTCAAAGTGATTTTGTACATAAGCGTGATGATTGCATTAACTAAAAGTTTTTATGAAGTGAGAAGAAAATAAGCAACTATGTATAAATCTGCATTATGTGCTTCATTATGAAATGGCAAGCTTATGACTGTGTGCAAACATTTTTTTTTATCACATACATAACATATTGTTCGGTTTCAATAGCTGTACTAAAGTGCTAAAATTTGCTTACGGAATGATCTACGGGTCCCACGTAAAATATTGTCATCTAGTCTTTCCTGCATGGGTTAATCGACAAAATAAATGAAGTACCGAATTGTGACGTCACATGACTATGTTTTTATTCAAGTTGTTTCTTGAAAATATTATTTGGCATACGCTCAGCAGTATGCATGAAAACAAGTAGGACGAAACAAACGTGGGAACCAAATTCGATGAGGATTTGACATCCAAACTTCCGCCGTATCATAAACATCACCTACACCTTCACCTTTCAACAAACTTGTATTGGTCATGCATTTAACTCAGGCCCGTTTGTATCTCACTCAATGCATGTATTAAATGAGTACCTAGGCTACTATCTGATCTAATTAACTAGCATTTAACTCTTAAATCCTTAAAGCGGCATACTAGAAAAGAGCTATGTCCCATTAGTATTTTTATTGTTGTCATTTTTCTTATTTAATCAAAATGTGGACATATAATTATGATCACGTATACCCCACTCAAAACAGACCATATTCTAAAATGATTGATAAGCGGCGCACTCTTCGACATGACGACATCATTTCCTGGTGACGGGGATGTCGCGCTGGTGCTCGAGATATCTCTTACAGGAGAATCGGCTGAGGGCGCCATACTTGCATTATCATACGTGTGAATCTGACAGAGTGCAGATACATTTGAGGCTGTTCCCACGTCATTAACCGTAGTGGTAATCAATGCATTGATCGTGAGAATGACTGAATTTTGCCAGGCGTCAACGGCACGGCACGCCACCAACACCCTATCATGAATGCTAGAGCGATTTGGAGTAAATTCCAGCCCGTCCAGCACGAATCGTAGGCGAATGTCATCGATAGACACCAGCGCAGGGCTTAGCTGTAGGAATTCTGCGCCAGGAGACTCCTTGAAGATCCACTGGATGATAGGTGATGGATGTGACGTCACAGGGCATTGGATTAAGACGTTGACATTCTCTGTAATGGAACAAGCCTTCTCATGCGCAGGAGAAAGCGGGCAAGTGACGTTATCTATCGAATGAATCGTCTCAACTTTGGAATTCAGGAGCGTCGAGAAGCAGGAACTGTAGATAATGATATCATTTTCTGTGTCGAGTAGCAAGCGTTGAAAACAATCGCACGTTATTTTGTTTTCTGTAACGAAAATTTGGACCTCAAAACGACGCAGTCCTGAAGGACTAGGAGGCATTAATGTCATGTCTATTTTGGTGAGGGAATTGCTGGTTAAATGTAGTATTCTAAGCTCGTAGAAAGTGCTGTAGACATCCCGACTGCAATTCCATCCTGGAAATCTCATCAAATCATTCCCAGACAGGTGGAGCTCTTTAAGAGGATAGATTGTCACTGAGCCATTACATCCAGAAAAAGACTTAATGCGATTGTTATCAAGGTATAAACGGTCTACCTGTGGAAACTGCACGACAAATCTTGTGATGTTGAATGTTTCCAAAATGTTCCTGCTAAAGTTCAGATCTTTAACGTTTGAGCCATGCCAATTGGGAACTTCTACCAGGTCACTTTCAACAAATGAAAACACCCACGATTTTATCAACACAACACCATTGGATAGTTCCGCGCCGTTCACTGATACGTTTCGTAAGGTTAAACTTCTCGCGGACCATTGTTTTAACCGATTCGATTGCCCTGAGAGCAGGTGCGAGCTTGTTGTTAGAGTGCACGTGTCGTTAGTTTCGTCGATTTGAACATCCTCGAGAGTAAGGCTACCATGATTGCAAAGAATGGTATCAAGAATCCTGTATACGTGGCCACCCTGAATAAAAAGTCGTTTTATATCAACCAAGTTTTTCATGCATGAGGACATGTCTGATGTTAGGTCGAAGTGAAAGGTGTGTAAGGAACCCGCTAACGAGCACGTCATGAGATGCGAAATACCATTGCTATTTATTTTGAAAGATTGTAGATAGTTTGGTTTATAGAATGTGTCATTATTGATAGTATCTATGCGATTGTGACTAACATCAATCTCTCGTAGGGATGGAAACAAAAGGCCAAGGTTATTTGGCATCGAAGTCAAGTTATTCCAGCTAAGATCTATTACTGCCACCAAGTTTGGCACACCAAATGGGAAGTTTTGAATGGTTGTGTTTTGTAAAGACAGAAAATTTAGATTAGGCATATGAGAAAAGGCATAATTGCCAATGAACATTATCGGGTTGTTATTGAGATTCAAGTAGATAAGCATGGGCAGAAAGGTAAACTCTGAGATGTAATGAATAATATTGTTGGAGAGATCCAAGCGATCTAACTTGTACATATTTATGAATGAGGTCTGATCAATTATTGATATTGCATTATCATTACATTTAATTAATTTTACCTTGTTGATCGTCGAAAGGTTAGACGACGCCGTCAATTTATTCTCGTCAATCAATAACGTTTCAAGCGCTAGAATGTGTGAGAAGACGTCATCATCGAATCTTTTAATGGCATTCCTGCTCAATATAATCGTGCGTAACTTTGGATTTTGGAAATGTCCTATCAATGCTACGATTTCGTTGTCTACAAAGTGCACAGTTTCCAGGTTTGAAAGGTTCCTGAACTTGCTAGTATCTAGAACAGTAATTTTATTGGTGTCCATGCTTAGTTGCCGTAGATTACAAAGGCCACTAAAGTCCGGAATTTCTCTGAACAGATTGTAGGACAACGCCACTACAGCAAGAGATGACATATCCGTGAGGTGATCTATGGTTTTGACACAATTTGATGAAAGGTCGAGAACTTTAAGGTACCGGTGCCTCACCAACTGAATTTTCGGGATGTACCCATTTGTCATTTGCAGATTTTGGAGAAGTGGCGCCTTTGTCAAGACAGTACTCAAGAAACCCTCATCGGTGACGTGACTATGTATTGCGATTTGTAAGTGAGGGAAATATGGAATGACATTCTGAGCTAATGGATTTTGCTGATTACTCAGAATGACCATGTTCAAGCGAGGAGTGAACGCTAAAGCAGAAAAGTTGTGTAGTTTGTTTCCAGTAAGTAGGATGTTACGAAGGGAGCCGCATAGAGAAAACTCTTCCATCTCTAAAATCCTATTGTTATCAAGGTGTAGAGTTGTGAGGTTAAGCTCATTAAAGGTACCGTTAGGAATATAAGTAATACGGTTTCTAGTTAAGTAGAGATTACGGAGTTCGTCAAGTCCGGCAAAGGACTCACCATTAATGGTTTGTATAAGGTTTTTACTCAAATTGAGATCAGCGAGAAGAGCGGGAAACCGGCTCCCATATACATGACGTATTTTATTAAATTCCAGGTTTAAGATCTGGAGGTTAGGTACACTGGAGGCAAAGTCAAGAGGGATATCTCGGATGGCATTGTAGTTTAAAGTGAGAATAGTCAACATCTTCAGGGAATGCAGTGTAGGAATCTCCGTCAGGAGGTTGCAATCGATATGAAGCATTTTAAGAATGGGCAGTCGGAGAAAGATGGAGTCATTCAATGAGTGGAAACCGTTGTTTGAAAGATATAGACTTGTCAGACTCATGTTTGCTCGAAACAAATCAGGTCCCATCGTCGTGTTATAGTCGCGAGGCCCGTCAACAAACACGCCCTTCGGTAAAAAGGCTCCGCTGCACGAGATGGAGCGCACATTGTAGCAAGTACAGATTTGGCAAATGTCCGGCTCTTGGGCTTTGAAAAGGCGGATTGATATTAGTAGTACAATAAGTTGTACCAATCTTAGTTGGAAACTCGCCGCCATCGTTACCTCCTTGAACAGACATAAGAAGACGACAGTGTAGTATTAGCTGCAAAAGCTGCATTAGAGAAGAAGGAGAAGAAGGAGAAGAAGGAGAAGAAGGAGAAGAAGAAGAAGAAGAAGAAGAAGAAGAAGAAGAAGAAGAAGAAGAGGAAGAAGAAGAAGAAGAAGAAGAAGAACAACAATAACAACAACAAGAACAAAAAGAAGTAGAAGAAGGAGAAGGAGAAGAAGAAGAAGGAAAAAGAAGAAAAAAATGAAAAAAATGATCAGTACTGAAAAAAGTCGTCCTTTTAAAAATGTATCGATAGAATTAATGTTATGTTTTGTTTATTGTTATTTCATTCATCTACGCAACTTGACTCTTGCCAGTGGTTGACAAACTCTAGAGCAAGGACCTCGCCCATGAATTGTGGAACGTGTTCTAGGCAAACATATGAGGTAGAACCTCTGGGAGAATTCTGATTGGCCTCGGCGGGAAATTTCGTCCATAGATTACCGACGCGACGTGGCGTCACCATGCCCACTTTTTGTGCAGGTTCTTGATTATAAACCACATGACGTCATGGTTGCAGTCATGTCCGCTTCCTGTCTCATGCATAAAACACTGGACCGGAAGTGGACATGATTGCAAACAAAATGCGAGTGTGGCTGTGCAGTGCACAATGAAACGACTTTTCTTCAAACGCGGTAGGAAAATTAAATGGTTTGTTGATCCAACATTGGCGAAATGGGCTAGGTATCTTGTGTATTATATTGTAAATAGTGAACCTACTAACAACACACATAAGTATTATAAACACGAAATCAAAAACAGACAAGCGTACAACAGACACTATATAAGAAATATATATCATTCCTTCAAAGACGGTAAGATGAAACATTTTGCAAACCGTAACCCACTAAAACACATACACCGTATACCGATACAAAATCATTTCATATATTTAAGATCCAAGATAAACTTTATATCCAATATAAATATTGCAGTTCATCCACGTATATAATAGGCAAATCAAAACGACGTATATGAAAGGTAAACATTAAATCTAGACGTTCAGATTTACAAACTGTAATCAACAGTTTATAGATTGTTAAGGGCCTGCAATTAAAAGCTCTGTGGTTTGATTTTTTTTTCGCAAAACAGTTGATTTGTTGGCTATGTATAGCACTCTAACTGCAGACGATAAAATACTGTTGTAACGTAATTCTACATAAACACACACATATATATATATATATATATATATATATATATATATATATATAAACACAAGCTTAAACAGATGACTGTGGATTCGTCATGGTTATTGTGCAACTCGGAGTTTCATGCAACCTGAGTTGCGATCATCAGGCAACTAAACATTTTAAAAAACAACACCATTGAGCAATTTATTGGAATATATGTATGTATATATATATATATATATATATATATATATATATATATATGAAGTAATCCGTGAACAATATATATGTATATATATATATATATATATATGAAGTCATGATGATATGTTGATATCTGAACAATGATAACGATATCAATTATGTAACATCGTAAAATATGGGTATCTGTCGTTAATGTGCAAAACTAATCGTAATGCTGTACATATTCAGGGCACATTATTTCATGTTTTTAAAAATAACTCTTGATAACTCTCACAATCTGATTTCCAAGGCCTCACATTTTAAATAATGCGACAACCCATTGGTGAACTCTTTCAAAATCTATTAAGCAAGTGTACATTATGTTACACCACTGGACTGAATATTTAACACTGAACTACAAGTACAAACTGATAAGCAGTAGAAGAAGATAAAGAGGTGATGAAAAAACATATCCACGATTTTCTCTTCACTCACCCGAAACGCGAATGCAGGAATGCAAGACGACGTTGCTGCCTCGTCGCATTAAAAGTTCGAATGAAAAAAAAAAATTGGTGCTGCACCAGTGAGCTCGTCTCTGTCTATGTCGCCTTTCTGGCGGGAGTCGAGGTTTTGTAGAGTAATAAAATGAATGATGGGTAATGCGTTTAAACTCGCGCGGAGATGTGGAGTGGCAAAAATACAACCGCTAACAGCAATTAGAGATTAAAGGAAGAAATGGACTTTGGTTGGCACAGCTCGCACAGGAACAAGAGGACATTTTGATCAAAATAATGTATTTTACTAGACAAGCTAGATCTGTAGCGTATGGATTAAAGAAAGCAAAGTACGTACCCCTGAACGCAGTAGCATGATTTTTTTTCGAAACAGTTTTTGGCAAAATAACTTGATAGATTGAGTTTACACCTTTTGACTGATCTTTGCGTGAAAATGGCACTGATCTGTTACGTCATGCATGTGTGAGAAAACTAAAGGCAGAAATGTCACGTTTCAAAAGTCACCATGAGAGAAGTCATTATGGGGGTCTTTTCGCAAATATTGTTCCTTGTGTATTTTTTTTTAGTTGTTTCATCACTCCTCGCTTGACCCCCTCACATTTAGCCTGACACTTTTCACGTTTTTCTTTTTTCAAACTGAGCACAATTTTAGCTGAAATTTACGTCGTTTAACCCTCCTAAAATTACCAAATCATTCAGACTATTGAATGAATCGACATCTGATGTTGTTTCCAACAGGCACGTGCGTACATTACTGGAAGTTGTATTTGTGGAATATTAATTTTGTTACGATTACTTTTAAATGTGAAACAGCCTCGAAGCAAGAATTTGCACCTCCCATAATCCCCTTCACTTTCACCTTTCAGTGCAATTCAGACCATTTCTCTCGGTGAAATACTTAGATTAAGGCTTCCGTTTAATTTTAATGTTCTATTGCAATCTGACTACCATACAAATGAGCACGCTATCATCCCACCTCGAAGCAGAGATAAAAAAGCGATTCCAACAGATGAACGATTATTACATCAAAGGGAAACAGCAGCATGGTTTCCTTTATTTTATGATCGTGGACGAAATATACAATGAAAATATGAAGACAATAAGTGATAGGCTGTCTTCGTGGAGGATTACCATAATGACGTGATTTCAATCCGTACGCTACAGATCTACAACAGAAGACATCATTTTGTTCTCTCCTCCGCGAGCTTTGTTAACCAAAGTTGATCTCTTAATCTCATTTCCCTGTACCACCGAGTGATTTCACCGGTTACTCACACCCATCTCCGTCTCTTAACATTTTCTATGCCAGGTAAAATACGGCTCTATGGGTTTTGTGTGGGAAACTGGTGAAAGGATGCACAAGCAGTTAAGAGCTTTTCAGATTGGTCATCCGCAAGCTGTCTTCCTAATTCCTACTCGCAAGAATCGTTACACATTGCAGATCAATAAGCCATCATCTACATGATCAATATTGAACTAAATGCCCTGTCGCGACGGCTAGTCAGTGGTGATAATAGTAGTTCGATTTAAACACCATGCCACTTTCGTTATGTATGTAAAGTTTATTCACGTCGTTCAAACAATACGTTACTAATGTTAACCCTAAAGCTTGTCCGAGATTCGTCAGAGAAGCAAAAACCAATAGATTCAAAGTCCGTTCCATCTATTAAAGGTCCACTGACATCAAAATATATGTCGACTTCTGCTGGTGTATAATAGTATGTATATTACAAAATCACTTACTGTGTAATGAAAATATATTTCATATATTTTTAAATAATTTTTCTACATTTTTCCTCAGTACTGCTAAGCCCCGCCTCCAAAAATTTCCTCCAGCTCAAGATTCCCACGATGACATCATCAAATGTAGAAATAAACTGAACAATAGACAAAGTTATGCACATAGCTATTCATTGCAATGAATACCTGTAATTGCTTATGATAAAATCACATGTTTGATATATAATGCAAACTTCTTGCTTCTTCCTTGACACATTTTGCAAATATGTGACATAGCAAACAATTATTCCCATATGAAAGGTGGTTAGATGGTATTGTGTAAAGACATGTGATGCTCTTGTCATGCTTGTGAGCAGGTGGAGGTATTCATTGCAATAGCTAGGTATGTGCATAAATTGTGTCTATTGTACTGCTCATTTCTACCTTTGATGATGTCACCGTGGGAATCTTGAGCTGGAGAAAATTTTTGGAGGCGGGGCTTAGCAGTACTGAGGAAAAATGTAGAAAAATTATTTAAAAATATATGAAATATATTTTCATTACACAGTAAGTGATTTTGTAATATACATACCATTATACACCAGCAGTGGTCAGCATATATTTTGATGTCAGGGGACCTTTAATTTGAATCAGAATCATGAAATACAGGTGATTGTAGTAACGCGTCACCATGCAGTAAGATTGGGGGGGGGGGGGGGTTTAATAGATTACCGAAGTGTGACGTCATTTGAGCATTATTATCAAGACAACTGGTTCCAAACTATTCGGGTAGTGTAAGGAGCTGAGATCGCAGCGGGGACTCTACATGGGAATGTCCGACATTGGCCCGCTAGGCAATATCAGGCCGGTTAGTGATGTTGTTTAGAACCAGTTGTCTTGAAAACATGCTCGTATGACGACCCGACTTTGGTTCTCTACACATTACGAAAAGGAATTTTTCAAATAACCTGGAAACGATTTGCACTGGTCTCCACATCGTTTACCTTCACTTTTGATGGTTTATTTTCCTCTCACATGTCGAAATAAAACTGCATATAAAGCATACCCAGCATCCAATTCTAAATCACAATGTGAATCAGTTTCACTCGATGAGGAATTACTGCCCAGTGGTTAAAATCAAGATGGCTTTATTCAACATGCAAAATGAATGACAAATGTAAGGGGAATGAGTGGAAAGCTGTTTTCCCCGCATAATAAGCATGGGAACATTATTCTGTCCTTGCACGAGCTCCATCAACCACAGTTGATCTCTTGATTGCTATCTCTGATCCACCGCACCGAGAGGATTCAACAGTTACGCCACCAACGTCACTTTATTCCACTCTCAGTTCGCGGTGTGTTTTACGTGCCTGAATAAGCGAGTACATAGTTGCAATGTGCGCATGAGCAGATTGTTACCGGTTCGAATGACCTGGGCCAGTTGTACCGCTCACAGAGTAAAATGGAAATTCCACAGATAGTGGACCACATTTATACCCATTATAATGCAGATATGACAACAGCTATTCAGCTCTGAGAAGATAGTGAAAGAACATTCCACCACGTGCACCTGCTTCTATTGTTGGTATGGGCACGCTGTAAAATAACACACCTACGCAGCTTCATGATCAAATCCCTGGTCGTTCGTGCAGAGAGGTGTAAGGAATGGAGTCAGCACGAAGTGTAATTTATTCCTACAGCAGTCGCGTGCATTGATATCACAATGGAATATTTGACGCGTTTGGCTCTTTGATCGAGGGAGATCCGCCGCCAAACAAGCATGACAAAATGTAGGATGCATTTTGAGGAATATATATTCTGTATGCGCAGAAGATTTCAGAACCACTTCATGAACTGAAGTGCATGTGCAGTAGTATTACATCTTATAAAGATACGATTCTGTGAATTTCAGATTATATTGTTGCTTCGTTTTTGTGATAAAACGAGAATACTGTAGAAAACATGCCAGAGAAATGCCTCCATATCGCACATTTCCGAATCATATTTCCTTAAAAATATCTTGTAAATTGTTTATTGAGTGTTTAATCTTTCATGGAAACAATCTCAATTTCGTGTGCGGAGGTGTCCGGAAAAGTTACGGACCAAATTCTTTCTACAAGTTTTTTCAAAATTCCCCTTCGCTCACCCCAAAACTAATTCACAGTGTGTGTAAATAGATCAGCTACGAGCTCCCAGCGAAGGCTGAACGGTTGACATGCTTCTCAAAACAGATTGTCTTTTATTATTCAGAGGAAGGCACTACCTAATTAGAAATACAGCTAATTGTTTAAAACACCTGAATGTCTTGAATTGTTATGAGGCGGCGGACCTCATAGATCAAAGGAAGTCTATCCGAGCGCAGTCCATCCATGATAGGTCCATGGTTCGTGAATCAGTGGAGTGTCCGATCATGATGTAACCAGGGATGTGTCAGGAAGGAGAAACAACTCGAGCATAATATATTCAAACATCTGTATGGATACTAAAGCGTGCTAATGAATGTCAAAAACATTCCACAATTACTGCAATGCTTTGATGTCCAATGCGCGCCACCGACATTTAGCTGCTGTCAACTTGGAAAGCAATATCTTTAATTCACTGTTTTGTCTCTGGAAGCTATGTTTCTTATCACACTTTTCTGCAATTTTCAAGAAAGTTACGGGCAACACCACTAAAGATCCTGTACTCGGTTTTCTTCTAAATAATTGTTGAATGATGCACAAACGGAAATATAAGATAATATTCTTACTTAATTAAACAATTAACAAATTTCTTCACTTTCCGCAGATTTCCGCAAATGTGGGATTCAATCATTATCAAAATTATACCTTAAGCTGTTTATTTTCATTAACAGTGTTTGCGTGCATCTGCGTGCAACTGAGATATTTTAGTAACAAAAACTGTTTATTTTTGTTCGCTGATATCTCTTTTCCTCACGAAAGTATTGATGCAATCCAACAGAACTGGACAAGCGAAATAAGACTCTACATTTCTTTTGTTCTATCTGAGAAACCGTTGCTACGCAATCGTGTTCGTTATTATTAAAACACCTGAAAAGCACACGCTGAGACCACATAATTATTCGGCGAAGCCACGCATGGGTTCAAAGAAAGAAAGTTGTTTCATATCCTTCCATAACACATCCCTGCTGCAACCGTCTTTAATGTGTTTCCAAAGATATGAAAAAAAGAAAAACATGCCCGACCAGAAACAGAACAGACACAGAGACGAGCTGATTGATTGAAGCAGAGTAACTTGACAAAAATCTAATGCCCTTTTCTACCTTTTCTGTAAATGTTGTCAAAACACATTTCGTTTGTGATTTTATTGGATAACATTATCCAGGTACACATGTGCCTTTTATTTAAATACTGATGCACATGCGCAAATCCCATATAGCAACACAATATCTGGTCCACAAAGGATTAAACAAACTATTGCTCAAAACCCTCTTTGTCCTTAAAAAAAAAAGGTTTTCCCTCCGGGCTTGCACATAACCTCTATAATCTAATTATATCCATGTTTTAGGCAATAGGAGGAATGAGAGAGAGGGTAATGGTGATGGGTGAGTAAGGGCGTGTCTTGTTCTAATGAGTCCCCCCTTCCCACTCACTCTCTCGCTCTCTCTTTGATGGTCCCTTATTGCCCAAAGTATATCATCTTTATGCAGACTAGTGTTCTGAACATCCCTCAAATAAGTGATGATGTCATCTTAAATACGCGTTAATGGAGTTCCCGTACCTCATAACCGGCTCACAGCCTAAAAATTGGCTCATTTTAATGTATACCCAACGATGAGGGCGACATTGCTTTTGAACCAAGGCCGACAGCAATTACGATGCCGCCCAGCAAAAAGATACACGTCCTTTGCCCTAAGATCTGAGGATGAACCAACTTCTAGACATTAGAACAGTTTATGCTTCTCCTTCTTCTGTTTGTTAAGTACAGTCCGCCTTTGCCGTATCACAGTACAAGATGATTTGGGTGTCATCTTGACGGCCTGCGGTACTTTGAAAAAACTTATTGGCTCTCCCCGATGTTTCAGACACTAAAAAGGGTCGGAACAGAAAAGTATTCCAACTGTGGACACAAGACGGCAGAATTGTAGAAGAGAAACCAGGAGGCGGCAAGATCATGATTTCCACACGTGAACATTTTGTGAGTTTAAACCTGAACACTTAACTTTTCACCTACCTACAACAATATTTCCATGCAGGTTACATTGCTTTCTGGAATTTCTACTTCGTTCCACATAGTGGTATTCAAATGAGTCAGTGACGTACCTGAGACTAAAAATGTTCTTTTTGCGAATATTGAAGGTTTATCGGTTCATCTGAATATTTGAGAAGTACAAATAAACTTCGAGTAAAAAATTATAATTTTGATCTGCATGTACTTTCAGAAATGTGGATACATGAAGTCATCGGACAAGATATGTTCGACAAAGATGGCTACAAATTTGAAATGAAAGGGAGAGGAAGTCAAGAAGGAGGAGTAGGGTGTGCGTAAAACATCCTATCTAAGAGGACACGACCTAGAACATGTAGAGTTTGAGTTAATGTGGTTGGAAGTCAACGTACTAAACCAGCTGCCATTTTTGTTCGGAGTAGTTTATCAAAATCCTGACTGTGCTTTGTCTTTTTATTCCCTTAAAAACGTCTATAGACCATGTCTTTTCGTTAACAGATAATGCGATTCTCCTAGGTGATCTCAATTGTATCATGCTCACGGAAAACCCACTTTCAAGCTAGATGAAGAAAGTGTGTACAACCTTTCAATTACCAACTCGTATTACCCCCTCAATCACACATTGATCAAATCTAATTTGGCTATTGGGTTCCATCCCAAGAAGTTCTTTTGGCCTCTGGTTCGCAATCAATAGGAAAAATAGTGATCATTTACTGGTGTACGTTGTTCTCAGGAACAATCCTCTGAAGATAAAACCTAAGATCTTTTCTTTCCGACAATCGCTTAGGAACGTTCAAGAAGAAGACTTAATGGAAGGCCTAGAAGGCATTCAGAATGGAAATGTGCATCCATCAACTTGGGTATCAGGGCAGCGGTGTTGAGAGAAATTTTTTATTTGAGTTGTGTATGACTGTTCCCCCGCTACCCCCCCCCCCCCCCACTCCCCTTGCATTTTTTTTTACCGATTCAACGCTAAAAGCTCTTCACCCTTTTCGTGGAAGGTTAACTCAAGGATGTATAAATGTATGAGTCAAACATCCGTGGTCAACAATGCTCCGTGGGATTTGTGTGCATTACGTGTGAAAAAAGTCACACACACAAAGTCATAGAACAGTCTACGTTTTTGTTTTAAATCAAATATCGCAACGCATAACCAAGGCCATTTAAAGTACATCCTTGGTATCACATTTAGCTGCACTAGTGTATTTTTATTAAGGTATTCTAAGCTGAAGCAGAGCCATCTATTATACAGAGTTTGGCCAACTCGTTTTCAAGAGGAAACAGCATGGCGCATATTCTTTTGTTATATGCTTGCCCAGCAAAGCAACACGCACCATGTTATCAATTGAAGCAGAGTTGGCCAAACTGTGAATGGATGGATGGCTCTGGGCTCTAACGCCATCTGTTGGTAACTTTCTTACAACATTCAACCGCATTCCATGACAAACGGCCCATAGAGAACCGAAGTGTGACGTCATTTGAGCATTATTGTCAAGACAATTTAACAACGGGGACTTTAATTGGGAATGCCCGACACTAGCCCGATAGGCAATATCAGACATTTAAACCTCTCCCTGGGGCGAGTTAATTTAGAGCCAATACGCCATTTTCGTAATGTATTCACACATTTCCCTCTAACTGCCTGGTGATGATGCGTTATTCGTGATTCAGTTTGAATGGATGGAACGCACTCTGAATATATTAGTTGTTGCTACTCGGACAAACCTCGGACAAGCTTTTGGGTTACCATTAGTGAAGTACTGTTTGAACGACGTTAATAATATTTGCATCCATAACGAAAATGATCAATTGTCTTGACAACATGTTCATAATGACGACACCACTTCGGTACTCTATATCCATGAATAATCATGTTGTTCATACTATTGATATATAAATTTGAGCCTATTCCTCCACGTAACGAATTGCTTTGAGAGATTAGAATTCTATAGAATGGATGTCGACTGAAATAGAGAGTTCTGGGCCCTGTTGCATAAAACTTACATTGATGGTTAGGCCTACTTTGCTACCAATGGCAACCTCTATGGAAACGTTGAATTTAATTGGTCGAGCATTATTACCATGGTAGCTACCATTGATGACGACCTTACCATTAATGGTAAGATTTGTGCAACGGGGCCGTGAAGGGGGATTTTGGGGCCTACCGTTGAGCATGACCGAGTAAAAAAAATGGAAAAGAAACGCTTTGCTGTGTTTTTAGTAAATAAAATGAATTTAGCTCATTATCCTCTTCTTGTATGATTTGCAAAATGCTGCCCTGGACTTTTGTGGGCGCTTAGGGATGATTTGTAGTATTGACATCCTCATTACCACTGTCATCACCGCTAAAATCATCTTTACCATCTTCATCATCGTGATCGTCATCATCATCATCGCTGCTATCGTCATCGTATTCGTCACCATCATCATACTTCACTCTCTCCATCTCCTCCTACTTCTCATTTTTCACACCATTAGCTTCATCATCATCATCATCATCATCATCATTGGCATCTTGATTAGCAGTGGCAGCGGCAGCAAAGCCAACCTCGTTATTTCTACCACCAGTACCGCCATCCATCATCATCATCATCATCATCATCATCATCATCATCATCATCATCATCATCATCATCATCATCATCGCCATCTATCATCATCATCATCACCACCATCATCATCATCATCATCATCATCATCATCATCATCATCCCCATCGTCATCATCATCATAATCATTATTCTTATAATCCTCTTTCCTTTTCTCCTCCTCCTTCTCCCTCCATCTTCTCCTCCTGCGCACCATGATTATCATCAACCCCATGATCATCATTGTTTTGTTTCATTAACAGCAACCAACAACAATAATGATATCAACTTTATCATTTCTACCACCAACACCACATTCCACCACCATCATCCTCCTCCTCCTCATCGTCGTCGTCATCATCTTTATCATCATCACCGCCATGTTCGTCATGTTCACAATTGTTCTTCTCCTCTTAGTCTATCTATCAGTACCATTGCTTAACAAAATCATCACCATGACGACAAACTCCATGACGACATCTTCACCAACTTGATTAACAGCTTTATATTATCAAAATTATCTAATTACGACCCTTTGCTTTTGAACATGAATTCATGATTGTATAAGCCAGGGGCATTAATATAATCATGTTATATTCGCGTCAGGTTCCCGGCTTCATACATTAATTCATTGTCCCATACATTAATTATCGTGTTATACCCATTTATCCACTCATGGATGACTACGCCCAGGGGCACGTGGTGTCCATGAGCCTTTGTGTGTGTGTTTTTTAAAATAAAAAAAACTTAGTATGATTAGAAAATTTGACGGAAAATTAATTAATGATGGACCTTATCTATATTCAAAGATTCTCTTAGGTCCATACAATTAAAACAAGGGGGAGGGTAATTCAGGCACGAATATACAATGTAAGCCATGACTTGTGGAGAAAAAACGCACTTTTCGAACCAGCTTAGAAATAATCCAGTCTTTTCGGAAAGGTAATGCTGCAATAGAGTTTTATTGTCCAATCAACATCTAAACATATAAATATTCTGTGAAGGCGAGAAAATAAAGATCATTCTAATATAATGTAGACATGATTGAACACGTGTGTTTCAAGTCAATGGGCACCATTAATGACTACTGTATGATCATAATACAAACTACTGCTCTCTACATGCATTCAACAGAATGAAAAATTAAGATACATCGCAAAAAAACTCGTTTCCCTAAAGGGTATTGCACATGTTTATACGACTACTTCATGCGTCTTTATATAGGCATACACCTAATTCATCGAATCAAATCATAATTCAATGAATTTTTCCCTTTTGGGAGATATCAAGAAATTGCTCCTTTATGAGTATTGGTACTCGTTGTACCTTCAAAGTTGTCTTAATCACATCAACTTAGGTGAGCCTATTACCGTTCTGTTTTTGAAATGATAATATCAAACATAACCACTTGTTATTATGTCATGTGAAACATTAATGTCGTATTAGGTAGCTTGTTGTTTGTCTGAGTGACTCTAGCAATACAATCGAACGAGAATGCTGGAAAGTAGTACTAAACAGAAGGCTATTCAGAAAGAGACACTAATTGAAAGAACTCGTACAAACAACAAATAATCTTGGGTGATATGGGAAACGGATGTAATTAGCACGTTAGCTCAATTCAACATCCGACCTTGTCCTTTCCTCCCGATACTTTACCGATACATTATGTAATATTCATTTTCCCATAATAGAAGTCTTATAATTTTATATTGCCCTGAAGTGGGTGGTACATACAAAATAATACTTATAAGAGCTAAGACTCTGTAGTACATTTGTCCACACCGAACACACCATAGCATTACCATTCCTGATGTTGTCCAACCTTTATCGTATGTATGTATGTTTACGTTCTTTGTGTTTGCACAATGGAAAGTGAGAGCAAAATATCAATGCTTGCCCAACTTAAGACGTGATATAACGTCACTTTTGTTAAATCAAGGACGAGGAGATGTTACAGTGTGAGCGTAGAGGAGCTACAGAGAAATATCGTGGGGAGGAGAAAGCAAAATGTAGATATTGAAAAGAGAGACGGCAAGGAGAAAAAAATGACAACAGAGAGATGGAGAGATGTTTTTTTCTTTGTAAATGACCAAGTATTAGACATCACCTTTGAAGCCGTAACGACTATTCATAAAATGTGCAGTAACCATAGTGACCAGGCAAAGATAATGAAAATAGAAAGAGGACACCTTGAAAGCTCCGATAATAAACAGAGATGTTTACCTTTGCTACTATGTACACACACACAAGAAACCTAAGAGGTCTGATATACAAGACTATAGATAATGTTATGCTCATCGTTTTCAATGAACAATTTAGGATATATTATGCAAGTTTTACTTTAGAGAAGTCCAATATACAATAGAAGTTTCAAGGCGATTCGTCATCAAATGTAAAGGTTAAGTGGACATTTGTGCTGACTTAAGCGGAGAGGTGGTCCATATGTCAGTCAACAGCCAGTTTTTAGGTTCCTTGCTATCCGTTGATGGCACAGTAAATATGGATACGACTAGATATACATTGAAAGAGATAAAGATGATGTAATTACAAAAAATAAATGCAGAAAAACGGGGAAAATGATATCGTCCAGTGATTGTTTTCCCCCTTTTTTTTTTAGAAGAAGAAGAGATAAATTGATGGAGTGAAAGAGAGAGGAGATGATGGAGGGATGGAGATTGTTTAGTTGCATCTTTGTCCACCTCGGCCTTTCCAAATGTCGGTGACGCAGAGTTTCCTGACGGGTCGACGCCCTCTCTTGGCGAGTTCACCGCCAGCCATTTTCTCGGCGCCTTCGTCTAAGAGTGCTAGTTCCTGTTGCAGGTCGACTTGTTGGTTTCTCTTGAGTTTTTCGATTATCGCCCAGATCCGTGCGGAGACTAGGTCCCTCATGTTTAGATGATCCATGCTCTGTAGCGGGGAAGGAGATAAAAAGAAAACAGAGTCCGGTAAAGAGTAAAGCAGTTAACTCTTCACGTGCCAGTGGTGCATCTTCACACAGGCAATACACACAAACTTTCAGCAAAAATTGTCTAAAATAGACAATACATGAATTTAAGACCATTGTCAAGAAGATTGCTAACAATTACATTTTGAAGGCTTTTTTGCCTTCCCAGTACAGTATATGCCCTTTAAAAATAAAAGAGTGTGAAAAGAATTGGATAATGTCCAACCTTGAATGTGAGGTAAGTCTATCAACGACAAACGAAAACATTTGTACCTATACAGTGGTTGGAGACACATAAAAAGAAGGGTGCTACTTGTGATTAGTAGAAGACAGAAAGGAGAGGAGAGGAGAGACTTTGATAAAGAGAGAAAGAGATAGAAAGAGAGAGAAAGAGAAAAAAAAGAAGAGAGGAAGAGAGAGAGAGAGAGAGAGAGAGAGAGAGAGAGAGAGAGAGAGAGAGAGAAGAGGGAGAGTAAAAAAAAAGAAAGAAAGGAGGGAGAGAGCCACACAGGGTGATGTGGGGCGTGGATGGGGTGGGGGGGGGGGGGGGTGCGGTGTAGCAGATAAATGAAAGAGATGACTGTCATATTCTTATAGAGAGAGTGACTGCATGAAGTATGTTCCAGAGCATCCGAGCTGCATTTCTAGCTTAAGGCATTACCAACACGCTTGCATGATTGGTGAAAAAAGGTGGTATTGGAAGTAGTGGATGTTTGTAATGGTGGGGGCGGCAGCCAAAAAAAAATATCGCCCTCATATGAAATGGCCGCTCAGTCCCAAAAACAGTGCTACAAACCTAGGATACATAAGGAAATATAGAAATTGCGATTTTTATATCATAACCAACGCACAAGCATCGAAAATTAGCAGACAGTTGAGGGTGTACGAACGAGGTCAATAGGGAAATTGATACCAACTAATGCCCGCAGGGGCCGGGAAACATTGCCGCGCTATAAACTGGGCAATATGATTTCCCTTGCGATCGCTCCCGTCTTAACAACCCTGCAATACCGACTCCGACGTAAATATGTCAAACAGTTTACTACGTGTGAGTTTGGGCTTCGCTATCTCTTTCATCTATTCCGCCAGCATGGCAAGTAACTTTAGAGCCCTTTACTTTCATTCTCACTCACATCACACATTTCCTTGCAGACTGGTACGAAGTAAATTACAGATGCAAAATAGCCAGGGAAGTTTTTCATCGACTAAAATGAAAATCAACTTTAGTAACACCCCAGGCCAAAATAAGTTATATGAGTTCACCCAAAATGGAAAAACCAGCTTTGGGCTCCGCCGCGTAATAATACCAACTAGATGTTATAAATACAATATCTTAGATGAACTTGAAGTGTGTGTATAAGTTCAATTTAAACAATTTAAAGAATAGCTGTTTGCCTCATATGATATTAGCACGTTCGGCCATGTGGGTGATATACGAACATCGATTTCTACCTGTACTTGTAAAGACTACGAACTACAATCTCGATAAGATATAAACATGGTATATAGAGTGTCATTATTCGACCGATAAAACATTGACTATTATCTAAAAAAAATGATTTACGTACCGACAATGACATTGCTTCAAGATTATGACAATCATCAACGTGAATCCTTGTTATATAATTCGCCTATCTCTCTTAGTCCCATATGCAATACACTGCGCTACAAATGATGTGGGATTACTAACAGTTGGTACTGGGAGGACAAAATGTCTCAGTGATGCTGTGACGTTTTGCAGTTGTTTTCACTGACGTGGCTGGTGTTTAAAATTCTAAATCTATCATCCAAGCTAAGGGACAGAAATGTGCCTAGTTTTCAACGGATTACACGACTGAATAATTTGACAGGGACTATAACACGCCCGTCTTAAACGATGCCTAAGAATCGCTGAACTTAAGCATGTTTGGCAAGATCCATGGATCATCGTTAAAGCGCGGTAAATTGATCTTGTTTATGACATGCTCAAACAAGATTTTCACCCTTGTTTTATATACATCTCGTATTCTGAAAGAGAAGAAGTAGGGAAGAGTGAACATGAAGGGGAGAAGGTTTATAAAGAGGAAAATGGAATCATAATCACAACAAGTGGAATAAGTAGAAAATAAAGGAAGATAGAGAAGAAGAATGCTAATAGGAAGGAGGGAGAAAATAGAGGAGGATGTGAAGGAGGAGAAAAAGAAGATGATGAGATGAAGAATTCGAAAAATAAAACACAAAATTGATACGGCTATGGACATGATGGAGAGCGGGGAGGAAAAAGCGAAGAAGGGAACAAGAAGAAGAAGACAGAAAAACAGCCTCTAGTTGAGGTTTAAAAGAGAAAGAGAGAGAAAGAGAGCAAAATCACGTTTAAATGGGTCAAGATAGGGGGTGCATGTGATACGGTGTGATCTGACTGTGTAGCCTTAGGTGTGTAATTGGTCCCGCCTTAAATCGTCGTCTGACTCCGAAAGCGTGTTTCGGAATGCGCTCTTCACAATTTTCGCGGAGGGGAAAAGGAGACTGTTTTTCTCCCGCCAAAATATGAAATATCACATTCACGCATGCGTAAACGTTATACGCTGATTTTCTGATGCATACGTTTGTGATACGCAGTTTGTGTTACGCACCATGCAACACGCACGGCGCAACGAAATCCGCCCAAGGCGGTATTAAATGGAGGATTTATTTTCCGAGATCGTTGGGTCGCGATTGCATTTCAGGGGTTGCCCGCGGAGTTCGAACTCTGGGTGTTTCTAGTTGTTTTAGGGGGAGGGAATCTATATCTGGTTTGGTCCTCAACAGATGGAATGATTTCGTTGGTGCGTCATTCGCGCACACCTGGCCTCGGGCTGGGCTTGGCGGGCCAGGGAGTGGTGAACAACCCGCCTCGCAGTGAGCTTGAGACGAACGTCACGACATGTATATAACATGTCGCACGCGACTGCGTTACGCTCAAATTAGTTCGTACTTTGTATGACATCCACGTGAAAACAGCACGCTACTTAATCGCGAGCTTTAGTGGGTGACAACTCCTAAGTATAGTCAACAGTCTCTTTATACCTCAGAGTTATAAAATCTTGGTTTGCTTCTTCGTGTAGTTTTACCTTGTTGTTGTTATTGTTGTTTTTGGAGCGTTAATCTTCGTGCGAGTTGTATTAACAGTTGTCTTAATGGTACACGGAATTGCCGTTATATATGTCCCGTTCCGTATTCGTTCCTTTCATCACACTTTTTTTTCATCAGTGTTTTTTTATTATAAAACCAAAACATATCCTTACTGTGTTCATTTCAAACTAAACCAAACCAAAGTGAACCAAACGACACTACATAGGACGACATTAACCAAACCAACATTCCAAATGAGATTGAAATAAATTAAAACCCCACTAAATAGGTATAACCACACCTAACATAACTGCAGTCATACAAAAGTTACGTAGTCAAACCAAAACGCACCAACCATGGTAATCGTTTGTAGTCCCTGCACACACAAAATTCATTGTGTTATGTAACTTGTATTATAAAATACCCTTTAAGTATCTATTAGATATATAAAATGGTAAATGACAGATAGATTAACATAGGCGCATTTGTTTGCGTCTTGAAACATGTCAAAACGTATCATTTAACCTGGTAAAGTTGCTCCTATAAGTAAGCAACATTTTCAATAGGTTTTTAGTTATTGTATTATAAGATACCCTTCAAATATAAGAGGAGAGTGAATTTTGAGAATTCTCCCTTTTAAGTCAAAACAAAAGGTGGACAGCGAAAAGTAGTGGCCGACCGCTTTTGAAACTTCCATTTTGAGTAAGAATCAAACTTACATGTACACCTCTTTTGCTGTTTGCGCCGCCGAAATTCATCATGGACCGCAACTGCTAATAGAGTAATGTAGGAGAGTGAATTTTGAGAATTCTCCCTTTTAAGTCTGTGGAATGCAGGTCAGGGAGTCAGGTCGGTACATGGAATGTTTATGGAAAGTGAACCTCATCACGTAGCATTGATGCTAGGAAAAATATAGTTCCTGGTTAAGATGTTGTCATAAGTGTGTCTCTAAATATCAAACAAAACAAAAAAAAAAAAAAAACAAAACAAAACAAAACATAAGTGTGTCTCTAAATATCAAACAAAACAAAACAAAACAAAACAAAACAAAACAAAACAAAAAAAAGGAGGATGAATATTTGCACTCAGAGTGGGTGATTGGGTCATCCTCTGGGGCAAGAATCTTAAGAGAGTACGTGCAAGATACGCAATTTGGCATTGCTGGGTGAAAGACACTGAGAGTGTAGTACAAGCAATCGTTCGAGGAGCTGGATGGTTGGGCAGGCTTAGGAGGTATGTTTTACCACTCTATGTATTGCACAGTTAAAACATTACATTGTACTAATTTAGTGTTGAAGATAAGGGTAGATATATGGAGAGAAATGAGCTTTGCAAGTTAAAGCTTTGCAAGTGCGTACACGTGCAGCTTCATGCATGCCTTGTATACACAGTCATAGCACTATTGTTTTAGGCAGGATCGCATCGTGTATGCGTATCGTGTGTACGGAATTGTGTGTAGAATACACAGAGCATGGGGGTACAGGCTGTGGTGGGTGTGCATTTTATACTATGCCCAAAGTTTGTATTACATGTACGTCCAAGCTATACTCGAATCCTAGTTTAGTAGTGAATATAATGTGGATGGGAAGGTGACCATGAATGATTCTCATTAAATTGTTCACAGTACAGTATTGTATTGATAATTATGTGATTATAGAGGTTGTTACTCAATTGGGGCAGTTCAATTGGGATGCCATGTGTAGTGCTCATTCGGGTGCACAGGGTAGGAATTGTTTACACAGTGATGTTGGGGGCGCATACGTGTGTGTCTGGCGTAGGCGGAGTGCAGCTTTAAACCTGGGGTAGTCTATACTCTCAGACCATCCATCTTGTAGTTATTAATAGGATGATATAACTATTGTACGTTGAGAGGGATTCTGAATCTCAGATCTCATGGTATAGAAGTTGATCCTATAATAATGTGTTGTACAGGTATTCTTAACTAGAGTTAAGGAATTGGACCTAGGGTTTCGTTACTTATTAGGCATTGTTATTTCGATTTAAAAAAGGTTTCTATCAAGGGAGACTGTGCGGTTTGCCGGTGTTGCCAAGCTGTGGGTGACACGGAGTCAGAACTCTGAGCAGTGGAGGTATGTTAACATTTCATGTGAAATGTATTCAGGAAGAGTGGTTGGGGAGATCGAATGTAATGCTGACCATAGTGTAATGTTATAAAGTTGTGTAATGTCAGTTTATTTTGTGATTAACAACTGGATTGATATTGTAGTCTTATTATAATCTTATACATGATTCAGATGAGTAATTTTGATGTGTTGAGATACGGGAATGCTTATAAGGACACAATTAGATTATAATGTTGACCCAACGTTGAGGATGTTATTAGTATCATGAATTGAGGGCAGATGGGTATTGTACAATCGCAGTATATCCCATATAGTTCGCATGTTGCATTTGTTTCGTTATAGACACCAGGAACTTACGTGCGATAATTGAGTAGGCATGTGTTAATACTTATATCATTTTGCTGTGAGTTCGATAAGGGAGCAGAAATAACAGAGAAAAGCATGTTGTTGTGCCTTGATATTAAGAGTACTACATATATACTTCTGGAAGTGATGTAGATAAAGGAGAAGACTCAGAAAGATTATTCCAACTACTGATAAGGAGGTGGTATAATACTCATGTAAGTGTGAACTATAGCCACTGGTAAAGTTACATTAGCACTTCAATTATGATAATGTTGTACATTATTATATGTTGTTTGTTAAAGATGACAAATGCTCATGTAGGCCCTGGAAAGCATCAGAGTATTTCTGTCTGATTATTGTGAATGATTAATATGCATAAACGTGCATGGATGGGTCGATGGTGGTTCAGTTCGGACCGTTGATGTTTATTGTTAAACAAGGGGAATTATTTGAGTACTTTACAATCATTAGGATTTATTGTATTATATTTAGGTTCCAGCTGGAGGGGTAGCGTACTGGTCTGGGCGTATAACCAGTGTGAGGAGGACCTCAGTTGGGTGAGTTGTGAGTCAGGATGGCCAAACAGATTCAACTGTTTATGTCTTATTATTGTTATTGCTATTTATGGCCTTCATAAGAGAAATTTGTTCTTACAGTCGAGTGATGTTCTGAATAATGTTTAAAGGGTTAAGGTGATTGATTAAAAATGCAAATAGTAGGTAATAATAATGATGAGTTAATGTTTTGTAGTTGTATGTACTTAACCTCATGATTCATGACTTCAATAATTACAGATCATGTGATTATATAGAATTATGTTGACAAATAGGAAGTTGTTTCGGGTCACTCATTTACAGGATCAAAATGTTTAATGAGAGCTTTTCTAGTCTGGAGAAAGAGGCTGTGATGTGATGCCAAGTGATTGTTAAGGTTTGAATTTAGAAGATTAATATTCTCAGGCTTCATATTAATCTGGTTGGGTTTAGTTGAGTTAAGTATGACATGTTGCGCTTTTCAAAGTTAGAAAGGATGTCTAAGATTTGTATCATGATCATGTGTTGATTATGCTCTCTTCTTGTTGTCTTTTTCTGCTCTGGCAGAGGTTTTTTTTTTGTGCATACTTAGGTCGCAAGTGCCACCAATAAAACAACCCACCCCTTCAAATTCGAGTGTCAGCGTCTTCTATCTGTCGTGCCTCATCCTGACAACCCCCCCCCCCCCTCTAGACTACGACAGTAAATGACAGATAGATTAACATAGGCGCATTTGTTTGCGTCTTGAAACATGTCAAAACGTATCATTTAACCTGGTAAAGTTGCTCCTATAAGTAAGCAACATTTTCAATAGGTTTTTAGTTATTGTATTATAAGATACCCTTCAAATATAAGATGGCATAATTATTCAATATAAGCGCACCAGGAACATGTTTCTGTCTTCAATACGTAATATTCAATCTGGTCAAGTCAACATTAGTAGCCAACGTTTGAAACAGTTTTTGTTACTTATGGACAATCCCAATGAATCTCTGATATCATAACTTGTTAGCTTTTATCCTTTATGTTTTAGTTGTAAGTTCACTTCTTTCTCTCTCTGAATCTAGAAGCCCTTATCTGTGTCTGTACGTGTCTTTCTTCTCACTAATCACTACCCGCGCCCTCCGTTCTCTTGTCTTTCTAAATACCCTTCTGGCTCTCGAACCCGCTTTCCCATTCTCCGCCCACCCCCCCCCCCCCCCCTAGCACCCCCACTCACAACCCCACCCCCTTTCCTCCCTCCGGTGGTTTTTCTCGTTGCCTCTATCTAACTACTTCTATGAATTCTTTACTGCTACTTCAACAGCATTCCCAATCTGGAACATACAAGAGCCGATCAATAAACTGACCACGAAGTCGGCTTTCGTGATTAAACACTTGTCTCATTAAAACGGCCGACAAACGAATCGAGCCAGAAATTCTTACAGACATCTTCGAGTACGCCCGAGGAGCGGTTTAAGAACGGGAAGAGGGGAATGAGATTCAAGATTGGAAACGGTAACAAACGACATTCGCCATAGACGGACGTGGCCACAAGTCCGCACGAACTTCGGTCGCTAGCCTCAGGCGACTTGTCAAGTGATTTGCGAGTCGAAACGCGGTCTGACACAAGAGACTGGTTTTTGAAAGTGACAATTAGCGAGGCGGCTTGGCATCTATGGGGTCTTCGAAGAGCAGCACGGGACGGAATTTGAAATTGTACAATCTTAATGAGACAAGGAGAACACACATTTACGACACAATCTCTTTAGATGAACAAATAGATCGAGCGTCTAGGAACTATGGTCGCGATTTAAGGACAGGTTCACAGGGTCAAATGAAAGCAGAGTTGTTGGAAAATCCAACCCCATGTTCAAATATCCACTTGAGTGTTTTCCAGACGGTAAAACAGAATGACTGCAGCAGAGAACACGCTGTCTGCTCCGAACATCTTTCATATTGTTCGTGTTGTTACGAACTTTATGTTAAAATGCACGTCATGCTGCCCTTTCCGATCTTATTCACTGTGTATCATGAAATTTTTAATGTAGCAATTATGTTCTTAATGCCACTTAAGCAATTAAAGTGATAAGAGCTATGTTCGTGATGTGCTCTCCTTGTGCCCATTGTAGTAACATATACATAATTATGTCATATTGCAAAAAGCACGACATAATGGTAGCAGGTATATGTCTTAAATTATGTTACTCATTGCCGATAAATTGTTAGTGATAATCGTCTGCCTCACAATGTATGGTCAACAGAATTTAATAAGATCACGACGTTTCGTGCGCCACTGCAACATTTAGGTGTGGTAACAAAATTGTAGTAAGTAGGAGTTTATGTCTTGATATCTATTCATGTGTGTGTGTTTGTGGGGGGGGGGGGGGTGATGTGGTGTGGTGTGGTGTTTTTTTTTAGGGGGGGGTGCGTATAATCACATGGGCAAGCGTATCATAACACTGTCATGTTCAAATCGTCATAACATGAACATGCGCTTGTCCATGGGCATGAAAACACCATCGCTCGTGGCGCCATAACACCTCTTCAGCCCGGGCTGCGCCTCGTCAAGTCGACTCTAAACTTAAACCCTTATAGACACGCCACTCGTGCGTTATTTCACCACACGATACACTCTCATAGAACGTCATGTTGTCTGGTATACACAGAATGACATAGTTAACTGACATAAATTGTAGGGAGTGCTTAAACAGCCAGATGCAGGCTATCAAAACATTGCTATTCCAGTATGATCATTCTGCCGAGACATATCATACAGGTTTTAACTCGTTATACACCAATAGGGCGATTTCGCACTGGTAAAACGCATTATTCCCATAGGACAGAGTGGACTTTGGCAGAGAGGGAGTTAATACCGGTGTACCAATAATCGATGTGCGTAAATGGGAAGTTTAATATAATGGGATAAAGATGTGTAGGGTTGGTGGGGAAAGAAACAGAGAAAGGCAGTAAAAGGTGAGACTTATACAAAACCACCTTGTGTATTGTGTGAGGAAGTGTCAATTTAAAGCAAAATAGGGAAGGAGAGAGAGAGAGGGAGAGAGAGAGAGAGAGAGAGAGAGAGAGAGAGAGAGAGAGAGAGAGAGAGAGAGAAATATATATATACGCACTCGCAGCAAGGTTCTTTTGAGAATAAGATAGAGAGTGGAATATACATATAGATAGAATGAGAAGGGCAGAAACAACGAATGAGCAAAACATATATGTAGGCGAGGAATCTAACACGGTTAAAGAAGATATTCAAAGTGATCAGTGATTGGGCTTGAAATAAACACAGCCATGGCCATGAGAGGCATCAAGCGAGAAATACCTCAACTAAATTAACCCTCTTTCATCTCTATCTTCTTGCACGTCGACAGACGTCCTTCATGCCAGCTTTCGCTACCCACTTTTATTTTATCAAAACGAAGACAAACATAGAGGTGAACGAGTCAACTGCGAGAGCGATCTTGGTGTTCTCGAAAGTCAAAACCAAGAAAGACGAGGAGGCGGGAGAGTAAGGCAGGCTTGGAATCTTATTTGATGCGGATAATTGGTTCAGACAATACTTGTGGACTCAGTGGTGGCAATTTCTGGTGACCGCCAGGAATACTTTGCCCGTGTGGAGACACACACAAATGCTCGATATGATAGGCTTTTACAACCAGCGTATTGATCACGTTGATGAAAGGAAATTTCATCAACACGGCTTCAAAAGGCGCGTTTGATCATTCGCGCCTTGCAAAACAATCCCTTGTTTCATTTTCTCCCCCCCCCCCTCTCTCTCTCTCTCTCTAGCTCTATCCCTCCTCAAACCGAATCTACGTTCCATGTTTAAATACATCGACCATTTATAGAGACGGCGATCCTGGATATTTGCCAGGCCCTTCACAAATTTAAATGCTGCACCTTTTGTGAGCCTTTCCGGACGTTCAACCCCGCCCGCAAACGCTGTGAAAAGGATTTCCCCCTGTTTTGTGTCTTTCGTGCACGGCGCTTTTGTGACACCGTAGACCGTGATTTTTCGCCCTCTTCGCCATTGAGCAAACGAAATCTCTTATTCGAGAACTTGGCATGCGAGACACGTCTGTCAATATGAGTGGATGCTGTTACACAGAATAACTTTGTAGATTATGAAAAAGACAACCTCATACTTCATGGGGAAGTAGTAAGAGAGAAAGAGAGGGAGAGAGAGGGAGAGAGAGAGAGAGAGAGAGAGAGAGAGGGAGAGAGACAGACAGAGACAGACAGAGAGACAGAGACAGAGGGAGAGAGAGACAGAGACAGACAGAGAGACAGAGACAAAGAGAGAGAGAGAGACAGAGAAAGATAGAGACAGAGAGAAAGATGGAGAGAGAGAGAGAGAGAGAGAGAGAGAGAGAGAGAGAGAAAGAACAATAGATTGGGTGTGGTGGGGGCATAGTGAAGTAAAGTTACACACTGAGGTATTAACCGCTTTCTCTCTCCGCCAGCGGCAATTTTTTGTAGTAATTACCCGCCGCGAAAGAGACAAATGAGATGCAACGGTTAAAACTGTAGTGATTCTAACATTCAAAGGTGACCATTAACCGAACTGCTAGTGTGGATAACTTTGTGTGAACGCTTTGGAAGAATTTTCATAATTATCTTAATGCATCTTTAGTGTGAACGACCCTTGAGACATGAACAGAAAGAGAATAGTATGGTCTTTACTCCTGCTTCATTCGAAATACCGTTCATGTCTACGAATGCGAAGATGGCTCGCATGTTTATTCGAACAAGATGGAAGACAAATTAAAAATGTTACAAAAGGATGGAGAGACACCGTTTGCCATGCCCACGCACACTTCCCTATGCGTTTCATTATCTCGCCGGAAATTAAATAAAAATCAAATAAGTAGCGAAACGTTCATAACTATTATATTATGTTTCTCCTCTTAAATCATTTGATATTTGTATTTACAAGTCACGTAGTAGATAACAATCGTTTGTTGTTTACTAAAATGTCGACCAAGTAAATTAGTACTGTGTATTTGGTATTATAATAATGAAACGGTACAGTTCATTTTGTTTATTTGGCAGGCTAAATAGTGAAACGAGAGGGAGAGGAGTCGGAGGAAATTAGGGAGAAAGGGAGAAAGGAGCGGAGAGGACACCCAAAACTGAAGGAACAAAAAGGATGAAGTGAGATTTTATGGTAAAGAGAGAGAGACAGTAGGATATATTGAGAGGGATGGATATATATATATATATATATAGAGAGAGAGAGAGAGAGAGAGAGAGAGAGAGAGAGAGAATAGAGAGAGAGAGAAAGAGAAAGAGAGAGAGAGAAAGAGAAAAGAAAGAGAGAGAGAGAGAGGATGAAAGAGAGAGAGAGAGAGAGAGAGAGAGAGAGAGAGAGAGAGAGATGGGGGGGGGGGGAGGGAGTGGGAAAAGGGAAAAGAGCGGATGTGGAGAGAAAGATAAAGGCAGAGGGAGAAAGGAAGAGGATGAAAGAAGGGGAGAGAGAGCGAGAGGCAGACAGAGAGACAGACGGAAGGGGATAGACAGAAGGAGAGAGGGGGTTGGGGTAGTTAAAAAAGGATATGATAGAGAAAAGGTATAACAAAGGGAGAGTGGAAGAGTGTACATGAATATAAATAAAAAGGAAATCACATACACGAGAGGACGTGCGAGAACTGCGACAAAGGAAAACATGGAGAGAAGAAAAGAGAAAAGGAATAAAAGAAGAAAATCATGCATCGCGATAAAACATGAGGTTACGAGAGGTAAGGAGAGCAAGAATAACGCAGGAAGTGCGTTTGAACAATAAACTAATCCAAGTAATGAGGTATATGAGCACGGTACTTTAATGTAAAATTAATTTCATTATAGGAAATCCCACCAAGTAATCAGCAGCCCCGCAAGCAAATTAATCAATACTAGATTGGTATAAAAGTAGCGGATATGTAACAATTGCTTATGGGCACTCTTTGTCTATATTGTAAGTTAGTTTCCTGGTTAGGCTCTCAACGGCACACGACCATTGTTCCTCCCACAATGGATAATGAGACGTATACGAGTGACATACACTGTAATTATGGTTACGAGACTGTTAACACGATTGGCAACAACATGAAAACTGTGAAATAAACATAATAAAAGTCTGCTTATTATTGTGAGAAGGCCTACTGAGGTTTTGTGACGCTTGATTTAGATACAAAGCAACATAGTTTGTTATTTGATTAAACCTAGGATATGTACGAGCATTGTTTCATGGTCATATATTGCAATTAATTAAGATTTTTCGCCGTTATGAACCTTTTAGAATCATTTTAATTTACTTTGAAATCATGTGTGAAGGAAGTTTGTTGTATTGTTTGTTGAATAAGATCTAAATAAATACCCTGACTAGTTTAGGGGTTCAAGGCAAGGCTTTAGAATGGCTGAACTCATATCTTTCCACAAGTTCATACCTGTATTGTATTTTTTTTCTCTGTCTCTCTTTCTCTCTTTAATTTGCTCTGAAGCGCCTTGAGCATCTGATTAAGATGGAAAGTGCGCTATATAAATTCTATGTATTATTACTATCATTAAATCTTGATCTATTTTTACTGCATGGGAAGCATCTTCAATTGTAATGTGTCTTAAAGACCAATGGCCTAATAGAATATAGAAGGGGCGTGTATCGTCTCTACAGAAAATCAACTTGTTTGATAGTAAGGAAGCTGTGAAGAGTCGAGGCATTTAAAACGAAGAAACAGTTTTTGTTTTCAATGTTGGTTTATGCTGGACTTACGAGATCAGTGCTGTAGTGAAGTGGAAAAAAAAACCCTTGCTTAAGTAAAAGGGGGCCAATAATTTGGACGGGGGCACGGGGGCTCGTGCGCCCCCAGAGCACAGTAAGACAGAGGGCCGCCACATCGTTGTATTTTGTTAGAACGTGTGAGGTGTGGGGGGGGGGGGGGAGGGACAAAAGTTCCCGCGTATTTTACATACTCCATGGCGTCTTTAAACAATGACTTACATGGAAACATTCTTCACTCGAAAATAATATTACATCGCATAACCCACTTAACGATGTTCTTTCCATATTGAACTCGCGAAACAATTCAGACTGTTATGCAGTGATTCAAATTAATACAAAAAATGGGTCATTCTTGATCCCAAATGGAGAACCACACAAGATGATATGAAGAAATATCATTGTTAGCTTTTTCATTCAAACCGGATGTGATAAAATCTGCGCGCTTAAACGTCAACTGCACGCAATTTTTTTTATTTCAAGGTCCATGTATTTCAATTAAATAGATAAACACATTTCTTTGTCTCGGAGGAAGGAAGACAGTTTGATGTCTCTATCTGATATCCTCCTTCATCTTCAGTTCGACCTTCAAGACGTTATTAGTATTTCACTCTGTTGAATATATAATGAGATCCTCCGGCGTTCACAGCGCGGAGTGACTCCGTTAATTTCGTGTGTGAGTCCGATATGTTGCTCCCTGGAGCGAAACAACATTACAAAACAAAATGTATTTCATTGTCGATATCAATGTATTGGTGAATGTCTTCTGAGATATCCAAGAGGTATAAAAGCCCCCTCTGTGTCGGAACAAGATATATTCCGTTGATGTGTTTGCATAGATGGTTTAAATCTGCCGCCCGGAAGGGTTGATTGGAAAAGGGAAGGGGGGCGTAGATTTAGGTCTGTCAGTTAGAATGCTATGGTAAAACAGCAACAGACTAGTGACCACTTTTGATAAATTGGTTGGTTAAACGATCTGAAAGTTCGGATCGTGGGCATGGTGGGAGATTAGTCCGTGAGATGTGGGCGAAAGCTGGTTGGGGTGCGGGGGTGGGGGTAGGAGGGCAAGGAGAGGGGGTGGGTGGGGGGCACTAGATACCCCATGCACCTAATCTCCTCTAATAATTATACCGTTATATCCTTCACGGTCAATAATTATGAGGAGGGGATGGACATGATTTAGGTATATCATTAATGCAATCCTCGCTAGCTTAATATCTTAAGTAGATATCAACACGGAGAAAAGTACAAGGTACGGGTTATGATGAATAGCGAATTGAAAAGTGCACATATAGGTCGACTGGTGAGGGAGGGGGTGGGGGAGAGGGATGGGGGTATACATCTAAGCATTTCTTAGTCGAAGTTTGGCTGACGGAGTTTCTGGCGCCTAGACTCATAATGAAAAGGGGAATCACGATATGGGTACACGACCCTTGGGAGCGATTACGTCCTCTTTCTCCGAGATCCTGAATAATTCAGGCCCTGAATGCTACTATTGTTATTGAAACCATTTTCGCGCTTAATTCTATCGATGCCGTGTGGTGCATATTTGCTCAAGGAGCGCTCATATGCCTACATCTGAACAGTAATGTCGCCCGATACAGGAAAGGTGAATGCATTACGTCGTAAGAGGTTCTCATGTTTGTCCGGCATGCATGAACGAACTAAGAAACAGCCGTGTACATGAGACAAATGGTGATTGGTGGAATTCTCACGGAGAAAATACCGTCCGTTTTCTACAGACACCACTGCACAATGCACTATAATTTTCTTCTCTGTGTGAATTTATGACCACGATGCTCTTTAATCAAAATGATTAACCATACTATAATTTTTTCAAGCCGTTCCGTGCTCGCACAGCGCGGCATGTACTTATCGAATCGATGAAAGGTGTTGCGGAATTAGCGGCTTTCCCCCGTTGGCTTTTATAGCGCGGGTAAAACCTCAGTAAAACGCGGGTAAAGATATCGATAGTGTCGGCTGTAAGAGTGATTTGAGCGGGATGAAACGCACGGGTGAGGAAAATTAAATGTAAACAAACCAAATGACTGGATCAACGGCTTTAATTGGATCTCTCTTCGCAACGCGGTCTTAGCCTTGGCTCGGTGAGAAGGAGACTGGGAAGGGAATATCCCCCCCCCCCCCCATCATTTTTACATCGCTAATTTCTGTCCTTTTTCTTCAAAATTTTTCTTTCACCAAATGATGTAGTGCGTGGAAGCAATATATTATGACTTTTTTCAGAGCAGGCGGTTTATGAGAATCGAACAATGGAATTTGAAGAAGTTCAAATCCCGTACCCAAACCTCTGGGGGTTAATTTGTTTAAGATGCCAGTCGTCTTATTAGCATTATCATTAATGTATAAAAATACGCATCAAACTCCCATGAGAAAAGGACCTGTCGTCATAACACTCGCAGTCATATATAATATATTAAATGTTATATCGCAGTCATATATAATATATTATATATGACTGCGAGTGTTATGACGAATGTTATGACGACATAAGTGTTATGACGACACGAGTGTTATGACGACAGGTCCACATTATAATATTGCAATTGGAATGATGTTTGACCTAATTCAGTCCCCCTGTCATTCCGTACTTTCCACGCGACTAGGCGTACATGAGAAGCTGTCAAATATGTCCTTTAGCAAATTGCATCCCCCGCAGGTCACAATTTTCAAACGATTTGCACGTGATTTGTTGCAGAATTATACCGCACGTCAAAGAAGCATCGCGTGACGTGTTGAATTCCCCACACCGCATACAAGGAAAAGTTGTCCCATCTTGTACCACGCACCGCATTTTTAAGTTATAATGTCTCGGGCTGTTATCACATGAGACAGGAAGTACATATGACTGCAAACATACGCCTCGCGGTGCATTGTGGAATGACTATCCCCTGCATAGAGTACCAAAGGCGTGTCGTCGTATGAGCATGTTGTCAAGTCAACTGGTCCTAAACAAAATCACTTTACCGGTCAGATATTGTCCAGTATTGGGCACTCCCAATTAGAGTCCCCGCTGTGATCACCGCTACTTTCTCTACCCGCATAGTTTAGTTGTCTGGACAATAATGCTTAAATGACGTCACACTTCGGTACTCTATACGATATGGCGAGTTTGTAAAGTTGTGAAGAGAACGTGGGGATCCGGCAAAGCCCTGGTGATTGTGGTTGATGAAGAAGCACGGTTTCGGAATGAGCGTAATGCTGAAATCGATGGGTGTTTAACACGTTTTGCGGGTCAGCGCGTTTGAGTTATTGTTGGAGTATTGCAATAATAATAACAGCGCTAGTAGCGACATTAGTATTTGTAGCAACATCATTATTCTTTCTATTATTCGTACTAGTATTCTTAATGGTAGTAGTAGTAGTAGTAGTAGTAGTAGCAGTAGTAGTAGTAGTAGAAGTAGTAGTAGTAGTAGTAGTAGAAATAGTAATAGTAGTAGTAGTAGTAGTAATAGTAGTAGCAGTAGTAGTAGAAGTAGTAGTAGTAGTAGTAGTAGTAGTAGTAGTAGTAGTAGTAGTAGTAGAAGTAGTAATAGTAGTAGTAGTAGTAGTAGTAGTAGTAGTAGTAGTAGTAGTAGTAGAAGTAGTAGTAGTAGTAGTAGTAGTAGTAGTAGTAGTAGTAGTAATAGTAGTAGTAGTAGTAGTAGTAATGTAGCAGTAGTAGTAGTAGTAGTAGTAGTAGTAGTAGTAGTAATAGTAGTAGTAGTAATAGTAGTAGTAGTAGTAGTAGTAGTAGTAGTAGTAGTAGTAGTAGTAGTAGGAGTAGTAGTAGTAATAGTAGTAGTAATAGTAGTAGTAGTAGTAGTAGTAGAAGTAGTAGTAGTAGCAGTAGTAGTAGTAGTAGTAGCAGTAGTAGTAGTAATAGTAGTAGTAGCAGTAGTAGTAGTAGTAGTAGTAGTAGTTGTAGTAGTAGTAGCAGTAGTAGTAGTAATAGTAGTAGTAGTAGTAGTAGTAGTAGTAGTAGTAGTAGCAGTAGTAGTAGTAATAGTAGTAGTAGTAGTAGTAGTAGTAGTAGTAGTAGTAGTAGTAGCAGTAGTAGTAGTAATAGTAGTAGTAGTAGTAGTAGTAGTAGTAGTAGTAGTAGTAGTAGTAGTAGAAGTAGAAGTAGTAGTAAGAATACCATTCATCATAATGATTAAATAAAGCAGTGTAAAAAAAAAAGTACAGACAACTTTTGTGGATTAATATATCTACATGTACAAAGATACGTAATCAATTATGTACATGACTAGAAATCAAATGAACACAACTCAGATTGAGCCCGGCGCTACCTTGATCCATATCGGGTTGAGATCGCGTCGTGAAAGTGTACACTGTGCTAAAAAGTGGGGAGCTTGAAAAATAGCCTCCTTCCTTCCTTCTCAATTCCGCTACTCAAAAAAGCGTGCGCAAGCCTGCGTCAAAACGTCAACGCCTTTCTCCCAAAATCTCACGTAAAACACACAGAACATCGCCATCTGAAAGACAATATTGATGATTGTCAAGAGGTTGTGGGGGAAAAATCGCGGGAAATTACACTCACATCCACACCATCACCTATCACATCGCATGCCAAAAAATGATCGTTCATTGTGACATCCCAGTCGGTGACGTCACAATACTGGCATTAGTGATGTGTGCAGTGTGCGCGCGCTCTTTCGTAATTCATCAACAGACATCTTATTACAGTCATCGTTTGATTCTGAATGAGTAGCGCCGAGGGTAACACCGTCAACAATATAATTCAAGACATTTATAACCTCGTCGGCCCAAATTACTCTGGGACGGATGACAGGCGCTAACGTTCGTTTAAGTCGCCAACGTTTTTCCCGTAGATACGGACAGTGCAATACGCAGTGCAATTGCGGGTGTGTCGTGGTAAACAGTGGTTGTGACTTGTACCTGAGAGGGTTACAGGTTCGAAGCCCTCTCTGAAGCTTGTAATCATTTATTAAGATACTTCCCCCCCCCACCCCCCCCCCCCCCCTGGTCTTCATCCATGAGTGGGTAAGCATGGTAGGGGTGTACAATAATTTGGTGTGATCGGGGATGAGCATAGCGACGTATTTTACCTATTACTTACAGGACACATGCCATTGAAAGAACAGCGAAATTATGACCAAAAATCACCGTATGAGAGTGTGATCATAAAAAAGGCAGTGATGTGCATTACTGTGAATAATTCTCTCATGCATTTTACAGTAAAGGCTATTCAAAAACCAGTACATGCTATCAAAGAGGCAATAATTGAAACAATTGCTCTAAAACACAAACCCGAAATAAAAGAGCCTCTTATACCAATTTGCGGTGAATGGTCAAACTACAGCGACGGAAAGCCCGTCCGTGATTATAACAAAAGGAGAAAAGAGAGGGGGGTGGGGGGGGGGGGGGGGGGGCTTTCCCTCGGGAAATAAGGAGCGCCGCTGATTGGAAGATCACAGCCTTCCAGCCCAAACTAATGATATCCATTAGACCAAGGGGCGCTAGGGACACTGGACACAGGTCAGTCAGGCACGTACGCACGAAGAGAAACAGTGAACACAATTTCATAATGTTGCCATACCGTAGCTGATCGCGTCGCTGTTTAAACGGAAATTGACAATGGAAATGGACCAAGCTAACGAAGGGGGTTATATAAGGGGGATGGGTGGAGGAGGAGCAGTGAAAGAGGGATTTGGTATTCTTTGAATGATAAACGAATGACGAGGTGTGTCTCCCTTTTAATCTGTTGGAGCACTTAGTCAGCAAAGTGTATTCCAGCAAGTTTTTTTTTTAAGTAAAATTTTTCTCTATCGTATTCCATCCGACCTGCAAATCATTCTTAATTCTTACTTCATGTTTCAATATTAAATCGGCATATCATGCGTCGCCGCTAGCATTCATGTTAAACTGGTTGATTGATATAGGGAGGTGTTTTTTTTTTTAAATGAGAGCAACGAAAACAAATAACTAGTCAACCAAATCGGAGTAACTGAGAGATTGCAGGTGCATTTTTCAACACCTGGAGAACACCTTTCCATCTCTGAAGGGTAACATATCCACGATAAGGACAAACGTGGGGCACATTACGCCACCAACATCCCTGCTGCTCCGATCGCCATGTGCATGGGGGAGGGAATGGGGGGGGGGGGATCGTTAGATCAAGAATTGTGATTTAAATTAGAAAGCAAGGAAGAAGACAACAAAATACTCACGCCTGAAATGAGTTTCGTATCTCCTTGATCGTATAAATAGCTGTCCAGCGCATATTTATAAATGCTTTGAGAACTGATAATTAGAATGAAACCTTTGATGTTGCTATTTTTGTTGCTTCTTTCTTTTTCTTCGTTGGAACCCTTCCAAGAAGCTCTGCAGCGGAAGTTCGCAAATACCTGTGTGTGTCATTAGTGTTCATGAACGATCCAGGCAGTTTGGTCATGAGCAGGAAAACTACATTTACGATAAGGCAACAAAACAAAGGTGAAACAGGACACACAGAAACGTGGATCAAAGAGGGTCAAATATTTATAGCGGTGTTATTCTCTAAACATAGAGGTGACGATTTAAAGTCGTAGCTCACTTCCTTTTTCCCCTCGTTAATTTTCATGATTTGTTTGCCCTGATTCTATCACACAAACCACGCGTCCTCGAGAGCCGAAAAATAGAAATCGAAACCTCGATATTTCCAGCGGGGTAAAAATAACACGGAGGAGAAAAATAACGCCAGGCTGGACCCTCATCCTGTATAATCCTTCTATTTTTTTTTACAACGTGGTGACGTCACGGTTGGGCTCAGAGATATCTTGAAGGAGTGATTGGGAGATCGTCTTAGTTCTAATTGCCACCACCAGTTACCCCCCCCCCCCCCCCCTCACACCATTTAGAACAGCCAGTCTGGTAGGTTTCATACTGATTGAAACATCCCCTGAAATTTCACACCCTCGACTCATCATCACCTAACACTTGAAATTGGAGAGTGGCTGAGAACCAAGGATGATGAAACTCCTCGAAAAAGGGAGAAAATATCGGCATATGGTTTACCCCACTCGCTGAAGTGGTGGAAGCAGCTTCGAGTGTCAAAAAAGTGATCGAAGACGATTGGAAGTAAGTCAAAAGCGCTTACAGAAATCTGATTTCTAAACAGAGAACCAGAAACGGCCCGCCATATGCGGCTGTCGGTCACTATCGTTGTGATAGGCAGCATCATTTTTTTTTACGCGCCTTCAGAAAGCTGACACGCGCGAGGACAGAATGGCAATCGAGATGGGATATCGATTTAAAAACGAAAGAAAGTGTAGATGAAGAGCTTTCATTAACAGTCAGAAATAGACATGACAGTGTCGCTACGGAAAGAATGTGTGAACGGAAAGCGGACGAGGTAGCTGGATTTGTTACCCTTTCCTGTATTATACAATGAAAACTTAATAATTCTGAAGCAGGTGAATATGTATTGATTATTTTTTTTAAATGAGAGCCCAGGATATAGTTCTTCCTTGAAAGCAACGGCAAAGTCGTGATGAACAAGCATCATACTAGCGTCAGAAAGTCGACACAATATCAGAGTTTTAAAATCATACCTGCTTAAATGACGACGTATCCTGTGGACTTCGACTGTGTGAACAATAATTGTATTCGCAAGGATTCGTTCGAGTTTTAATCCGGAAATTCCCTTTTCAACCAAATAACAAGAAAAACCTATACAACGTTGTATGTTTTGTAGAACATTGTTGATGAACAAAATGGTTTTGGCTTTATTTGATACGAAACTGTAACAAACACGGTAACATTATGGCAACATACAATAACACAAACAAGCGGAAAGAAAAGTGGAAGAAATTCTTGAATATAAGAAAGCGCAGATAATTTTTCAACCTGAATTCCATATGTTTTGTCCTCATTATCATTTTGTGGCATAGCATTGGGGAGCAGTCGTGGTTCCAGTGCCTCGACGATGCACATGGTGCAAAATATCAGCGATAATCACCAAATGAATGAAAATCCGAGACAAGTTTGAAGTCTGAGCGAGAGATCATCAATCAGCATTTAAACCACCTCTCGTCACTACCCATCATGCCCCGCGGGGTGACATCATTGATGATAAAGTCGTTATTTCATCATCTTTCTTTTCCACACGTCTTCCCGAGTTTTGGGGTGTGTAATTCTGCGGTAGTCATGGTAACGGGATGGTATAGTGGTGTACGTTTCTAGGTGTAAATTGTCCCTTTTTCAAAGGGATCACGGTAACTCGCATTCTCCTTTAATTTGCATGCCATATTCACGGTGTGAAAGGATATCAATATTCTAGTAAAATATCACTGGATATCAACATCACTTTGAGATAATGATACACAAGGTGCGAGAGTTGCAATTGCGCATATATGGCATCAAAGTCCTATTTTTACGGTTTCAATCTTAATTCAATACATATAATCATCCCATTTCTGATAAAACAATTCATCAGTATACAAATGATGCACAGGTTTGAGTGGGTCAGTAGGAATTGTGTACACAAGGTAGCTCTCCATTTCTCCGTTCGAAATATCTTCCAAATGTACGTGTTTCACCTCTGCAAAAGCGTTTAAATGTACTTACTGAACCTTCTGTACTTACTGAAAATTTGTACTTACTGAAAGCGTCTGAATCGTCCAAAATTTGTTTCAATTCTTCATTTCACTTTATCGGAGTTTCTCGTGATTCGTGGGTGCCGCCATTAGCGTAAGCAACATTGGTATCGATCATGTTAATTCTCGGTATCGCGATATCGTGTTGATATCGTGTTGATATCGCGTGCTGCCAGTAAAAAAAAATTACACGGCAATTACCATGATTACAGGTAATTAACCAATCAGATTGCAGAGATTCTGACACCCATTCTATAATGTTGGATTTTACAATACCAAACACATAAATCAATTATTTAACATTTAAATGTAAAAATGAAAAAAAAAAAAACAGAGAACTTGAATAAAGCCGAATAAGGCCTTGTGAGGAAAGTTCCCTTGGATTCATAAATTATACATTAAATAATTGACTAAAAGACAAAAGTAAGCACGGACAGACAGAAACAACCCACTAGATATAGGTGATAAAGGCGATCTCATTATTTAAAGCAAAGCATATAAAGTCATATTGATTATGTGTATTGTGTAAATTCCTTGTCTTTATAACTTGCGAACATACATTCAGGTGTACAGACTCGCTCGGATATCCATTGCTGCGTGAAGGTTTCCTTATACATGTTAAATTACATTTCAGAAATCTGGGTTAAAATGCCAAGTGTACGCCGAAAAAATATCGAACAAGCAACCCTCCCGCTCCCCCCCCCCCCCCCCCTCCTTCCCCTCCCCGCCTCCTTCTTAATCTGTAATGTCTGAATCGATCCCGAGGCTGGATCTTCGAGCGGATTGAATTACATTTAAAGCCGAACAATAAATCCGCGCATTTGTCTACTTTTTCACGATTTCTCGCCTCTTTCTGCATGCATCACGAGATGCAACATTAATTCAGTGTATACAGTTTGATTTGTCGGCAGGCCACGGTCAGAAATTCGATAGCGGCATTACTGAAGATCCGTGATGGCGGACGGGGATGGGGCAGATACATGCTGTGATATATACCGTGCATTACCCCACCCCCGCCCTCTCACCCAGCTTTTATAGCAGGTATTTTGGTATTCATGTCAACGAAATGCCAGAAATATGTCGAGAAAACATGAATCATTTTTGTTGACAAAGAACCGAAATGGTTGGCTGCTTTACTATCAGGGTTTTATCTTGTAGTATGTGTGTGTGTGTGTGTGTGTGTGTGTGTGTGTGTGTGTGTGTGTGTGTGTGTGTGTGTGTGTGTGTGTGTGTGTGTGTGTGTGTATGTGTGTATCTGGGGGCGGAAAGAGGATAAGGCGCGCATGCAATACACCGTAATCACGACAGCCTTCGATTGCGTCAAAGTGGTATTGGGTTTATAGCGATACGCCATGCCACTCTCTAAGAACAAAGGTAGATTTTCCTTGTGTCAGTCTGCTGTAAGCATATAAGTATTTATGAAAGCTGTCAACAGGTGATACGTTGGGGATAATGCCTGATATCAGCCCGATGGACAGGTGTTACGATCCACTTGTAGCCGCATCTTAAAAAATAGAAAACTTTCTTAATTCAATTCATTTATAGAAGTTATACTCGTTGATACTGTTTCTCAAACGCCCCCCCCCCCCCCAAAAAAAAAAAGAGCTACGGCCTTCCTTTGAGAGGGATGGCGCACTTTAAAAAATAGCAGGAACAGTGTGCATACTCTCTTCTTCCTCCGCCGCCCACACACAGTGTCAAAACTCCTTCTGTCAATACCTATAGGGGCAATTCGGTACGAATAAGTATAATGGTATGATGTCACGCCGATCACATCTCATCCGTACAAAATGTCCCAATTCATGTTTATGCTATTTGCTGTGTGCTAACAAGAAAATATGGGAAACAAACAGATCGCAGATCAATGCCCTCGAGATAAACCTTCACAGCAAAACCTCACTTTGCCGTCTTTTAATGAGCCACTGTCATGACGTCACGCTTATTAGGGAGGGTCGTTATCGTATTCAACTATTTATACTAGTCCCAGGTTAAAAGTAGAACACATTACCCTACGGATAAGTATTAGAAATACTTAGGGGGAAATCGGGCATAAGATAAAGGCGGCGATTATTTTCAAGTATCTTAATTCCCATCTCTACACACTTTAGACCAACTTTAATGTAACAAATTGAAGTACCTAAATCCAGAGTTCCTTGCGGATAACATGGATTGCGTAACATACTGCGACCTCTGCTATAGAGTCATCCTCCTAAATAGAGTTTACCAAACATCCAACGTGATCGATTATGCGTTTTGAGGAAATGTTTTTCAACATTGACTGTTCCGCGTCTTAAGGCACAATTATAATACTCAATATTATGAACATCCATGCGAGATATTATGGCTAGATCCTCAAACATTTCACCCTTTTCATACACGAAAGGAAACCACAACAGTGAAACATATATACCCGTTCACTGCAGCTCAAAGGAATTTGCATAGAGAAAGGGAAAGGGAAGAAAGGGAAGGACCCGCAGTTTTAAACCGCGGTATTTTTTGTCCAGTTCAGCATGAAACATGGTGCTTTTTAGGCTAAAGCATCGTGTTTCATGCTGCACTGGACCAAAATATACCGCGGTTTAAGTCTGGGGGGGGGGGGGGTCCTTCCCTTTCTTCCCTTTCCCTTTCCCTATGCCAATTCCTTTGAGTTGTCGTGTATGCCAGAAAAGGTTATTTGAACCCCCAAATGGGCATATCATATTACATCTTTCAACCCGGAGAGGTGGGGAGCGAAGGAAAGGTGTTAAGATGTCCGCATTTGTACTAATCCTGATGACGTCAGCGTTGATCATAATACGGACAGTATCACATTCCTATATACCCACTCCTCTACAAACTCATCAATTGGAGATATTGTCATTCTTCAAACTCCCGGCCCTGGAAAGCGTGCGTTTCAGAAGCAATGCTATAGCAAGCTCAGGACGAAAGCACTTATGGGGGATATATTTTATGAAAGGGAGATATGATTCGTGTTGATGTTTGGACTGTATTGGTTTGTAGTTTTGAATAGTGACGCAAACATAGGAAAAGAGAGATACAGGAATGAGTGTAGAGTGAGAGATAGAAGAGAGAGAGGAAGAGAGAGAGAGAGAGAGGGGGAGAGAGAGAGAGAGAGAGAGAGAGAGAGAGAGAAAGAGAGAGGGAGAAAGAGAGAGAGAGAGAGAAAGAGAGAGATATAGAAAGAGACAGAGAGAGAGAGAGAGAGAGATTGGGAAAGGGTTATGCATTGTGAGGGAGAGGAAGGTGCATGGGGTGAGGGGGCGCAAAAGATCAGAAAAATGGAGGATAGAGAGGAAGGGGAGATGGGTGTGAGGAAACGAAATTGTGATGAAAAGGGAAAGAGAGACAGAGATATTAAAGGAGATACGGAAATAAATTGAGGAAGAATGGGAGGACGAGCGATACACAGGAAACAATAGTAGACAGGGAAACGATAAGATGAAGAAAGATATTGGGCAAAGAGAGATAAGAAAGTCAGATGGGTCGAACGACAGATAAGAAGTGAATGGGGGAAAGGAGTGATGCATACACAGAGGGAATTGGAGACAGAGGGAAGGAGAAAGTGGGTGATGGAGAGCAAGAGAGAAAAGAAGAGAAGAGAGAGAGAGAGAGAGAGAGAGAGAGAGAGAGAGAGAGAGAGAGAGAGGGAGAGAAGAGAGACGGGACAGATACTCATCAAAACCAAACCTCTGGGAGGGATTCCACCTATAAAATCACTGATCCCCTCGTGGCCTTGACAATCCTATTATTGACTTCCACTTTCCAAATCAATAACTGTGACAAGTCCACGTCGAGGACATCTCGCCCCGAACCTGTTCACGGCCTCCTCATAAATCAATTCTACGTCGAAAGAGAAATAATAAGGAAACTCTCGTAAATGCGCAAATCGTCTGTACAAATTGCACCTCTGGTAGACCGGATATATCTATCCGCGCAAAGGCGGGCAAATTACAGCAATGCACTTGTTTCTTATTTGTCAACAGAACAAAAAAAAGTGCATTATACTTGTCATTAGAATCGTTCCAATCTTGCCACTGTCATTGCCAATGTGCGTCTGTGGTAATACCCTGTATGGAATATGCACGTGTACTCATCAGTCACAAAATGCTGAAGTTGTGGGTGTCATTTTTTTGCCTGAAAAGCAGAAAGGGAAGATCACTTTAGGGAGCCTAAACTCCCACAATCCTTGATAGGCTTGTGTCTTCTTGCTCGTGTTATGCCTTCCGCATGTGACACTATATAATGTAAGTTATAATACTACTACCAATGAAAATGAATATCACTTGTGTCTCTGTGTGCCTTAAGAAATTGAAATCGAGCAAGAAAAAACCGACACTCAGCATGCAATGTCGCCTAGTAGTTAGTATACATACTATCGTATGTACCGTAGATGCTTATGCCGAATTAATGTAATAGTAAGAGTGGCAATATTGCGCGCTTAGAAGTGGAAATAGTCATTTTATTAAAGTAGATCAGATTGAGCAGACAATGCTACATTCAATTGATTTAGTCTAATTTGATTAAATACCGTGTAGCCACGCGTACATCTAGGCCCCGTAACATAAAGGTTTGCGATCAATCGCAAATTTGAAAGACGAAATCTGATTGGTTACTGGTCAGTCCTTTGGACAAAAAGCGCATGCAACAATGATGTTGACTGGCCATTGCCATTTTGCGATTGATCGCAAACCTTTATGTTACGGGGCCCTAATGATTGATGAAGCGTCTCCAAACCATTATTACAATTTTGTACACAATCAGATTTTACCGAAGGATAAAGTCTCGAAATCTTGCTCTCAAGCACACAATGTCTACGTGGCCTGTATACAGGCACTTTACGGATGACATGTTCGAGTATTTCAGCAGGATAACGTCTCCGCATGGACCCTACACTCGACAACATCTACATACGCCAACGGGACTCTTTAATTTCCCATTCCTTGACTGTATCTCTGAGGAAATTTGACGTTTCGGAAATTGGTATAGGCGAATGGCGCGGAATCCTATTTTAATTCTGTCTCTGATTATAACCGCAAATTGATTCCAGAGTGAAAAATTATCCGCTAACTATGTGGAACAACGAAGAAAACAAGTCAGCAATTTCTTCACAGGCTTAATATAATTGCCAAAAGGAATGATACACTAAGGTTTATGCGTGTATAAACGTGTATGCGTGTATGCACAATTAACATTCTCTTCTCCATGTTTAAGTCCGGAAGTATTTTTTTAAATATATTTCGCTTATCGCGCGAATGCATTATTTAAACAACATTCAAACATAAATGTTTTCGAAAAGTGAATAGAGTTGAATCCAAAGCAATAAGATTATCTAAACATTATGATTTGATTACGTTTCAAGATTGATGTTACAATGGTTCCTGAAGTACAATATCAAAATACAGGAATGATAAAGTACCTACTATGCATCAAGGAAGAGTGGTCAAAAGTGTTTCGAACACTTATTTCAACGTGAGCCATTATATGATGTAACGGTTTAATTAATGATATACATATTCGCTTGTTTCTGTTCATTTTTTGAGGTTTCGTTGGCAGATAGAGTTGAGGTGATTTGCTAAGTTTCTGCTGGATTTTCGATGCTAGTGCACCAAATCAAAATATATACGTATATATAAATCAATGCCTTTGATACTTAAAACATTCATGGAATAATTTGAAAGTATTTCAAGGAAGAGTTTTTCATCATAAGCCGAAGCTTGATGGGATGAAAACCCCTTACGCTTTAGTACATCACAGATGATATCAAACGAAACGAAGAAAATTCAAACAAATGAGTTTTCATAATAGGCCAAAGCTTTGTAATAATGATAAATCATCATATTGCAATTACATAACAGAGGATTGAGTTAATGAGCAAGAAAGGAAGAGAAAAAAAGAGAGAGAGGGAGAGAGAGAGAGAGAGAGAGAGAGAGAGAGACAAAGCGAGAGTAAAAGATAAGTTTACATGCAGTAACACGATACTTTTCGGGGTCGAGATATACCTGCAGGTGTTACCTACATGTTAAGGGTCATTTTTAAGCAAGCTTAATCTTGTCCTTATCATACTAACTAAGCAAATCATTTTTCGTACAATAATAAATAAAGTTGAATCGAATCGAATTGCATCAAATCTTAGGGCCCAAGTATCTTATATTTCCTAGTAAAACACATACACATGAAATCCCATAAAGTATAATTTCCATACATCTTGGAAGAGGTTATGAACAATTATGCATATCTGCAGCACCGATTAAAGGAGTATCAAAATGAGGAATTTAGATTACGTCAATGTAGAATAGGTTTACATGCAAATCCTGAGCAATGTTAGTCCAAACAAGATACTGCGTAATGGGATTATCTAAAAGGAAATACTTCTTAGATTTGTTTTCGAATATGTTTTGCTTATTCAAAGATATTCCATTAAGACGATGCAATATTCGAAAATGTCGTTAAATTATGCATTGCATGGAAACTTAACGGCTCTACGGGGAGTGGGGATTATTTCGTCTTGAAATGTCAGAAGTGCCTACAAAACACCCATTTTAGTTATCTTGCTGTATATAGAAAGGAGTCAAATTGAATTTTAAAGTCGATGTGCTAGGGGGAACCATGAACGAAATTACGACATAAAATGTAGGAAGAGGAGCACGATAAAAAAATATTCATTGAATATACATATGCCTTTTACGTTCATGAGACTTTCCTTTAGAGACTATAAGCTGGTATATCGAGGAAATGTGTTGACTAACGCCGTTCAACAAATTGATAAAAGAACATAACTATGTCAAAATATCTCCGCCACCAATTTGAAGGTCAGTGTATGATAATGATTTATATCAATAAGAGCAGAGACATTTTTTGGATTCGAATCAGTTTGAGAATATTCCGAGAACCTCTAATGTAGTTCTGAAGGTCTGACATGTTGTGACTTCTTATAAGAGATATATGTATATCATGCCATATGTAAACAGTTTTGATGAAGGTTTTCTATATCAAAAATGTTTCAAACTGCTGTGTTGTTTTAGTCGAATATTCGTGAAAGGCACAAAACAACTGATTGTGAATTTCCGATGAGATTGATAACGATATTTTGCGCAAACGTTAAAACAAACCCTTCTATATCATGACATCACAACCTCGTGCGGATATTGATAACACCTCGTCAGTTTAAAAAAAAGGTGAAGAAAAACACGGAGAAAGAGAGAGAGAGAGAGTTTACTTTGGGGTTAACACGTGCCTTTTTCAAGAAATCCACATGTGTTATAATTAGCATACGGGGGAGTTCCTTGCGTCTGCGTGAAAATCAAATCTGTGATGTACGTCGTTCGCCCATTATTTTTGTCCTTTTCCAGCGAAAACAGAGACGGGACAAATAAAAAAAAAAACATACCGGCGCGACAGCACGCCAGTAGAAAAGGACATCGGAGCAAGCATCGCCACCACTGCCGACAGACTCGGGAGCGAGGTTGGGAGAGACAAGCCACAGTGCCCTGACACTACTTAGCAACCACAAGGAGTGTATCCGTATCCCATCTCGAGAGACGGACAGAGGATACGCTCAATGGAGAACGGGCATTCGCCGCGTGTCAACAAGTCATTCAACTATCTGTTCATGTGCAAGAGTCCCGCACTGAGTGCAAGGGAAACATACTCCGAGCGCCACTTCAAGCTGGGAATAGTACGCACCCTCCGCACCCCCACCCCCACCCTACCACCCGCCTCGTCTTAAAGATAGGAACCTTCTTAAAAGAAGGCATACCTGTATGCCCGCATCCCTGAAGACTGCTCAAAGTACATCGCGACTAACCGTGGGCGACGGAAAGCCGAGATTAGACAAATTCCGCGGACAGATGAATGAATGCATGAAAATAGATCCGAGATGAAATCAAATCCGTGTTGTCCCCATCGTCAATTATGTTTGCGAAGGAATAGGTATATGTTATCCCATTTCAGCAAATATATGAATTTATTTACCGACATCAAGTGCAGTTTGGAGCTGATAGGCGAATAAGTACGTCTACGTACACTGTGGATGGAGCGATTGGTCGATGGTAAAAAGATAGGAATAACGTACTTCAAGCTTGAATGCAATTCAAAATGGCGCAGTTGTATTTGCCAATCGTTCATGCTATATTTTACATGATAAACTCTACTATAATGGGTACTATGGGTACTCAAATAGGGTACAGATTACATGCACCCTCGGAGATGTACTTGAGTTATTGATACATCTTATCTTACATTCCCTTTCTTTGATTTATATAGCTAACTTCCACTAGTCAATTTTTACATGAAAATATATAATGTACATATATTTAACACTCACATGCCAGAAATACTGGAGCTATATGGCTTCCGTGTTTTATACGTCCGGCAGAATTCATCTATAGCTTAATGACACTAAAAATAAAATTAAAAAAAGTAATTTCCAGTGAGTGCGCACTTACAAAAACAAAGTCATATTTAAGTTCAAATACATCAAACAGAATGTGACCCCAAAACACTTACACACCTGTTTGTATTAGATCGCTTTAATGCACTTACGGTACACTTTAAAATGAGTTGCGCATGTGCTTTTGATGTTTATCAAGTAATATTCATATCTGTGGGTAGGTGTGTGTTTTCATCTAAAAGGTATTCATGACGTGTGCAGAGAAGACATGCAAGGACTTGGCAACGGACCGTAATGGGCAAAGTGTCTTTCAGCAGTACTCCCTCGTCACCTATGCCACGGTACCAAATTACCAATTAGTCAAGATCTAGCCAGGTAATCTCTAATTCACGTCTTAGCTTTCAGCTTTTTACTTCTGTCTTAAATTTCTGAATGAGCTCATTATCCTATAAGTATCCATGCTTAGTGATCTTTCGGTATTCCCTTATCCCGTGTTGCTCCTTGAAAGAAGATACCATTATCGGTATGGTATATTCAAGTCAAAATGTGTAATATCTACATTAGATCGTAAATACGCAAGTAATTTCGCTGCGAGTGGTTAGTTCCTTTTAGAAATGCTTGAATGGATTACTTTCTAAATGAAAGCAACAAAATGTCCAGCTCGGTTATATATTAGTGATTTACTTTCATGATGCACACTAATGCAAGACATCGGTCTGAATCGGTGAGTCGATCAGTTTTACACTTGTTTCAAGACCTATCCAAGAAAAAAAAAAGAAACTTTAAATTCTAAAATTGATGCGACTATAGTTTATCAAATTTGTTAAAACCTTAGAAAATTGCATATGTATGAAATAAAACCATATTTCATAGAAGAGAGCTTAATTTAAGAAGCAACGAAAGACACCTCATTTAACCAAGTACGAGAATAAGCTATATCTATATTTAATATTGAAAAATATATTTACACCTAAATCCGATTGAATGTATAAGGTCAATCAACAAATCAATAAATATCAATCAATCCTTTTAGGAGATGTCGTCACCAAATCCAACCTGACAAGCGATCTTATGAATATGGTCCATGAAGAAAGACCAAAACGAAGTGAGATATATCATAAAATGAATGTATAAATGTATATATATGTATCTATATATGTCTGTATATATATATTTCTCTCTCTCGCTATATATATATATTAAAGATGTACATGTATAACCAAAACAAGGCAGTAAAACATATACCAGTCTTCCAGCTGTTCCTCTGACAGACAATTAATTTCATTTCAGCTGGGAGCAATATTTCCCGCTTTATCTTAGTTTTAATCATTACACCAATCTGCCAATTGCGAAAGAGGGTCTAGAATGGACTTAGGCGTACCTTAGACGCATCTTGCAAACTCAGTGACGTGGCGGGCAGCAATTCGTTTCTGCCTGGAGATGAAGAGGATGGGGGGCTCAGTAGCGGTACCAGGACAGGAGTAGGGAGAATAGTTACCCACCCACCCATCCAACCGCCCGCCAGATAAAGAAATTATCTCTGCATTCGCCATTTAACATTTACAAGTTCCGTTGAGCAAAATGGGTCTGCTTATATAAGCAAGCTTTACCCATGGCAATCTTCAGGCTACCTAAGCTCTTTTACTTCAATTTTTCCTTGTATAGTATGACCTGAGATTATACGCGGGATTGGATATATTACCTCTGGCTTACCTCTGACTTGTACATAGCGCATGCAACGAGTGCTAACCATTTAGTTCTTATTATAACATAATAAAAAAAAAGCGATTTGGAAATGGTTTTAAGAAAAGTGTACACACACACATAATATCAGCGTGATGTTCATGTAACTGTTGACTAATGTTTCTACAATCGTATTTTCTTCCTTTGGTTAAGTTTTTGCGTTCTCATGATAAACAATGCTTTGACAATTCCGTTACCCACAAATATGCATACGTGCTGGAAAGTGTTTAAAGTGTCGCTTTTGCATTATAACAAAAGTAATTCATATATATTCGCTGGAGGAGAGGTTTGTTTGAAACAAAAAGGGTTAATGATCTCTCGTGTGCTTTTTCAAGTACGAGCGGCGGCAGAGAGGATAAAGGAAAGGTACATTTCAGGTCATTTTCTCGTTCACTTACCAGAGATGTTTCGAATTTTCATTAACCTTCCTATCTCTCCATCAATATAACGCCACAGTAAGATCAAATAAAACCAACCAAACGAGCTTCGGCGCATGAAGGGCTCTAAATATTTCACGAATGGTGCTATCTACATGATAAACTGCTTAGTTGGGTGCGATGGAGTAGTCATAAATTAGGAATATGGCAATGCGGGGGAGGCTGTGTCCTTTGAAACAACGGCTACTGTTTCGTCATGCCGCTATACGCTCTCTGCTTTGACAAGGATGAATAGGGTATTCGTCATCATTAGTGTAATAGACATCGTAATAAAAATCTATTGAGTTATCAAATGTGGTGTACCGTTTCACTTTCTCCCTCTCTCTATCACGATGTCCATCTATATTTGCATTCACTTGACATCCTTACATATGATCTATCTCGATCGCTCGCTCTCCCCCGCGTCTTTGTTTCAATAGCGTTTTATCTCTATGCCTCCTCGCCCCTTCTCTCTTCGTCCCCTTGCCTCGTTAGCATTGTTGATTTTGATCTCGTTCACTATCTTTCTACCGTGTTCTCTCTTCCTCCTCCTGTCTCTCCCCCTTTCTCTCCCTCCGTCTCTCTGTCTCTTTCTCTCTCTCCCTCTCTCTGTCTCTCTCTTGTCTCTTTTCCATTTCAATCTCTGCCACGTCCCCCCCCCCTCTCTGTCATGATAAATTGTCTTATCCCATTGAATTTCTCATGTATTCTCATTTTACTAATGCGACATATCTCATACGATTTTTTTTAATGAGCTGTCATGTTATGAGAACAGCTCTCCTCCTTTTTCTCAGTTTTCTTGTTCTTCCTTAGGGAGGGGGCGGAACTATTTTCTTTTTCAAAGCGGGGTTTTCTTCGCAGGAATCCCAAACTTCTATAATAACATAATCAACACGCGCTAACCTTCCGAGTTATGCCATTTCAAGATATTTTATTAAGGTTCTTCAAGGGAAGATTGTGCCCGATTTTCTTTACAAAATTTAAACTGATAAATTAAGTCTAGTTCTCCATTTTTCACGACCGTATGATTTACTTGATATATTGGCTAATATGATGTTCATATAGCTTACTAAGCGAAAACTTTGAAAAGTATACTTAATCGATTAACTGTAATTGCATTTAGGTTCTTTATGAATATTGTTCAGATATTACTTTTAAAACATCAATCATAGAAACTACGTCATACGTTCCGAAACTCGAACCTGCATAATAATTAACAATAATGGGTTTACTAATAAAGTAATACTATTTAGAAAATAGTAAAACTTTCGGTAGCACCATGGCTGTATTCTTTCGGATAATTGACTCACTTATGGGGTGAAGAAAGGAAAAGGAAAGTGAAAAACAGGAGAGGTCATTTTTTTTATGTTTTATAACACTTACAAAAGACAATGTTTAGGTTTAGTTTTCGGTGTTTTAAACCTAAAATATAATGGATTTGTTTATGCATATACAATTCTAAAGCCAATGTTAATTAGCGATAGCAATGGAAGCTGGTCATTTTGAGTTGACAGATATTGGAACCAATGCTTGAAAAGTTCCAACGCAGCAACCAAGATAAACCTTGCTTCATTAATTTTTTTCCCTTCATTTGTCCATATATTCTCTTCGCAAAAATGGGATTTCATGTGTATATTACATTGTGACGTCAACGGTATGCAGTCCGCATCATAAATCATAAATGTTAGAATTGTTGAAATACTTGCCACTTTGTAAGATTTCTTCAGAAGATTAGATTTTAAAAACCACACGATCTCTTCCGGAAGTATGATTAGAGGTTTCATTTTACAAGAGATGTATCTCTCGTTGTTCGTTTTTATGACTATTTAGATCACTTAAGACACATCGTAATCCATATCACCTTGGTAACCGATCGTATGCTGTGCACTTAAAGAGTATGTCACACCTTTTCGATGGCGCCGCGCGTGTTTGTTTGTGTATGTGTATGTGTATTGTATTGTATTGTATTGTATTGTATTGTATATCTATTGCATGTAGTATCTCAGCCAGAGGCGCGCAAAAAGATATTAAGCCTTCCTGTTCCAGATGAAATGCTGCTCAATGGGATTTGTGTGCATTATTGGTGAAACCCTGCAAATTTGGCTCTCAAAGGGTTAAATATCAACGGTTACGATGGTGTGATATTGAGGTACTCGTAGGTGGTAAGACTAAATATGGTCAATTGAGGATCCCTCTTCCATCATGCCTGTGGACACAAGTCGTCATTTTTATACACCCTCCCTTGAATCCTGTACAACTAGTGTTAGTTACGTCACGTTGGCTTATGACCTGTATATGTAATGCATGAATCGCCACTTTGATTGAGTGGTGGAGTAGGAGAGGACGGCCATGCCTGGATTATTCTTTTCCTCAACGGAAAAATAAATTATGGCAAAGACTGGGAAAAGGGTAGGCAGGTACATTTTATATATATATATATATATATATTTTTTTTTTTTAAAGACACGAAATCAGCCGAGCTGTTGCTTAGAAATTACTGTTGAGTGGATGGGTACTGGTGGTTGTAGAGCCGGGTTCAATGAGTTCACCGAAATGCCAACACATTAAGAAAAGTTAAGTGCAATGTGGGTGGCTGTCTGGGAAAGAATTGATATAAAAGACGCCCCCGATTAACTTGTGACTTTGTGTCTTCTCCTGCTCTTAACCATGTTAACAGCCAGCTGGGAGAATCGGTGGGGGTGGGGGAGTGGGGGTGGTGGCACTTGTTGATTAACTCGGTAGATATGTGTGTATGTTCGCCTGTGTGTGTCTGTCTGTGTGTATGTCAGGGGTCGGTGGCCTCAACCCGCTTCGTGTTGCCGAGAATGATGTTATCTCAATCGGAAAGCGAAATTAGCTGATTGTCATCACCATTTTTTTTACACCGCATTCTTGTTAATTTGATAAATATTATAAGCACATTATCATACCGGCATGCAATTTATACGGTCTACTAATGCATTCCTCCGTCGGTTAATTCCAAATCCTGTTTGCCTAGAATAGTTGATTAAGTACGCCTGGTCCTTTTCATGTCTGAATGATGTTTTGCAGGTCTGCGCTTGGATCCTATTAAGTGATAAGGCCAAAATATAATCACCGTACCGTGTATCTGCTAATACAATTAATTGCGTTTCATCGAAATTAATGCAATCTACTGAATACTCCCTCATCAACAACAATTATTAAATGCACATACCCGTCAGGATAAGATAAAAAAAAAGATGAATTGTCGTCATTACCTCGAATACCAGACCCGAATACCTATGAATCAATCGAATGGGACGAGGTATACTTTCCCTACTGAAAATGCAATTGATCCTGCTCATTTTAAATGAAAAAAAAAAAAAACGCCCCCTCCTGCATCAAAAAGTGTAAAAATACGTGGAGATAATTGCATGAAGTTTAGTGGAATGATGCAACTCTGACGTACATCTTTTTAGTGATGTCACTTTAAAGAAGGAAAAAAACAACAAAAACGTAATGATGAGGTACGCTTCCACGAAAGCAAACTTTTCTCCAGTTCTTTCCTTGTTCCGTGAAGCTGTTAATGCATACATATTGAATTCTTATGTATCAAAATGCTTATATTCCAAAACACATTAGCAGAGCGATAAATTAAACCGTATAATGATATTTTTGTTATACTCATCGTGATTTGTAAAAACATTATGACAATTCATATTTCAGGATTTGAAATGATAATATGAGTTAAATGAGTTAAAAAGCACATGTCACTTTCACATTATACATTTAAATTTGTGCGAAAAAGTGCGCGTCTAACCAGATTGTGATTTTATGTGAGTTTAATGCGTCGTCAGCTATCGTGGCACATTTGCGCAAAAGAAGAAAAGAAGTGAAACTGACACGAGAGAGGTATGTGATGAGAATCATTTCTGACGCGGAAATCCCATCTCTGAAAACTAGATACCTGCTGCCATATCGCGTGTTCCGGCCTGGTAACAGTTGCAACCCAAGGCGGCTATTTGTATCAATTTCCAGCCACATCTTTAACGACTACCTTGTAAAAAAAAAAAGAGGAGAAAAAAAAGAGAGGATGTCCGACTCTAATCGATTCCAGACACCTCTGTTCACCCCGCGATCCCTCTCGCTGTTACATTAGTCCCTTTTCGCGGCATTGCCCTGGGTAACAGTGCGCATTTAGTACGCCTGTAAAAGCCCCTTCTGCCCCAGCATTTTGTTTGGCGGAAAAAAAAGGCGAGTAGTTGTTCCCTTGCCATGCACCAACCAAACAGATGAACGCATCAGGGTAAGAGAAGGCATCAATAGTGGTTAAAAGACACAATGGATGTGAAAAAGGCAACACGCTCAACTTACATTAACATTGTACGCAGATTTGTGGAGATGTTCCTACGCAGGCGAAAATGCTAACATAAGGACGTTATTTGTCAAAACGTCAAAACATTGTCGTGGTAAAACCAGGGAGGTATTATCTCTGCAACATTCCTACA
>OZ022591.1:10246580-10269080 GCA_963669155.1 Arbacia lixula | reverse complement strand
AGAAGACACACATTACTTACGTATTTCGCTAATGTAATGATTGTACATGTGACTTGATATTTAAGAATGTTTGAAATATGAAAGACCCGTTACTAGTATACCATGCAGAAATATGAATTGCTAAAGTTATAATACAAAATGTTTGTATACTTGAATTTTTGATTGCTCGCTTTGGGTTTTACTTCAAGCTTAAGATATGGGTCATCGCCCTCTTCCACCAAAACGAAGTTATGGAAATCTTCCAAAGAAACAACGTGCAAAAAATCATTTAACCATTCCTGTGCCAGATACAATGTTGTTATAAGTGATTTATGGGCAAGCTGGTAAATAATTACGAACATGATACTTAAAGAGTTAAGTAACCTTTAGAAGCGCACACATTAAGGTTAATCTCTTAGACCCAGAACCAAATTCACGGTCAAATGACCATTGCTTGATTACAGGTGTGTTTCTGTGCTTTTATCCACTTACATCACGGGGACGGAGATCTTGAAGATGATTGCGAGCGATAGGAGAAGATAATGACTACAACCAACAAGTGTCACAACTCCTCAGCGATCACGCATATTGGATAACCTCACTAGCAAGCTTCTGCTTCTGAGTATGGGGCGCATGCCCGGTTAAGGAATTAAGAAGGAATCGATTCAGAATGAAAGTAATTCATTCCGCTTGGAATGACCTAATGATGACAAATGAACATTTGTATGGATTGCATCACGCGTCATCGGAAACAGAACAGGTAAGGATACTGTGGACAAGGTCAAGGATATAAATATATATAAATATGTCTATCTTTAGATATAAGACCGATATAAATTTCCCTCTCTCTCTCTCTCTCTCTCTCTCTCTATATATATATATATATATATAGATATATATTTATTGTATTTATATAGGTAGAAGAATAAAAGAGAGAAAGGAGGGAAAGTGAGAGAGAGAGAGAGAGAGAGAGAGAGAGACGGAAGAAATTAAAAATGGAGGGATGAAAGATAAAAAGGATATATATATATATAGACAAACGGAAAGGGGGATGGGGACATATTTGATATATTTAATGGGTAAGAGGAAGGGAAAGAGAGGGAGAATGAATATAGTGGGAATCCGACACTCGAGAACAAGCCACTAACACTACAGGGAAAATAGTTTTATAAAGTTAAGAGATTACAGGGAAAAGGGAGGGGGTGGAGAGAGAGAGGGGGAAAGAGAGAGAGAGAGAGAGAGAGAGAGAGAGAGAGAGGGAGGGAGAGAGAGAGAGAGAGAGAGAGAGAGAGAGAGAGAGAGAGAGGATGTGGACATGGAGACAGAAAGGGAAAGGGAGAGGAGATAGAGGTTCAGTGCACATTGTTATAATTACCTACATGGAATATCGGAGGCGTAAAGGTTTTAGCTACTGTACGTGAGTGGACGAGTTCAGCTGGAACAGGCCGATTCAGTTAAGCGGAGATCAAAGGAATATGATGCTAATTATTTACCTTCATACATATTGCATTGGTCGGCCACTTTACACGATTGCGTTTTTTCGCTACTTTCGAGCCAGTTTGTAAGTCACTTTATCGGTGTATTGTTTATCGCGTATATCAATCAAGATCGTATCGTATTTAGTCAACAATGTACCAAATGCATTCGATCAGAAGAATGTGGATACACCATACTTAATCATACTCGGGGATGATTGAAAGAGATTATGAAGTGAAGCGCAATAGCTTGGAAATATGACATACATGTATAAAGATCTATCCGCCAACATAGACAATTCACATGAAATGATAGCTATGTTAAGCGGGATGAGATCGCGGGATGTGAAGGCAACAATTGCCTGCTTTGGCCTCTATTCTTGTCTTTTAGTCGGGAATTCGTTACAATTAACCCCAAGGTCCCTCCTCGTCCCTCGCGGGGGAAAATACCGTACCCCGCATCAGTCTTACAAGTGGGCAGACACGGTCTCAAGTCTTGAAACATTCCTCCCAAGCAGCCACATCGATGCGTGAGGGGATGATGCCGTTTTCACGCTTGGCTGAGGAACTTCATCGGAATAATAGACGATCATTTGCCAGTTGACTTCACTTCCACCCGCGCTTTGCTCAGCCGCCATGTAATTTGCACAGAAAACACTAACCAACTCGACACTGCATCACCCCGACTCTGAAAGGATAATCTTGTTACTTTCTTGGACTTGATGCCCGACCTCTCATTCAGCCGATTAACTCATATACACTCTATATTCGTTTATGTTTCATACCCCCATACATGTTGTAACATGCATGACGCCCCTGACATGAACCCGTAACTCATTTGTGTGCCACCTGTGCATTCTCTCACAAAAAATGCACAGAAAAAACATAAAGCATGCATTTTGTCTGACACAAGAAATGGTTAAATATAGGTTTCACTTCTATTTGGAGTTGTCTCGAAACCCCCTCATGTTTATCGCCTTACCACCTTGTTGGTTCCAGGAATACGGGACGGGCAATTTCCAGACACCAACACAAGCTGTGAAAAGAAACCAATTAGGCTTTTGATGATAGTGGTGTCATACTGATGTCATAACGAACATGCACGAGGAGAACCTCTCTCATTAAATTTCAAGCCCGAATGGTCGCGATGTGTGAGATTACTTGCAAGACAATGTTCTTCATGAATCAAGCTATGACGTTGATAGCCATGGAATAATGAGAGTCGGAGCTGAGGCGTAACAGTTAACTCAAACACAGGCGGTGCCCGACAGCACAAACAAGACCCGTTCTCTTTGTCTACTCGTCCGGAGGAGGTGAACTATATTATAGACTGCAATCAGTTTCCGTCACCCAGACCCGTTTGTAAGACATCTTAAGGACACGACACGACCCGATCAGGCGTACGGCTCTGCGACTGGCTGAATCGCAGGATTCAGTCATCGGACTTGTACCAGAATGTGACGTCATTTTTCCAGGCGTAGGCCCTTACGACTAGCAGAATCGTGGCAAAGTCGTGTCGTGTGCGGAGGGCACTGAAAACGTGACGGTACACTTAGCATTGACAATGTTCCACTGGCTTGAAATACCTAGGAACACCATCAATCGATGACGAATTGACAACCTCAAAATGATGGTCCCTTAGTAACCATGGTGACTGTACACCGAAATATCGCGGTTCTCTTGCCTTGCTTTTTAAGACATCACAATCGTTACATAGACTTTAATTATAGTTTAAGAAACCTGATCGTCGTGAACACAGAGAAGACGTTTGTCGCTGACCACTGTATGAATATACTGGTAAGCCATAATATCACTCCAGTTATGTAACTTTAATTTTAAGAGGGCGTTTCAATTCATCCCGTCATCACAAGTAAACGTCGATCTGTGTGACATTCAAATCAACAACCTTTCAACCCAATACACATGAATTGGCATTAGTATGATAAGGTTTCGAGGTTATCCTTGCCTATGGTGTAATGGCATTGTATTCTTTGATGCAAATGTTGTTTTAGCATTCATGTACTTAACTCGCTTTTTTGCACAACTACTTCACATAATTCCAAAAGAGGAAGAGTTTATCTGGCGCACAAACGGCTAAAGATGGCCACAAGGCTGACATACCTAAGACTACGTTCCCTTGGAAGAAAAGGAATGCTGGTTCGTGAGTAAATAATCGTTTCTTCCTATACGATTGCATTCTCCCATGCCGTAAGAATGTCTTTAAACATCTATCAGTCGGTACAAACGTTGTGCGTTGAAGCTTGCGTCTAACATCATCACTAACGTCTGACATTTATTGGGCGGGGAAAAAAAATCGTCGTTCCGTCTCATTAACAATAAGCTGCACATTGGAAATGACGTTTATTCCCAACGGAACTTCTTATATTCCGCAAAGTAAATACTACCTGAGTTTTCTCGAATAACTATTTATAAGAGATGATGCTTCGCGATACTTGCCATAGGAAGAGGAGGAGGGGATTACAACCGGAAAGGAGCGCTCGTGAATGCGCATTTGTGGGTTAAGAAATTGCTTCATTTTTGTCGCGACTCGCAAACTGCTTTTCACGGTCAAGGCCTTGGCGCTAAGAAAGCGTGACCAATTAATGTCATGCTTCTACAGTTTTGCATGAATGGTTCCCGAAGGCCTGTGGTCCACATGCATTCCCCTTTCTCTCATCAGCTTTTGGTATTTTACACTTACTTTTGATTCGACAATAAATTATGGTTAATGGTGATTGTCTTCTCGTTAACAGTATGTTCCACGCTCGTTCTATCCACATTCAACATGTAAAGTTAGCCTTGCGCTAAGCTCCATTGCAATAGGCGCCGCTACGATGAAGCCGCTGGTAGACACTCCACCCAAAGGTGTGAAAACAACTCAATTTGATTATATTGAGCTTGAACTTATGTATTCAGCTAATTGACTGGTTTGTACTTGGTTTTTATTCGTTTCCGTAATGAGCATTAAAACCTTGATTAAGACTGTTTATCATTTATCTGTCCTTCAGTCAAGAAACAGCCATGTCAAAACTTCATTGGATTCTTCAGTGCCGTCTTTTTTTCACATGTAATCAGTAGAAAAATTACACCCCACCCACAAGGACATTGTTCAAAGGTCATATATTTATAGTATTATGTACTCATGATACGAGTGCTAATCCCCAGCTTCCGACTGAATTTACATGATATCAACGAATGCTGTACATGACGAGGGCGTCTCATTGACAACGCAATTTAACTTATTGTTACAAGCTGCACATTAGTGTGCGGTTGACTTGATGATTATAAAAACAGTGTTTCATATTTGAGTCACTCTCTCAGTACCAAGCTGCTCATTGACGTAATTCATTCATTTCATGCACTTATGGTACTGGAACGGTTGATACTTTTCATGATATACGGCCTCGGTTAAGGGACACTACGATAGTCTGTTTTTGGCAGACGCAATTTTTGAGGGTTGTTTTCGTTCTTTAATGTCACTCGAGCTCATACCAGACTGTCCTTTTTGGGTTGCTTGACATATTCTGATACTGATTTTTGGTGAATAGTGTTTTTCGGGACATATGGCCCCGATTTAAAGAACACCACAATCCTCTGTGTCTCTGGCCGATGTAATTTTAAGAGCTTTTATCGCGCTTTAGTTTCGCTCGATCTCCGACCAGCCCACCTTTTTAGTTGCTTGATCAACCCGCTTCTGATTACCAGAAAAACACGTGTTGACTGCCAGCAATCCGATATCACCTCTAGCGACAATCATCGGACACTACACCTCCTTTTATCGATTCTATTTCCATCTGCACCATCGAGGTAACAGAATCTTCCCCCTTCCCTTTAACAGTCTTCCTCTTCGACCTCTACTGCTACTTTTACCGGGTTGTTTCGTATCTTGTTCAAAGATGTCTGTTCGCACGTTCTTCCGGCTGATCAACTTCGTACTCTGTTCTCTTCTTCTTTCTCTTCTTCTTCTTCTTCTTCGTCTTCTTGTTTTCCTTCTTCATCTTCTTCTTCTTCTTCTTCTTTTTCTTCTTCTTCTTCTTCTTTTTCTTTGTCATTCTTACTTTCTTCTTACTTTCTACTTAATGTTCTACATTATAACTGCTACATACCATTCACTTTCCCCTCTTTCTCCATTGCTTCACCTTGCCCTTTCTCGTTGATCTTCCTCCCACTCTTCCCCTTCCTTCTCCTCCTCCTTCTTTTCCACATGTTCATCGCCGTTGATCATACCATGACCTGCAATTCTCGAGGTAACAATTTCCTGATAATAAAGATGGCCGATAGAGGCTCAAGTGACGAGTAAACCGATAGGCGCAGAATTACGAACTTGCCCAGAGCGCATCAAACATCCCAATGAATCGGTCGGATGCATTTCACTGAAATGTCTCAGTGGCTAAAAGCCCTTGCGCTTTAGTTAAAACAATTTCACTCCAACATCACCTCCAAGTATCTAGAAGTATTGGCACCATGCAAGCTGCTCAATGACAGGAAAAGGGATAAAAAAAACAGTTATTTGGCGCATTATTATTGACTGTGTGTCATAATTCCCCTGTATTTTGAAAACAATAAATTCACAATTACAGACGACTTTGCTGATACCATTCTAATAGAATTTACAGCTTATTCATCCTTCTGCATGTTTTCTTTTTAAGTCCACTTCGCATCTCGAAATCATTCGTTTAAGTCATATCTGAACATAAAGTGCATATGACTAACACAAATATGATACATCACCTCAATAGTACGTGCATAAATATGTTTTCAGTATGTCTGAGAGTAATATCTTTGTTTTTTAAATTCTATAAATGACTCCTTTTTTGTGGATTTGTAGCTAGATCGTCATTTCCAGAAAACTGTTTTGCATTCACATACAGACTCCTTCAAAAGCGACGTTATTCTAGAATTAGTGCAAATTACCGCTTAATTTTGATTTCTTTCTTTTCTGCAAGCGGATCATCACAATATTTCAATTTCCAGCTCGATACGCTTTTGTTATTATGTGCATGATAATTATCACTCAAGCAGCGGAGAAAGTGGATTAAAACATATCTATAAGGAGGTAAGCCAGTGGCTTGCAAGACAGAGTGACGGTCTGTGAAATGGTTACCGCTCTTGTATATGTTCCATTTTAGTCAACTCAACCATGAATGAAGGCATCCGTTTTCAAATTTACAGCGGATGCATTCAAGCCAAGGTTTAACACGCAATGGAACAACTATTATCTGATTGTGTATAATAAACCCGAATGTACAGTGACTTTCATAATCGGACAATTTGAGGTGCATGAAATGATATCCAAACAATAATTAATACAGACATATGAATCAAGAACATCGCCTTTACTCATGCATGCGCTGAAAAGGTTTTGCATTTTAAATCAGTTTTCATTTGGAACGTATTTCTTGAAATCAAATTACTGTACTGTTAACGTAATATCCTGAATTATCGTAATGCATTTTTCAAAAATCATTGATGTTGGCTCATAGCATTTCACATGTGTTTCATGTATTCAGGTTATAATGAATTATTTAGAGTAAGTGATTCTATACTATTAGTGTTAATAATCTTAGTGCATTGTGTGACCTTTGGTCACATATCAATACCTATTCCCATATGAGCTGCCACATCGTTATAATAAATTACAACGTTACGGTATTATAAATTTATCGTACAAGATATTTCGTGAGCAAAGCGTAAACCCTAGGGGAAAACTTAAAACAAAGTAAAACCCCTCACATGACATAGATCTCATTAGTGATTTGAAAGCACGCCATAGTCTGGGGCTGTGCAAAAAGTCGAAAATCAATTCAAGCCCAGACACAAGAAGACTAAAAGATGTAATAGCATTCTATTTCAGAACGTGAACGAGATTTAAATTGAGGTCGGCATGCAATACTGCAGTCGCATTATCCAATTATTTAGTCATCATTTATTCATAGCGAGCTGACAGATACTTTGAGATGCTGGGATGCGATCGTTAAGACGGGACTATAGCCCTCCCATCCACCCCGACTCCCCCCCGTCTTGCGGACGAAAACGATCGCAGATCCCGTCCTGCTCGACCGTAGGGGGAAGATCTTGGATGTCGGCCGTACTCGTGTACAGATTTCTCAGACAATATCGAAAACTACTATCGGATTGGTTTCGGTTGGTGTAGCCGTGATGGTCGCTTTCTAGGGACAGGAAAGGGCGGGTCAACGAGTCACACATGACCGATACTGATCACAAATGCATTAGATGGAGCCTAGTGAGTTTGGACGGGAGAAAATTAGAAGGAAGAAAGGGTGAGAGGGAATTTAAATGACACATAAATCATCTGAAGTGGCACCGTAAAGAACAACTTGGGCATGATGTGTCTCTTGCGAGATCTAGTCTTACTATCGAGGGGGGCAAGACAGGAACAAAAACTCAAACCCGGTGCGCACGCAAAATTGCTTCTTAGCCCGAAATGTCAGACGTGCGCGCAACAAATAGCGTGGAACTTAGCTGCGGAGCGTGATATTTCTCTTGGTATCACTTGCTTCCAGATAACAATGAAAACGGCGTAAAGGTGATCAATTCATGCTCCTTATCTTCATCTTGGGGAACATCAATGGAAGACCCAATTTACTTTGTCATCTATGCTGTGCTTACTTCAGGTCGCTTAGGTAGGCTTAATCTAATAATAAACATGATGTATGTTGTTTTGGAGTAGTCTTAGAGACGTTTTCAGTTCAAGTTCTAACTTATCCCTTTAAGTAGCAAAGCTATGACAATCATATCGGTTTTTACACTTGTATGTGCCCAGGGGACTGAATAGGTTTTTCCTCTCTTTCTTGTCTTTCTCAGATTTTTTTCTCGCTATTCTTCTTTCTATGGCCCTTTTAGCGAATGAATACCTACCTCTCCGTCGTCAAAGGTTGTATTTCGTACACCGTATTTATACCTGACACTTTCCTTTCATACATCGCTGCTTTATTTGGTTTATGATTTTACTTCCGCTGTTGTGGCTCGGTTTTAATCATCTTCCACTTATCACGGTAACTTGAACCCTCGTCGTTAAACACAGTTGTTATTTTATTCTCTTCACGACTACTGAAACACAATCAAATGGTAAAGTTTGATTTCATGGCATACTTTGAACTTTTTGTGTATGCGTTTGAGGACCTACGATGTGAGTTTGATTTATGAGTTAATTACGTAGACACGAACGGGGATGAGGTAATATCAATACTGCACTGATGATCAGAAATGCGAGAAAAGGAACAGACTGAGACATGTGGATAAAGAGAGATGTTTATATTGATTGATAGAAGTGAGTGAGTGAGAGAGAGAGAGAGAGAGAGAGAGAGAGAGAGAAAGACCTAGCATAATGGAAAAGAGATATGCTAAAAGTGAAATGTGAAATGAAGGGAGGGGAGGGGAAGCTGAATCAAAGGGAAACTGTGAATATGTCTCTTTACAACCACTTCATTTTAGGGCGCAATGTTTTTAAAGACGTGACTTGCTGCCTTATGTCATAATAAATGTCTGTCAGAGGTCAACCCCACTGCTGACACGACAGATTTGCCTTCCGAAGGGCGCTACCAGATAACCCCACTTTCGCCAATAACACTGTTAGCAACATTTTCCCCCCACTTTCTCTACATAGAGTTAAAGGGAGAAGTGCACTCAAAATTAATGGGAAGGACGTTTTCAAAAGAAATTCCAGCGTGGAACCGCATCAAGATCTCCAATTAAGCATTGTCAGATTGCGCTATGCACGAGAGTACTGCATTGAATACCCTCGTGCCGCGTAAAGCAGAGTGCAAATCGCTGCGGGCAGATTCCTTCATTTTAACCTTCCCACACACACACACACGACTCCTAAAAGCACGTCGTTTTCCCGCACAAATACCGCTCATAAAGGAATATTTTCTGACAAGAAAGATGAAGAGGAGCATCTCACTTTACCTTGCAGTACACATCACAAAAAGTGCAGTTCGTCTCGCAAATAACACGAACTCGGCAAACTACATTCGGTAATGTTAGCAATGTATGCGTTTGATACGGATGCATCCACCTACTATATGCACGTTTCTTGCTAATCATAACGAAACGCACGTATCCCTTTAAAGATGTGGTATCCCTGGCGTTCGTGGGAGGTGCAGGCATCCAGGGATTTCCCGCCAAGTCGAGCAATCGAACGCGGGAATCTCGACAGAGCCGCTTTGCAGCCCTTGACCCTGCGTATCCCTCCGCGTCATGGCGTGAAATATCGGACTCAAATAACAGCCAGAGCAAATCTGAGCTGCGCAGCTGCAAAGTTCCGCTCTTAATAAAGTTAAAAAGCGAGATTTTCATTCACTCCTTTTCAAATCAACTTTGCATTCTGTGATATAGCCGAACGCCAAGACAGATCGAATTAATAAATAATCATCTTAAAAAGGCGCAAGTATTCATGAAATTGTTGACATGAAACCATGATAGTATTGACACGGTGACGCTTTGACAAAATGATTCCCCCTTTTGTAATCTTTATTTTGATAGCTCCGTCTTTCTTCCCACCCATCCTTTATTGTCCCTCTTTCTCCTTATATCTCTATCATTTAGCCTGATTCTTCCTCCACCACTATCTTGCTATCTTATCTTCCGCGTCTCTCTATACCCAACGTGATATTACAATTATCCATTTTCAACGGAGCAGGCTAGTTTTCAGTTCACAAACCCTTCTGTCAGCATGTCACGTTCATCTTCTGCTTCTTTCCCTTCGATATTCCTCACCCTCCCTTCTGATTCTTTCTTCCTTGCTCCCTCTCCCAACTTTAAATTTAGATTTCTTCCGCTCCCAACGAACCCTCAATCTTGTGAATGACTTTTTGTTATATTGAGTACTTCAAATCGACATGTCGGAATATCTCAATTTTGCAAGAGCGAGAGAGCGCAAGACATTTATTGATTCGGGAAGCAATTTGGGGTTTCATAAAACGGCAATTCTCACTATAAGGGTGAACTATCATCTACTCCATGGAACATTTAAATCTTGATGAAATATATTCGCCAAATTTAGAGACTACAAATCGAGACCGCCCACAGAATATGCTGCGTTGAGAAAGAGTTCACAGGGCTTCAGGGGGCTTTGTTATCGTTCGTTTATTGCTTGTATGTGTTCTCCCTTTTTATGAAACCAAACGGTGCAGTTTACTGAGAGTATGGTAGGTTTCAGCGTGTCCAATTTGCTTCTGGGTAAGTTACTACAAGCAATATAGAGCGTGGTTTATTACACTGAGTGATAAGTGATACATCGCGGCCTCATGAGGAAAAGTGGGATAGAAATGAATGCATATTTATGACAAATTATCTTATTTATAAAACAAGTTGGGTAAAGGAAGAGAAACACAATATATACATACTTCATTCAATTTGTTCGTCTTTACCTAGAAATCACCGCCATCGCAACCTATATTCTTCTTATATATATATATATATATATATATACATGTAAATTTACGGGCTTTGAGAAGAGAGAGAGAGATGAGACATGTGGATGTGTGAGAGATACAGAGAGACAGAGAGTTTGTTCTTGAAGACCCCGTTTTGTCGCCTCGAGGAAACCCCAAACCAAAAAAGTTACGAGCATGTTTACTACACAATAAGGTCCCAAGTGGTCACGGTGGTGGTCTCGGTTACAGACAAGAACAGATTTCTCCGAACCAATTACCAGACTTGTGGAGGAGTAAATTGAATTGGGTTCACGTAAAAAACAGCAACCTTTAGGTTTTGCAGACGACACGAGTTTGCCAGTCGTAAGGGACCTACGACTAGAAACGTGACGTCACCTTCCGGCACAAATCCAATTGCCAAGTCCTACGATGAAAATCTGTCGCAGAGCTGTCCGACCGATCGGACCGTGTGGTCTGATGTGAACTTTTTTTCTGTTTGCGGAGACGACCATGAAAGAACGCCGGTGATAGTAACTGATTAACATGGTATTTAGCTGGTCAGGGCGACATTGCCGCTCATTATGTCATCACGTCAAGTATGTTAGCATGTATGTTTTGCCTGCATCCAACCTAAAAACAAAAGGTTTTTAGAACAAGTTCAGAACATTCTATGTAACATGGCCAGGGGTAGACTTTAAACCTTTAGTTTTACATTGCATACAGGCAAAACATACATGCTAGCATACTTGACGTGATAACATAATTACCGGCGATGTCGCCCTGATCAGCTAAATACCATGTTAATCAGTTACTATCACCGGCGTTCTTTCACGTAAGTCTCCGCAAACAGAAAAAATCTCGGTCTCGGCAAGACCCAATTGTCCATTATTCCCCAAATGAAGTTTGGTCCTTCAGGTAATCCGCCTGATTAGGGTGTAAATTGAATCCAGCGCTCAATTTCCCCATGAATTGCAATCATGCAAATGACTCCATTGTTCTCGCAGTCATGTGTATCAAAGAGACAGGGCAAATGATATGTAAACAGAAAATGGAAGCAGAAAGAAGGGGAAAGAAAGAAAGAAAGAGAAGGGATATAAAAAGACAGGAGGAAAATAGGAATAAAGGGAGAGACAGGGGAAAACAGTGAGAAGAGAAAAAAAAAACACATGAATCTTCTGCGTGTAGGTGTGTTTTATATTGGTATCTGAATACGCAATAAATTTTGTTTTCCATTATTTCAAGAGATATGCAGTCAATTGTATTTCACGTATGTTAAATAACTTGTTTTTTTTAAATGAAATGTAACTGAATCGGTAATGGTTTTTTTTTGTACATTAATTTTTACCTGTATTGTTCATGGGTACCTACTCATGAACGAGCGTTTTATAATCCCAAAATATCTTGACTTTTTCTGATCATTTAACTTTCTGCTTATGCGGCTTCAAATTGATAGGCATTAGAAAACTTAATGTGTCCTCTCGACTTAGCATTGTAGAGTAATAAAATTTACTCCAGACATACGTCATTGCAAATCAACAAAAGAAGCCAATTAATCAAATTTCCAATGCGTTTCCTGCTAGGATCATTGCTATATCTTATATTACACGCCATCGGAGCTGCGTGCCCTGTAACCAAAGGGAAATATAATCATTTCCATATCGATATGAAAAAAACCTTTCATTTTCCCCCTCATGTCATTTAATCAAGGAAAACCATAAGGGGTGTTTGGTATACTGTATATCTACTTTTGTGAAATTTATAGTGTGAAAGCAATTTTGGAAGATTTATAACATGTGTATCACAAACGCACATGTTCAACAACCTACATATTACAGGAGGTCGTGCATAAAGCTTCGGGAGGCTTGGTGAGTGGGGTGTGAGTGTATTTGTGTGTGTATGTGTGTGTGTGCGTGTGTATGTGTGTATGTGTGTGTGTGTGTGTCATGATTTTCATGATCGTCACACTTCTTGTCATTCAAATTCTGCATGAATCAACACATTATTTGATGCCCGTCGTTTTCTTCGCGAGAGGTGATTTGGTTACACCTCTTATCTGGGGTAGATGTGAAATAACTCTTGGCGTTTTGAAATGAAATGCCAAGCTAAAAGGTAGTAAAGCATCGCTTTTCAGTCAGGTATGTTGGCATATTCCAAAGCTTTATCACATGAACAAACATGAACAAACCTGAGAACCCACGTGTGGCTTCTGTATCGTTGCATCCACAAGATGATTTATATAATGGCATTGAGGGATTGCACAAGGCAACTCCGACTTTACTTAAAACAAGTACAGCATAATGATGTGTCATTGTGTTGTAGGGTAAGCCAACGCGGAAACAAGAACGGAAAACAGCATTAAGAACAAGAGCGAGTAATCAGTTTCACAAATTGTTTTCTTATTGAAACCACAGACTGGGAATGTAACAATTTCTTGAAAGACTGCTATTGATTTATTCCATTTGTGTCAATGTTGTATTTTTCACCAGTCTTACAAACGTATCACAATAGACATTCAGTCTGACTGACACATAAGAGGTTACAGAAAGTTGTTACACTAACTATATACCATTACACCATTACCCAAGGGGACTGTCATCAAGCCTCGACAAATGAGTTTGACAGTGATTAAATTCTCAAAATAGGTAACCTTCCTTAACACATTCTGCTGTATCAAATGAATGCTAATTTTCGCAATAATGGACTCTTACGTGTCATTTGAGGACAGGACTAGAAGGTTCGGAGGAAAATATTTAGACTGGAGAACCTTCGACTATCAATCAGAACGCCACCCGCGCCTCATTAGCTGATGACTCGTATTCATTCAAGTCGGCTACTATGCCAACTTCACATCTCATCAGTACATGCGTATACAAAGTGAAGTGAGTCGCATAAAGACCTACTTCATACACAATAGGTCAAGAGAAAGAGGAAATGAAAGAAATTGACGAAGAGAGACAGAGAGGAGGCAAAGGGTGGGTGTGGGGGTGAGAGAGTGTGACACGACAACATTCAGTGCATGTAAGTAAAGAAATGAAGAGGGACACTTATGTAAAGGGTGCGTCAGATGAAGAGAGGGAGAGAGATGTAAAGTTGAGGGGGGGGGGGGCGGGGGGGGGGGGCAAGCGAACAATTTGGTTTTATATCTGACGAGATGGGAAGACAAATAGATACGAAGATATGTAGGTAAGTATAAGACTAGATAAACAGATTTAGAGATAGACAAGCGACACATACATTAATAAATGTAACAAATGAGGGAGAGGACCATAGATGAAGGAGAGGAATTGAATAGAGACAGACAACGGAGGGACAAGAAGAGATAGAAAAGAAGAGAAGCTTCAGGAAGTGTACTCCTTACCTGTTCTTGTAATTGTGGGTACTCATCCTCGTCCATGTCGAGAACTGGCAGGCCGAGATCCAGCGACCTGCCCGCAGCCACCGCCAGGATGGCCGCTAGAATCGCGAGGTAACATGTCGTCACATTCATGCTAGCAAAGTAACGTCTCTTTCTTCTACCAAATCAAATGTTTTTTTTTACCGAGAGTCGGTATCTAATACTCTCTCTCTCTCACTCTGTCGAAGGAGGTGTGTTTGAGTCTTGTTTGTAGCTTTTTGTGAGATGTTGTCCGTGTTCTCCCGCGTCTGAGAAGAAAGAAGTACAGTCGGCTCTGTTTTATATGTTCTGAACGGCACCTGGAGTCGTCGTCTTATCGTTCAGCAGCGCACGTTAAGTTTGGGCCAATTGACGGTCGAGAAGTAAAAGTACGATACGTCGAGTGCACGCGACACGGAGCAGTATAGAGGATGTGCTTTCTCCCCGCGATGTTTTATACGAGATCTTTAACCGAGCGGATCCCTCGCTCCACATCAATCGAGCACACAGCGAAGTCACGGAACGCAGATGGGATGTCATTAGGGGGCGTGAGTTTGGAATACGGCATAACCATAGTCTGCTCTCTCTCGCTTGTTTCAAGAGTTGGGTTTCCACGGTAACCGCCAATCACCACGACCGACACGCCCTCCTTATTTTCCTCTCAACCGCCATCGTGGTGTGACGTAGGTGTGGCGTCAGTCCCAGTAGTAAATTTCGTTTTTTATTAAAGGTATATGGAGAATTATACGGTTTATCTAAGGAATTTTGTTGTTGGGCAGAAACTGGAATAGCTGTAATGAAAGTTCGCGTGCGTGTGCGAGAGAGAAATACGGTTGGGTTCGATTTAACGATCTTAAACGAAGTCAGGAATAAAAATGATGGAATAGGAGAGGGGCATTTCCAAATAACAAGCCACCACCTATATTTTTAGAATATGACATCCCACTGTAATTGAACGTGTTTTGATTTTCTCATGACCGACCCCCCCCCCCCCCCGCCCCCGGGCCTTGTGACGCAATGGTCATGTGGTCTGAGAGGTTGCCAGTACATCATGCTAGCTTTACTGGAGCAGTTTGATGCCGTCGTCCAACGCCTGTACTTTCTCGCTACCGTTTTCCCGTTGCGGCAAAGCAAGAGCATGTTTTCTGTGCAGCGATCTTAAATAGCAAGGCGATTTGCCGCTTCATCGGAGTTGGAAAATCTTCTAACAGACCCAGTGCGTCATTAAGATCAAGCGTCAACGAGAAATCGCTTGCGTGTAGACGCAGCATTAGGGAGTTTGAATTAGATGTAATTTGTAGCTTCTGGACCCTGTTGCATACATGTTTTCAATTCTTTAACTTAGCATGAATGGAAACCACCGTAGCAACAGCATATAAGCTTTCATTATTGAACATGTTTCCATGGTAGTTACCATTAATGGTAAGTCACAATAATTGGACACGTATATGCAACCTAGCCCTGGATCGTGTCGCATATATGTTTTTAATTGTTGTAAAAACATATATGCTTTTATATAGGTTTTTAATTGTTGTAAATTACCATTAATGGTAACTACCCTGGTAGCAGCCAATGGGCTTTCAGCTTTACAGCTGTTGCTACGGCAGTTACCATCAATGGTAAGTTACAATAGTTGAAAACATATATGCAACGTGGCTTTGGTGATGTGTCGCGCCTTTAGATTGATCACCAACATATAAATGCACTCGTCGCATCGTTCGCCGTAGTCTTGTTCTCCTCTAATGCTAACGCATTTGTTAATTCTGTTCAAATTGTGATAGAATAACAGAAAATTACATCTAAAAGACTATGTAATTAACCGCCAATAATGCAGTTAATTCATTCATCTTTGTTAACATCGATATTTGCCAAACACAACGTTAAGAAATGACTACTCAACCATTTAATGTGAGGCAATATGAAGCTCCATGGGGTTTATATGTAGTACATGTGAATAAATTCACACGTCGCATAAAAACAGTTGAACAGCATTCGTGTCATAAAACATTACTGTTGAGCAATGTTTAACCGAAGGAAATGCGATAAAGGATCAAAGCTACTCCACTTTATTATTTTCAATGAAAAGTCGAGAGATAAAACAGATGTTATTTCTTTCTCATATTTCACCTTTACAGTTACAAATCATATATTATTGTTCTTTTTAATTAAATTCAATTCTTGAAATCATCATCTCGTAGCATGACAATTCTAATAATTAATAACAATATAACCCATTAAAGAAAATGCATAGATTTGTAAAATTGTGACTGAAAAGATACAACAAAAATACATATATGAAAGCAGATAGATGCGATGACAGATGTGGCGTGAATAGTCATAAGATGATAAATAGATAAAATACGAGGTACAGGGTGGGAATGGTTTTTCACGAATGAAAAACGGAATGTACAATATGTATCACCGAAGGCAGAAGAGGCGAACAATGACACCATTCGTCCAGTAACTACTTTCCAATCCCTTCTGGGAATAACTTGACTGAATTTGTTTGGTTTTATTTATATAAGATTATTTTGTCTTTGCTCAAAAATTATCATCACGTATGTCTATCTTCTTTGTATCCAGTATGAACAATAAGGTGGCAAATTAATTGAAAGAGGTTACATAATTCTGGGACAGACTGAGCATGCGCAGTTTGTTGAGTATCGCTATATGGTGAAGTAAGGCCTTAACGTTAAGCGGCTATCTTCCAAATTCCCTATTATTATTATTTCTTTCTGTAAAAACAAATTGAACGAGCGCTACACAATGACTATAGTGCGCGGTAAAATCATCGCTATGCTAAAACTGGAGACAGTGCTGAAGACAGATGTAATTTGCAATGATAATGGTATCTTAACTTTAAAAAAAAATAGTGCTCGACGTGAATGTGCGTCGTATGAATCCATACAACAACGCTAGCTTTCATGTATAAAATTTGCACTCAGTTTTGTTTTGTATCTAATTAGCTCAAGCTGACGTCAGATCTGACCTGGATTTTTTTTTACGTTGTCTCTTAATGGCCTTGTTTTATTTCAACACCAGGGACTATCGAGCAAGGGACGTGGCACTCTTAATCCTTTGTATGCCAGGCAAAAGAGATGTTCTATGGGATTAGTGTAGTTTAATGATGAAATAATCCATTAGTGGCACGCTAAAGGTTAAAGGAATATAAAACCTTCACTTAACCAGATTTGCGAAAGTGCTAAGACAAACAAGACAAAACATTACAACTCTATTAAATCGTAAAAACCGAAACCACTCATCCTCACAACTCTCATGCTCAAATAAATGTTTTGGTAATAATATAATCAAGCGGTTTACACTCTACGACGTGTACTTAATAACGATAAGGATATGGTTTTATTTACACAGGGTAGCCTCATCAATGATCACATTGTTTTTTAAGAGGGCCCTGCGTTATTACCCCAATTACTGGGGCAGTGGATCCTAATAGGTCCTTAATTCTCACGGTACGAAGCGGCTATGTGACTTAAGATGTTTTGCTGAAAAAAAAACACAAATGGGTTTGAACCCTTACCCTCATAATCAAGAGTCCGTAGAACGATCCACTCTACCTACACCACGCCACATGGCATTGCCTTGGGCACAATGCACAATCTAGCCAATGGCTGGTACCGCACTCAGTGACAAGTGAATGTGGCTACGCCAGCTTTTAAACCCCACAAATAAAAGTGCCAAACATAGACATATCTCGTATTATCTGGCTAGTATTACTCAGACCTATTACTCGGGCTTAGACTTTCACCACACCAATATTTCTCGGTGTTGTGGTTTCTTTCTGTTTTGAAATCAAGCTGTTTTAGCGTGTTTAAAGCCTTTTCAGACACGGACCTGGAAGTCTGACAATAGAAGCATAATCTTGTGTTTTTCATATTTTGTTCGTTTTGCCAATAATCAACAACAGGTAATGAGGCAAGATACTTTGATACGACCTCGACAACCTCAACATTTTCTCACCCAATATTGCACACAAATCCCATTGAGTAGCATTCAACGTGACACAGGAGGGGTTAAATTTAGTCAACGATGTAAGGAACAATGTTTTCTTCCCAGATATCTAAATAATAATCTGATTAAAAACTAAATCGCTGACATTGTGATATAAGAAAGTTAAGCTATCAATGGGGAGGTAAGCAATGAATCATTGAAAATCAACGGTGATCCATCGTTATAATTTCACTGATAGTAAGTTTGTAGTTCCAACATATTGTATGAGATGTTATTGCAAGTTATTGAAAACAATCTCGTTAAATGTTTAAACTTTTACATGTATCTACAGTCAACATATCATAACTAATGTGTTAATTCCAAATGCATGGGTAGTTCAAACGATGTACTGCTTTAGCAATTGGTTCTGCAAAGTCTAGACAACGAAAAATCGAGCCCGCTATCCGAAAACCCTCGTTAGCCGTACGAGCGGAAGGCAAGGGCACACGGTGTACGCGGACATTTGGCCGCGGCGTCACTAAAGGCTAGCAAACGCCTAATGTATGATTGTACCTGAATGTTGACCGTCAGGGCAAGCTCTATATTCAACATGATTAAAGTACTTTTGTGATAATCATTATGTCAACATGAATGCGCTCACTACAATAGAGCAAATACCTTTATTGAAATTTAATCGTACAACAAACAGTAAACAGTTATACTAATGAATTAAATACATATATGCATCCTGAATCATTATGCTACCGTTTGCACAGTGATGTTCTTATTCAGTGACAAGTTTTCATTCGTGACACCTATCTAACTTAACATAAGGGCATGAAGTAAGGATATCGTTGTTTCTGATATTGCACAAACATAATAAGGATCGCCCAGACTGATAGAGTAACCACTGGAAATGTTTTCCAGAGCGCAAAAAATAAAAGAAAGTTTAAAGGTGAGCTTAGAATTACGAGACTTGAGATTTTTAGCTTGGAAGGGAGGATTTGACGATGGGGGTAGATGGGACAAGGAGCAGGGGAAGAAGGGGGATTATTTAGAAAAGCAGCCTGACTATCTAGCTGATACAAGAACTCAAAATAGAGATTTGCGGCTCTCCATGAACGCTTACGGCGCATGATATAGCACTTAGATCAATATCTTTATAGATAGATACAGATTACAGATGCTGTTGTTTTGTCAAACAAAATATGATCACTAGGCGTGGTGCTACCTGACGAATCAAAGTCTGATAAGGGCAAGGGTGTGTGGAACAGAGCCTTTAGCATCCTTGATACAGGTAAGTATCATCTCACATTCAACAGCTCAGTCAAAACAGGCTGAAGTGGCGCCGCAAGAAATGTGAGGAAGATTGTATTTAAGACGCTTACAAATATTGACAATTATTGCTTCGGAAATGGGGGTAGGGTACACTTTTAAAAGAGATGATTAGCTAGGTTGAGTGATGAGGTTCGGCCACGGTATCAGGAAACAATGCTCTTGTTGTGAGGATGAATTCCATGAGAGACAGCTGCTTTTCCGTTCTGCGTCGGGCGCGCTAAATAGTTGATCGGGTAAAGCCTGCGTAGTGTTATACCGTCCGTCTACCACTGTCTACAAATGGCATAAAATTGCACCTGGTGTTTTTGACGGTCGTCTCATTTTTCACACGTGTTCTTCTCATGATGTAATACTGACGCCATGTTTTAATCAGTTGCTTTTCAAGGCTGCCAAATATTCGATTCGAGTAAAGGTATTATCCAGAGTAACTCCATTTGGCCGAAGGAATTCCATTGGGGCACGCCTTTTTCTTTTACACAGCATTATACGACGGAGTGTGCAGCGATTTGCTTCTTGACATCTGTCCTTGTTAAATAGTTATTTATTAAAATTGTGTCGGTAAATCTTTTACGATGGCCTTGATTTAGGCCGAGACTGTCCGACTTAAATGACATTGTAGGCAAAGCACAGGTTTTTTTTGTGATTTATACATCCCTATTTAGTTTCATATCATGCTGGCACTCGGAGGACGGGGGGGGGGGGGGGGGGGGCGTAGATGGGCACAAGTAATGGTGGAGGAAAACAATCATCTTTTCCCCATACCGGCTCTCTAAGAGCGAACCATTATTTGCATCATGTTCAGTGGAACATCTTCAAAATGCACAGTACACATGGTGCATTAGCGAATAGTAAACATATTCCATCTATGTATATCATTTTTAAGGTGGGGTATGTTTTTGATCCCAGACTGCTATTTCTGAAACAATCTTACGAAACAAAAGTAGTTACTCTGGGAGCTAGTGAAATGTTTATGTTAAATGATACTAAAACATTTTCAAAATTCAGGTTATTGTATAATGAAAATGACCTTTTATGTGGCCTTCATGTTTTGATGAAAGAAGAGATGAAAACATGTCTCATTTGTCAATAAGGACGCGTAACATGTGCTCATCCATGTCGTGTTTTTCAGAATACTAACGAGTGATCAGTTTAAGGACATTTGAAGGATTTACATTTCAGTATTCATAGTTCATTTCCAGGAAATGAATTAAACTGCCTCCACAAAATGTCATACTTATTCCCCCACAGCAATTACCAAGAAGAACTGAACACGCGGTAGGATGCTCAAAACAATAACCCTGTGGTGTGCTATTTGTATATTTTTACACAAATAATGCACACAATTCCTATCAAGCAGCAGTTTGCTTAGGACACAAGGGGTTAAAGAAAGACTTGTTATGAGCGTTGGTGAAGTGGCAGCCAGCAAGAAACGTGTCCCCAAACGTGTCCGATGACCGGGCGTAATTCGTCTTCGAGACCGCTTTGATCTCCGTAGAAAAGTGTTTAACTAGAAGATTTGTTGTTATGACTATCATTGTTATCAAACGCCCGCAAACCATGTTATACACAGTGTGTTGCAGCCTGATGAGTACAATTTATTTTTTAGTAATTCTCACCAATTTACTGACCTTTCGGAGGGTATCACAAGAAGAACAAATCCTATTAAATTTGATAAAAGGCTGGCCACCTTTCAAAGTGAGTCGTTCAGGGATAAAATAATCGATTCATCAAAATAATTAACAGGGGGCTGTTAGCAAATGTAAATGTGCGATATGTAAGAACCTCGTATCAAACTGCAAAAATCAGTAACATTCCAATGCGTGTTTATATCTTAATCACTAGTCATATATGTCGAAGAATCAAGAAGTCATATCAAAGTACATTTACTGTCTTGTCTTGACATTCACATACATCCTGTGTGTTTCAGTTAGCCCCTGGGTGCGGTGCCGTCTGTTTGTTTGTGCGTGTGTGTGTGTGTATGTGTTTGGGGGAAGGAGGGGGGGGGGGTGAGGTAAGTTTGTGTGCGTCCATTAAGACTACACCATTTTGAGTACGTCGCAATAATAGTAATTTCTCTCAGCTTGATTGTGCCTCATTAAAAAAAGTATTGTCCATTCCCGTACCAGTTAAAATGCTGCTCAATTCGATTTATGTGCATAATTGGGGACACAACGCACACCTGGTACACACAGAGTTAATGTGCTGGCATGTCTTTATCTTGAATATCCTCCTGTGACGTCACGATCCCACTATGTTTACTTTGACGTCGATAGATTGCGTTTTCAGTATTCAGATTAGTATATCGATCACACCAGAGATATGGATCGATACACTAGCACCTCGAAGAGCGGTTTGTAGTGACACCTCCTCTGCTACACATCGGCACTTCCGTCTCAAGTTGGCGATCGATAAATCGCTGTCCACATCGTGTTACCGATCGGTAAAATGTGTATTACGATTCCCGTTTTGTATTTCATGTCCGTAGCATATTGATCCAATACACGAATCTCCGCTATAGAGACAATATACCATAGAATATAGAACTATTAACGTGAAAAACAAGAATTTTCTTTGTAGGATTTAAGTGCCGTATTTAAGAAGGGAAGTTAGAAAGGGCGGCAACTACGTGCATTTCCTACACACCTTAGGTGAAATAATGGTTTTGTCGAGGGGGAAAATTTAATTGCATTGTATGTAAACAATTCTTTAGAAATCGTGTTCTTCTTTGTTTCTTTGTCAGCATTTACATTATAGTAATAACCATTGAAATAACTTTCAGAATAAATAAAGCTTTGTCTACGTCTACGTACTTCGAATGTGACACGAGCGCAGGTTAAAAACGTCATAAAAAACGTTATGTGCCTGATAGACTTCCACCGGCTTGCTTTCTAATATGTGATCACGTGACCATTACGTCTAACCTGCGTCCAATCAGAGCACGCCACGTATAACACAAAGCGCTAACTATGTAGTCATTGGGTCCTTCAGA
>OZ022591.1:10234080-10239080 GCA_963669155.1 Arbacia lixula | reverse complement strand
CGTTTGTGCATCATTCAACAACTATTCAGAAGAAAACCGAGTACAGGATTTTAAGTGGTGTTGCCCGTAACTTTCTTGAAAATTGCACAAAATGTGATAAGAAACATAGCTTCCAGAGACAAAACAGTGATTTAAAGATATTGCTTTCCAAGTTGACGGCAGCTAAATGTCGGTCCTGCGCATGGGACATCCAAGCATTGTAGTGATTGTGGAATGCTTTTGACATTCATTAGCACGCTTTAGTATCCATACAGATGTTTGTATATATATTATGCTCGAGTTGTTTCTCCTTCCTAACACATCCCTGGAAAGAGTAATGCTTTTGCTATTGACTCACGCATCCATCCGATATTTCTTTCTCCTTCTGCTGTTGCGCCCCTAGTAATAATGAAGGTCATAAGGACGCAAACATACAAATTATTTACATATCAAGATTAAATTGAACATGCATTATGAGCTTCGCGTGATTGGTTGTTCTCGGGGAAATAACTCTTCTGGCAATGGTATTGTGCAACAATGTTGATTGGGCCAAGGCCTTTCATGACGCATACTATATGGGCTTCATACACGGAACAGACTGTAGTACAAATGAACTGAAACATGAGTTCTGTGTCCCGTCATATAAAGAGTTGCGATTCATCTGAATCGATCGAGAGTAAGTCCAATCCTATATTTTAATGTACAAATTTATGAATGAAAGTAATCGCAAGCCAAGTTACGATCAATCGTAATCTATCAATCTTTATAAGAAAGAAGCCTGTTTGCGGAGTACGTTCCAACCGTTTTCGCGTGTCCGAAGGACGCGGGTTCGAATCCACCAAAAACATCACGCTACCTAACCGTGTCTATCGGGCATGAGCACGATACCATATCCCTACCAGCGAGCTAGCCATGTCGGAAGGGGTGAAAATGAAGAGCGATGCTAATGGAATTTATCTTAAGAATCCTCATAGCTGATTGGTTGGCAGTCATGAGAGAGGTTTAATTTATGTGTCATCTCAATAATTCTGTTACCTGATTGAGTGACAGGCGTAAACTTGATTTAAACGACTTAGTAAAAGTACTTCATTTGCATAAAAAGCTGTCAATGATACTTTTATTAATAGAAATGTGCAATATTACGATATATAATAATGTTATTATTTTGGGGATCACCTAGTACCTCTAGTATTAACCATGTCTCTCAGAGAAATCTCTATTTGTATATAATTTTGCTTTTGAGCAAGCAATTAGTCAACTCCTACTTTGTATGCATACGAATTCGAGCAAAAAGGTAGTGCAATTATTATTTTGTACGCATAAAGTCCCTTGGTTCCTCTTTTGATTCTTCTCCTTCTCTTTGTAGTATTGTTTTCACTGCGATTATAAGCTACAGTATCATGATTACTATTAGCAGTCGCAGTTTAGCGGGTACTACTACTATTACTACTACTACTACTACTACTACTACTACTACTACTACTACTACTACTACTACTACTACTACTACTACTACTACTTCTAGAAGTAGTAGTAGTGTTAGCAGCAGCAGCAGCAGCAGCAACAGTAGTAGTAGTAGTAGTACTAGTTGTAGTAGTACAGTAGTAGTAGTAGTAGCAGTAGTAGTGGTAGTAGTAGTAGAAGTAGTGGTGGTAGAAGTAGTTGTAGTAATAGTAGTAGTAGTTGTAGTAATAGTAGTAGTAGTAGTAGTAGTAGTAGTAATGATAATTGTAGTTGTAGTAGTAGGAGTAGTATTCTTTGTAGTAGTAGTAGTAGTAGTAGTAGTAGTAGTAGTAGTAGTAGTAGTAGTAGTAGTATCAGCAGCAGAAGTACAAGTAATAATACTGACCGGAGTAGTAATACTATTGATCCAAATAATATAATAAAAAGTAGTAGTAGTGACAGGTGATATCATTAATGCTTGTAGCGGATTTTGCTGCGGGGTTAGAGGACAACAAATTACTATCACCTGACTATTATACTTATGTTTTGTAACTCAATTCTCGATCTCAAAAACATGTGTCTAAAAACGAATGACCCTCATTATTTGCTATACAGCTTCATAATTGTAAATACCGTTTCTGACTTTTTCATTTCGACAGAATTAAACGTACAACAATAACGTCGAACTTTTTTCAGTTCACCCTGATCTATATGTCACAATAGTTCATCAGCTGAAGGTCCCATGTCGCTCAGTGTTTAGAGAAACAAGTAAATAATGCTCCATTTTCTAGGGTGCTTTGTAAAACAAAATAAAAACACATAAACCATTACAACCATTTTGATAAATATTTCTCCTTCTATTTTTCTGATGAACCAATGAAAAGATAATGACATGATATTGACCAATTAATAATTTATGGGAAAACGTGTGTATGAACTAAAAGTAGTTCGTGTCCCATTGTGGCAATCTGAATCTGTCACAGCGAGCCATAAGCATTCAACACGATTTATGCTATTGGTAATTCCTGGGGAACAATCAAGTCAATACAGAGCGAGCTAGGCACAAGGGTACGATAGGTAATGTCATGGTGTAATCGGCCTTGCGCCTCTCTGCGTGTGGCTTGCGTCGGGTTTCGCAGACAATCCTTGCGTCGGACGCAAGGAGGTACTCGCAAGAGGTCGCAAAAGTTGGCACGCAAGCCGTCGACACGCACGGCCGGTTGTGACCAAGGCATAAGACGAATTATTCCGAAGTAGGCGATGAAGTAGGAGTGTTACAACGATAATAGGCTACGAGCCATTCCTGGGAAACGACGTAGCAGGATGAAGATCGCCAATCAAGTCAATGCAGAAGGAACTAGGCGCAACAGTGATATACGGAAGACGAATCAATACGAAGTAGGCAATGAGAGGTAGCGCGATAGTGATAAGAAGCGCAACGGAATTAATTGAATGCACGTTCGTTATCATGTTACTGCCTTAACCACATTAACAACTCCACCCGCACAGCAACAAAAACCTACCTCTTTGGATGTTTAGTAATATGGCTAACTGAAAAGTCAAATGTATTTTAAGGAATAAAGACATGAAGAATATTATTTCTTTTTATACCATCGCTTTCTGCAAACTGAATTAAGAGGTTGACAATCAAACCAACGTATATATAATATGCACTAACTCCACTCCACGGTGAGTTTCTTGGCCGATGTTCGATGTCGGCTCGGAGTCAAGACCATGCAGATAATCGCCCACCTTCTACCAGGTACCCATTTATACTCCTGGGTGTGGAGCAGCAATGTGGGTAAAGTGTCTTGCTGAAGGACACACGTGCCAGAATGGGGCTTGAACCTGGGATAAGGATGTCTTAAATCACAATTAGCAACCACAACACCATGACACGTCCTCTTCTCAATGTCTCAGAGCCAAAACATATAAGGGTTTGAGGAAGGAAAGATTCGTACACCCTGTAAGACAGTATCATTTATCACATTATACATACATTTTTTTTTCATACGTGATCCAGTATTCACAATGCTTCCCTTTGGACCCCTCCACAAAAAATATTGTTTATAATAATGAACTGTGTTTATTATGTTTTGTTTGTTTTTTGCGTTTACTGTACTTGAATGTATGCATTGTTGTTCTTGATTGTTTGTTTTTGTGGACAAAATGAATTTAATCGTGGATCTTGAATCTTGGAAGTGTGTTCTTTCATTAATTATTCACTATTACAAGCCACAATTACTCTATGCGAGTAAAATAGGTCACGTTCTTTTCTCTACTCGTCATAGATCATTACATAATCACCTCGGGCATGTCGGGGGTAGTGTCAACTCCTTAATTAGCGGAGGTCGATCCTGGAACCGCTGAAACAAGGAATGTAGGAAGGAACCTTGCATTGTCTCTCAAAGCCTTGGACTGCTAATCCGTTCATCAAGGAAGATCACGACAACGTACCTGGTAGGAACTAACATTGATTGAATGTAAAAGCATTGCATTTATTTGTTGTATGGTAGTACTTAAATATGTGTATGAACCTGAAGGTTAATAACATGATAGACTGAAGGCGTGAATAGACAATGTGGTGATATGAGGTAAGATGACTTGTTCTGTTTTTGACGTCCAAGAATAGTTAGATAGGGACGTATTTTACATGAATTAAGATATGAGTCAGTACCAGATCCCCAAAAAGAAGAGGCAGGAACAAGAGGAGAGGATTGAGGATACAAGATGAAATAAATCCAAATAAAAGCAGTTGATATATAAAGAAAGGGGGAAGGTAAGAGGAATGAGAAGAGGAAAAGGAAAATAAAGTATAAGAGGATGAGAAAAAGGGAGTGGAAATGGGGGAGAATAGTACAAAGAGAAGAAAGAGGAGAAAAGGCAGGACAGGGGAATCATTTTGAAAAAGGAAATAATGAAGAGGAAGAAGAAATTAAGAAAAAATGAAAAAAAATGAAAGAAGAACTTTAAGAAGAAAAACAAAAATAGAATAAAGAAGGAAAGAATGAAAAGAGAAAGAGAGGGTATCGCATTTTCAGAATATTGGAGAAATCAAATATCAAGACAAAATGCAGATTAATGAAAAAAACATGTTTAAAGGGAATGTCAAAAGGAAGAGCGTTTCGCAATCAAGAATTTCTAAAGACCTGATACGAATTACAGTAGGAACAATGTTACCACTGTTTGAAAAATAAGTTCGATTGTTGCTTCGCCTCACCCAAATACATCGTTCGTGCTCCGATCCCAATCATATAGATCAATTTCCATCCTCAAAGAGATTAACTCTAATGTTTTTTTCTCGCCTATGACGTCTTGATGGGACGCATTACAAGGATTTATTACAGAGCTTTCCCTTCGAGCCCGATTGATCGTTTATAATTGGCCGGTTGGCTGGCTGTAAATGGGGGTGATGGAGGATTAATGGGAAATTCGAAGGCAGCGTTTGGAAGTGAAAGAAAATAGGGATGGATCCCTCTTTCCGAGGTATCCGCCACGACCTGACAAAAGGACGCGAAAGACACTTTACCCCAAATTGCGTCCAAACATTGTATGTCCAATTTATTACACCCAGAGTT
>OZ022591.1:10189080-10229080 GCA_963669155.1 Arbacia lixula | reverse complement strand
ATCAGAACAAACAAAATGAGACTCTAAATTTCTGTTGTTTTTTTCTGAGAAAATGTTGCCACAAAAACATCTTCGTGATTGTTAAAACACATAATTTGTTCGGCGGAATCAAGATTGGGTTCAGGGAAAGGAGGTTTATTAGTATCCCTCCTTAACAGTATCCGTGGTAATACGAAGTTTTTTCATGAGCATAATAACATGAATAATGCAGTAAAAAAACTGCATGGTATGGTATGTACGGTATCATTAAAGCCAGTCGTGACGGACTCACAGTCGTAGCCAATCAAAGTAATCAAACCAGTCGCTAGGATTTCCTTTCATTGCTTTGAGTTATGTAACACAGGAAAGATAACATAGAGAGACTTGGAAGAAATCTCCACAAGAAACCACTCTATATTAAAATGTAAGGAGTTGTTTCGATGTTATAGTGCGTTGGCGTTTTCTTGGTAACGTGCATTCAAGAGCCCCAGCTTTGTCTATTGCAATGAAAGGGTGGGGGGGGGGGGGGTTATGGGAGATGGAAAAGATAGATACATGTGATGCACGTTTTTCCCCACTTATTGTCCTGGCTACACAAACAACAGAGAGTCTGGCAGTATGATTAAAAATAAAAGCATCTCCATAACGTTCAAGTAACCAAAGTATCCAACATTATTTGCATTGAAATATATTTTAGTATTCTATCTAGGCTTTGATTTAAAGTAACGGTCGCGTCATGCTTAAATTGAATTATCTGGCGACCCCAACTGAAGCTCTGCTTTTCGGGTTTTCGCCTCCTTCAAATTTGTGTCGAAATATATACTGTATTCGTTACTATGTCAAATATTATTTTGTATCTGTTTGAAGGAAATAAATGGGATTTTCAATTCAATTCAATCCAATTGTCCTGTTTTTGCCACGATCAATATATAGGAAATATATTGTTAATCATTAACGCCCTTAATTATTTGTATGCCAGACTCTACGCGGCTATATAGGATAAATGTATATTGAGAGTAAAATGACACTGAATATGCACGTTCACCCTTTGTGCGTCAGGAGTGCATTTTGTCACCGACATTGCACATAGTCTCATTGAGCAGTATGTTATTTGAATTTGAATTCATTAACAACAGCAACAATAGCAATACAAAAAAAAAACTTGTAACGGGTATGTACATGACTGAATTAACAAAGAAAGAAAGAAAGAAAGAAAGAAACAAAACTGGTAAGAATCTGACAATGAATGTAGAAATAAAGCATGTTACTTGTGATGCAGTCTTTTTAAACAATTTTGTACAAATGTGAAAACGTTGATAATGAAGTTGTTAACGGGAATCAGAAGTTAGCAGAAGTGCTCGTCGAGCCTGATTCCTTAAATCCTTAAATTATCTGGCACAGAACAGGTTGGGGGCCGATAGAGGCCACAAACAAAGTGGAACTCGGCTGACTTTGCTGAAGAGGCAACTGCTGGAATTACGGAGTCGAGGCAGGGAGACTTGCTGTAGACTTCAGCGGTGGCGCTGCATGAAAGTGCCCGACACCGGCCGGTTGGGCGATGTCGGAGACGCGGATCTTGAATCGTATTGTTTTATCCAGATTCTGAAACCGATGTTGTTGGTTTTTTTTCAATTGCGTATGTTTGTATAGTGTGTATATGTGCGTGTGTGGATGAATGCCCACGCCATGGTGTGTGTGTGTGTGTGTGTGTGTGTGTGTGTGTGTGTGTGTGTGTGTGTGTGTGTGTGTAATTTTTATAGTAGGTGTGTGTGTTCACTGTGTGTTTTTAATGAGTAAAATTGGTCATGAGTGAGGGTTTATTATCTATGTCTTTACGTATGAGTGTGTGTGTGTGTGTATGAGTGTGTGTGTGTGTGTGTGAGTGTGTGTGTGTGTGTGTGTGTGTGTGTGTGTGTGTTTGAGGATGTGCGTGAGCAACTAAATATAAGTTGCATAAAATGAATACGCAGTGATTCTAAACAATGTAAATTTGGCGCCTAAATGTGGATTGAACTAAAGATAGCGGGGCGGAAGGAGAGGAGGGGCCTACCACGCGAAGGTTATCAATAATACGACAAAAACCGCAGCACGGGGTGAAGTGCACGCCAGAGGGGGCAGGATTTTAAGCCAAATTTATTTAAATCGCGCAATTCCTTATAAGCTTACCGTTTCCATTAAGGACAGTTTTGAGCTCGTGTGCAATTAATTAAACGCTTTACGTCTTAACCTTTGGGGGCAAAGAGGCGTTTCTTGTAAACGTCAGTCGTTTGACGTTAGAGATGCTATTTTTTTACGCGCTTAGCAGCTAATTGGTTCTCTGTATAATCGAGAAACCACGCGCCAAAGTTTCGGCGAAGCCACTCTCTGTTAGACTCCTCCCTCTACCGATTCACCATATGTTCGTTCGCATTTCGCTATATTGTTCACACTACCTACGTAAGGTATTACACACATTCATAATTTCAGAATTGATAGTGTAAAGACGTGGTTGTGACAAGACCGTATTACACACTGTTGACTGGAACTCAAACGCATTCGCCTTACACAATCGCGCACTTTCAAGAGTATATTTTCCGACTCTTTGTAATAAGATCATATTGACATTTGTCTACCTTATCTACTCATACATGACTAACTAACTAACTACTAATAAAAAATAACTTATAAATTACCTTGATTAGTATGATGACCAACATGTGTCTGATTTTGAAATTGATTACAATCATGTTAACAATAGAGGTATCATATCAAATCCCTGACTTCGTCTTAACATAAATTCGCCATGAAATGGGCGTCCATCTCTTTCTATCCTTATCCGTGCTGTACCTTTATCATGGACGTAACACGAGGTAGGGCCTTCTTTTATATTTTCGTATGTTGATTATACACCCATGTTATTCTTACCATTTCAATATCATGTGCAGAGAGATAAAGTGGAGAACTGGTTGAGAAACAGAGCTAAAATACAGAGATACAGAGAGAGAGACAGACAGACAGACAGACAGACAGAGGAAGAAAGAAGGGAAGAAAGGGGGAGAAAGAGGATGTGGAAGGGAAATAAGGAAAAAGAGCAAAAGAATAAGAAAACATAGGAGATGAAAAAGAACATATGTAAGGACATGCTCAAAGATCTTCTTTTTTTTATTTCAGAAAATCCATTAGATCATGGGCCTCTATTCACATCACGTTTTGGCGAATCGGTCATTTACGAGAATTAACGTCCAACGGGGTGTCATCGCATTTGAAAAATGATAGTGATTTGGGTATGGTAGCTACAAAAGGTCCGCATACGAGTGTATCCCAAAAGAGACATAGGGTGAAATATTACATTGTGTACAGGCAAAACAACAAATTATCCGGCATGTTTTATAGGGTATACACGCGTCATAAGTCAAAGAAACGCGATGGCGTCGCGTTTTATAGCGGAAGCTAGCGGGTCCTTAAAGGGCAACGGAACACTTGTATCGGGTTTATGTCAACAAAAAACAAACAAGATGTAAGAAAAAGAACTGACACATCTGTTGTTTTATCATGATCGACACATAGACATCCATCAACATGGTTATCCTATGATGATTATCAGTTGCCAATAGAATAATTACATATTATTACAAAAAATCCGAGTTAATATTGTTCCTTAAATAGATAGGCATATAGTATTCCAAGTTTCCTGTGTAATTTGAAAAAAAAATGACGTCTTTGTCTATGGTCGCAAGCTTCAAACGACCCATAAATGTTCCTCCAAAGCTCTCACGTTACATTGTGATCACATTGTATCATCACGGTTAAACTATATTCGTACCATCATGTCAATGTTTTCCCCATAAATATCAAATAAAAGAAATGAAACGACCGTATGGCTCTAATTTCGTTAGTGCGTTATATTTCTACCAGTCTATATAATAATACATTTAACAGATATTCACCAATGCGTATGTTGGACAAGAAAAGTAGACGGTAATACAATGATTCAAAGAGAGAAAGCTTTAAAATGAGAGTTTGTTAAATATGTCGAATTGCGCAATATATAGGTAGATTGATATTGAAGTCCCAGTGTCACTAAAGAATGACTAAAGAATGACAGAGGGAAATAGAAAGGGAGGGGGAGAGAATGAACATGTGTTTTAGAGAAGAGAGTTCGATAACGAATGTGTGAGAGAGAGGGAAAGATGATGCATGAGAGAAAGAACATGGGGAAGAGAGAGGGAGAGAGAGAGAGAGAGAGAGAGAGAGGGAGAGATGATGCATGAGAGAAAGAATATGGGAGAGAGAGAGAGAGAGAGAGAGAGAGAGAGAATGCATGTGTAATGTATGCGTGCGCACTCGCGAGTGTATATGTGCGCGTGTGTGTGTATGTGTGTGTGTGTATGTAAGGATAACTAAAATATATGTATGAAAAATTTATTTTCTTTTGTTTATCGAAAATTATGTGAAGAGAATATTTTTGTATTTGTGGCTGTATGTATCATTTGACATGGAACATAATAAAAGCTATTGAAAAAAAAAGTTCGTATGTGTGTGTGTAAACGAGAGAAAGACGAATAGAATGTGTGTGAGAGAGAGATGAATAGAAAGAGAATTATGCACTATCGAATGTCAATAATGCACACGTACGAATGCTACCATGGTTACAGGCATGATAGCATAATTGACCCTTCGCTGCTAGAATTTAACCCTTACATTACCAGGTAATGATGAACTCATGGGTTTACTGAACATAATCATGCCAATCGTCATGAAAGACTTTTACAGGTCGATGCAGCGACAGTGACACCGAGGGGGCTCTGGAAAAGGAAGAAAGAGAGAGAGAGAGAAAGAGAGAGAGAGAGAGAGAGAGAGAGAGAGAGAGAGAGAGAGAGAGAGACAGACAGACAGACATACAGTATATACAGACAGACACATAGAAACAGACATATCGATCCAAAACAAAGACTAACCATTGACATCCCACCGAATATTAGCCGAGAAGAAAAATATCGTGCAATATCCTCATTTTTTTAATGTCAATATTGCATCTTAATCACGACAATCGAGAGAGATCGAAAGACCCCGTGACATTTGGTAACAAAACGACCCCTGGTTTGGTCACGAGAGAGCGTAGTTCGATACGGCTGTCTTTGTGTTATTACTAAGCAACAAACATGTGGTTAATCAAGTATGTAAACTTATATCCCCGGGTTTTTGTCTATTTCTTACGCCTTATTCCCATTGAGGGTTACTGAGGGCAAACCATATTGATGCTTTTAATTGTGATATCGGCCCGGCCCCCGCAATTCGAGCGAGCAAATTTGAGTGGGGAAATGAAGAACCTTTCCATCGCCACCACATACTTCATTCATAATCGTCATCATATACTTGGTCTTTTGAGAAACTAATAGACATCTTTTGGGTGAAAAAGCAAACAGCCATGAATGCCTATATCTACCGTGCGAGCAGCGTGGTATATAGAACCCACGCCATGTGGCTTATATATTTCTCAATTTCGCGTGAGAAAAAAAATAAACAGGGTTAAAATGTCAGCTCTAACTGTTTCATCAAGATGTGGCATTAGGTAAAATAAGGCATGACCTAGTATTCCCGTTTGGTTGGCGACATTTGTTGAATAGCTAAGTTGACTTTTCGGAGGAAAAGGAGACGAAACGTCTTAAAACATTGCCAATTTTATATTACCCGCCTGGTACATACTGCGAGCTACACTGTAAATAACCACACGAGTATCGATGCCGTGTAATAAACAATTGCTATATTTCCTTTATCATAGCAACTACATGTATTTGACTTCAATATTGCACTATTTACGCAAAATCGTTCCCACATTTACGTTTATTTCATATCCCTGCTAAACATCCACATTTTTTCTTACTAGAATACGTTGAGTTAACATATCTTAAAACAAAACAAGGTGATTCAAGAACCACCAGTCTCACCTGATTTCGCAATCGATAAATAGTGTTAATTTTCTTTTTCAAATATTTAAAATGGTGCCGAGATGACCTTTGACCTCATTATCCTCATCAATACAGGTTTATTTTATCCAAGGATCATTTGTACCAAGTGAGATCACAATTGATGCAGAAATAAAGAAATGAGAGCAAGTCAAACGAAAACTTTGAGAAAAATGATGCACACGGCCTCATCATTTGAGCTTTTGACCCCTAGATGACCTTTGACCCCATCATCCTCATGGCGTCACATGTGGTATTACCCCAAAGATCATTTGTACCAAGTTTGATCACAATTGATGCAGAAATAAGGAAATGAGAGCAAGTTAAACAAAAACTTCAACATTATTGTAACAGAGGAACAGACCAACAGACTAACAAACTAACAGACTAACAGGAAAAGTGATTACAGAACATGTACTAGGTCTCTGCCGAACTTTGTTCAGGCGAGACAAAAATAGAATATGCAATCACCGAAGACACATTTGTTGTGATAGGAAATTGCAGTTAGCAAATCATGTAGATACATGCTGATTAATCGAATAGAACTGATAATAAGCGATTAGTCGATTACTATTCCCATTTTCAAAAGAATGTTTTATTTTTAATTGCGTACATGCTTATAGTTTTGGACGAAACCCGTAAACTAACCGTACTGTACAGGTGCATCTGTTTTGGGGTGCTTACAAAACTTTCTTGATGAATCTGAAATGCCTGATAAGGTTCTGAACAGCAGAGGAAGGGAATGGTGAGAAAGACGCGACAGGGAAAGAGAAAAGGGGAGTGAGAGAAGTTAAAAGAGAGATAGAGAGAGAGGGAATAAGATCAAAGGAAAGGGGGAAAGGTGAACATCTAAACAATGCAGAATACGATCATTAGAAAATGTACACTCGAAAGGTTCTACTTTTCTACATATTTTCATTTCAACAATCGAAATGTACAACCAGTCTTTTATGATATGTTAAAGTATTATTTCTTTAATTTTTCCCTGGACGGTTGTCTGTATACAATATATACTGTTCTGGCATATGTATTTTTTAGGTTCGTTCATGACATTGTAGTACATGTATTTGAATATGTATGATAAGCACACAGTGCTTGTTCGCTGATGGGGGATACCAAACTTAATAAATGAATTAGTACAAGAACATATGTTTAATACTTCCCTTGTATATTTTTTTTGACGAGCAAATGAAATTAAAACGGAATATGTTAACCCATATTAACATAAATCAAATTAACAAATTGAAAACAGTCATAGGTCAGTCAGTCACTAAAGCACACGCATACTCGATCCAATTTGAAACAAACAAACCAAATATTCATAAAGGTTATGCTAAGTTTGAACACTCACAATGAATGTTGGGTTTAATGATGCAAGCTGCATTGACAACACATCTTATTCATGCTTTGTATTAAAGAGCTAGATAAAACATCTTCATACTGAATGTCACATCAGTCACATACAAACACTATTGAACGAGGGATACTTGATACAAGTTCGACCCAATTATAAATCTACAGTGCACTCCCGTTTTAACGAGCACGGATAGAACGAAGTGTTGTTATAACGAAATCATAATTCAAACAATGCATGTGCAAATCTACATCTTCACTCATAAGTTTAGTAAGATTTCGTCTTGGTCTCGAGCACTTCGTCATATCGGGAGTGGACTGTATCATACAAAGTTTGCGCGTGAACCTGGATTGAAGGTCATTTTACCACAAAATAATACACATTAATTGCCAGGACTTGTCCAACGAGGGTTTAAAACAGGCAGGGTAAACATCTAGAGCACCATAAAAACTCCAGGGAAACTATCAGCGTGAAGACACAAAATGCGATTTCATTTACAATCACATTTTCGTCCCTGTGTGCTGAGATAAGTTCCGAGAGCATACATTGATATCTAATATTCCAAATTACTTTTGAAACGGGTCTAAATACCTTTGGGAAATTCTACTCGGCGAGTGAATTGCCTCTTAGCTTTGCATTGTCACAAGATTCAATGGTATGAAGTACCAAATGGAAGAAACACCCCAGGACAAAAGGATTTGTATAGACCCTAATCAAATCACAGCGTAGATATGAAAAGGGAAGATCTGTATTATTTTCTTAAAACCTGTTTCACTAGTCTCTGAATTTAAATTGTGTGTTGCCAGTTTCCTTTATTAGTTTCTACATGTGACATACATGGTGTTGATTGTGTATGAATTATACACAACTTACAGTTAAAGTCTGCAAATTGGCAATGCAAGATTTCAGGGCTAGTTTCTATGATTGGTCAAATTTGCCTGTTTCCAATACAGGAAGACAACATGTTCAAAAGGACAATTATTGTCTTCCACCGTCTCCTTTAATAGACTTCATATAGGCGTTTGAGTGTACATTCAACTCCATTCACACAGACAACGAATGAGTCTAATGGGGAGGGGGAGGAAGGGGGGGGGGGTATTTAAAGGTACAGTGAAAAGCAAATGAATCCCAATTCACTGACTTGTATGGTCAAATGAAACATTTATTATCAGCCTAGTGGGAATTCACCCAATGACGTGTCTGCAAAATAACACAATAACCTAATTTGGAGCATGGTGGACTGCATGATATGTGGCGATGATATACATCTTTGTTATTGCCTGTTCCGCTTTGCTGTGAATCTGTGCTTTCTTCAGTAGGGAAATAAGATTCTACTTCAAACTCAATCATGAAAAGTATTCTAAATCTGCTGCGCATCTTTTACACGCACACACACAATTATGCATCACAACAGGGAAGCACAGCTGATGCTACCAATTTGGTACCACCACACCCACACCCACCCCATAGCCACTCAGTCACCCCACCCTCACCCCACCCTCACCCCACCCTTACCCCCACACGCACCCCGTTCATCCCACATATATATATATGTTAAAACAAATTATCATCTCTAGTTGATTATAGATCAACTACTTTGTACAAAATCTAAAATAAAATTACCTGACATGCATACATGATACGTATACAGACTTGCTACAAAATGAGAAAAAGACCTACAGGACTACATTGCTAATTTTATAAACAGTTTGCTGTTTATAGAACAATTACTTTGTACAAAATCTAAAATAAAATGTCAGATACGTATACATGAAACGTATACAGACTTGCTACAAAATAAGACACAAAGCCTACAGGACTTCATTGTTAATTTTATAAACAGCATAATTCATCATGCATTATAACTTCATATTGTTCCTTGCATTCTAAAAATACCAATCCCCTACCCACCCCCCCCCCCCCCCTCCCTTGATGCAATCCCTGGACTAAATGAGATTGCCTTGTATGCATCATAGGTAAACATGCTTGAGGTAAAACCATGAAAACTATTGACGGTTACAGCCGAACACACACAAAAAACTTCACCATGACAATTTCTTTTGTGTGGGCGAGTACAATCAGGCTACATTCATCACTAATTCACACACAGAATTGGGTCCAAGAAAACAGGGTATTTCTACACACCATGAATTAAACATGAAGTCTATGAATTATTCGAAGAATATCCATCTCATCATGAATCTCGTAACTAATTCATGAGGCTGCTTTGCATAAGCACCGTTGACAAAAACTTCTGGACAATTTGACCAAAGTCATGATTTTTGCACAAACATGTGTAATGTACTAGTACTCATATGGTATTTTTCTGAACACTCATGTTTTATATGTAGGGTAATAGCTTAATAGGCTAATAGATCGATGATATATTAATGAGCTTTTTTGTATTCCCAGCACTCATGACTTACTCACAATATTATTCATGAGATGCATTAATTTATTTGGCTCATGACTTATTCATGAGGTGCATAATTTATTAGGCTCACGAGATATTCATGAAGTTCACCATATTCCTAAGATTTCATGAACAGCACTCATGAATTACTAGTATTAATGAATATCATAACCTATTCATGACGCTCATGACATATTCATGAAGCTCAAGACTTATTCATGAGATTGATTATATTTTATGCAATGCTCATGAATGATTCATGAGGCTCATGACTTATTCATGACCCTTTCTCGATAGAGCCGGTTGAACTGCTCGAGGAAGATGAAGGTGAGGACAGTGTGGGGGCCCAGTCTGGTGTAGTACGGGGTGAAGCCCTTCCACAGGCTGAAGAAGCCCTCGCTTCGTATCGTACGACCCAAAACATCCTGGTTGTTAAAGAACAGGAAGAGAACAGAAAACATCAATGGTTAGAAGTGACATGGTGAGAAAGTTTCACTTCCTAATGCAGGTCCCATTTCATCCTGATTAGTATGGAACAGGAAGAAAACAGAGACCATCCATACTTAAAATATGACAGGGTGAATAAGCCTTCCCTTCATATTGTACAGACATCCTGGTTGTTAAAGAAAAAAAAAAATCAGTAAACATCAATTGTTGAACGTGACAGGGTAAGAAAGTTTTCACTTTGTATCGCGGGTACCAGTACATCCTGGTTACTGTAGAACAAACAGAAAATTGACAACATCCGTGGTTAAAATATGACGGAGTGAATAACTCTTCGCTTCATATTGTTCTGCCAGCAACCAAGGACATCCTGGTTATTAAAGAACAAGGAGAGAACAGAAAAAGTCAATGGTTAAAATATGACAGGGTAAGACAGTTTTCTCTTTGCATCATGGGTACCAGTACATCCTGGTTGGAATAGAAGAGGAGAAAAGAAAACTTTGATAGTAAGATTATGATAGGCTAAGGAAGCCTCCGTTTTGTATCGCTCAGTCAAGGACATTCCTGGTTGTAAAAGAACAAGAAGAAAAAAGAAAACATCAATGATTAAAACATGACAGACCATTAGAAGTCTTTGCTTTGTATCATGGGTACCAGGAAAACATCCTGATTGGTAAAGAACAGGGAGAGAACAGAAAACATCTACCATAAGATATGATAGGCTGAACAAACCCCGCTTCATATCGCACGTCCCACGATATCCTGGTTAGTATAGAACAGGAAGACAGCAGAACACATCATTGGTTAAATATGACGGGTTAAAGATGCTTTGGCTTCATATCATCTTTTCTGGGTCATCCTGGCTGTTTAATAAAGAACAAAAGAGAACAGAAAACATCAACTGTAAAAAGTGACAGTGTAGAAAATTCCCTAGTTTCATTGTTATGTTCATCCTGATTGATAAAGACCAGGGGGTGTAATCAGTAGATCTTGTTAAGCCTAGCACGGCTAGGCTATCCAGGTTTTATACGGCCCCTGGCAACGAACAGAAAACACAAGAGGAAGATAATATAATGAATACAATAGATTACATTTTTATATCTTTGCTGATGTGCAGTGGTATTAAAAAAACAACTTTTAATGAACTCTTGAACTGAATAACAATGCTCATTCTTTGTATCATACACATATGCTTCAGGAGAACGTGAGAGATTGAATATAGCAAACCATACAAGAATGCGGCACACTCAGGCTTATGGCTTTACATATAAATATAGCCATATAAGGTAAAATGAAAAAGAAGGGTGAAGAAACGGTTACAGTTCAATATTCCAAAGGTTCGTTTATTCCGAAGGTTCGTTATTCCAAAGGTTCTTAATTCCGAAACACGTAAATTGCCTATACCTCGATGCTCGTTAGTCCGAAAACGAAAAAGGGTTTGTTAATCTGAGCCGTTGTTGCGTAACGTACGAAATAACGAGTGCTTCCCGAAGAGACCTTCGCTTTGTATTTTACATCCCGATCAGTGGTTCTACCCATAACCATTTCAGCTTTAACTTGCACACTATCTGTACTCCAAGATAGTTTTACCTCGTATTATGTTTGTCAAGCAATTGTCAATTTTCTTTTGTAAATGTACTTTGTAAATTATGCCCTGTATTTTGTTGATAAACATGTATCCTGGGCTCTGTGTTACCTTGTGTTCTATATATCTATATATTTGAATAAAAGGATTAAAAAAAAAAAGAGCATGATGTTTGTTTCAGGCATACTACAGGCATGGAAGTAACAATTATATATCCAGTAAGACAGTACTTTCAATGAAAGAAGAAAAAGCAATGATAGTATGAGTAAATGTGAAGAATTGATATAATTTCTTATATCTTTATTTACACAGCCCAATAGATTCTATATCAGCCCCATATCAGGACCATGAATATTTATATCTTTTATAATCTTTATGCTGTCTTACCTGAATAAAATGGACTAAAATTTTGATAGCCAACATGAAGAACGGATGATAAGCCAACATTTGCACCCCCCTCCCCCCCATTTCTCCCTGTCCGAAATGAAACTCCCCAAAATATCACATTGGTGCATTTTACCATTTAAATCATGCTAAAAATCGCTCTGCTTTTTAAAGGGACCGCGGGAGGTTCTCTCCCTCCTGTATTTTCTGTATCATGTATACTTTTGTTGCTCCATTGCATTGTTGTGCTTTCTTTGTGTGTTTTTTGTAATTTTCTGTCATTCTTCTGTATCTTCTTGCCAGTGGAGGCCAATTTTCTGTATTTTTATATAGACAATAAAATTGAATCTTGAATCTATGTAGAATTAAAGTACACATCAAATTATAGTGGCTGGCATCTTTGAAGCAGTAATGTAAATGACAACAATAAAAAGGTGATTATTTGCTGTTCATTATCTGTCAGGTCATGTAGCATTCATAACAACCGCCATTCACGCATACTGCACATGTGCGTTAACAATCAACTCAATTTGACTTGTAGTGTCTCCACACAAATGCACATCGTCATCATTCACTTTAAAAGGATACATTGAAAACCATGGTAGGGATAATATATATACAGAGAACATACTTAAATTTCAAAAGATGTAATCATTGTAGAGATCTCTCTAAGGGAAGATCAGTTAAAAACAAGTGGATGACCTCGGAAGAAAAGATTGCAATTTCACATTGTCACAACTCCTTAACTGCTTCTAGTCAACAAGTTTGTTTATAAAAGCTATGAATTTTATATCGGCTTTATACGGGGGAAGAAGTGTCAATTTGCAACTCTTGCTCTTCCTTGATATTAATCTTTCACACATGATAAGACTCACAAATGCACATAGACATTATTATTTTTTACCGATTGAACTGATGTCATAAGCATTTGTTCATTAGTCATTTAAGTGCTCGCATAATCTGAGAGACTAAATCATTTGGGGAAAAAAAGTGAGTGTGGGGTAGTTATGTAATCAAGAGAGTGGATCAATATATACAGAGTCCTGAAGCTTTTTTTTTTTTTTAATAAGACCTTCATAATCATCATTGTTGAAGTACATGACAGGTGAAAGACAATGTTACTCTTTTGAATATTTACAACTAAATAGAACTGGAGCTATCACTGATTAATGCCTCTTCAACCATAAGGTTTGGAGGCCGCAAAGTACTGGAAAAAAAGAGGTGCTTTGCATGACAAATGTATATGGTGAAAGGGGTACAAAGATAGTACAGGATCTGTCAACTTAGCTTATCTCAATGTGTGTCACTTGTGCCCTTTTTCACTTGTAATACACACACATCCCATAGAGCAGCAGTTCAGCTGGCGCACAAAAGACTTATGTCCCACCGTCCTCCAAGATGCACAATATGATTGAATTGATTCATTAGGTACCTAGCATTTATAGATACTCTTTCTTTCCCATTTTTCTCTCCCTTTCTCTTGTTCTTTCTCTTTCTTCAAATTCTCTCTCTCTCTCTCTCTCTCACTCCCTCTTTCTCTTTCTTTCTTTCTCTCCCTCTTTTTCTACCTCTCTCCCACTTTCTCTTTCTTTCCCTCTCTCACCCCCATTCTCTTTATCTCCCCCTCTCTGCACACAAACACACATACAAGTCACAGTCATGAATAACACAAAGACATGCAACATGTACCAGTACACTTCACACTTCAACACTCACACTGTGTTAGTCAATTAATGAAAGTGCATTTGGCTACTGGCTTGTTGTTATAGAATGGTTATTAATAAATTTTCAGCACCAGTTGGATCACATACGTCACGTAACGATCCACTCCATTTAACACATCATGTCTCAGATACAATTGTGCTCCATGGGGTTTGTGTGCAGTGCTAGTGCATGTACAGTTGAGGCCAAAAGTTTACATACACCCATGGAATTCAGTGAAATTTGTTCGCATGCCACACACGGTAAAATCTAATATATCTTCAGAGATATGAATACTTCCATGACGAATGTGGTATCAAATGAAAGAGCATATCATTTTTTTTCACATGATTGGAATGCCACTGGGATTAAATTATATTTCAATTGGAATTTTCTTTAAAAAACAAGGCATTAGCAATATTGTGTCTCGTCCACTTGCGAAAATAACCAGAAATATCGCGATCTCCGTTGCTACGCAAAAGAAAACTGAAACATACAAATAAGCAACTTTAAACAGACAACATCAAAATCAGGTGCAAAATAGTGACTTTGAATAAATTTGCATAAATGTGCATGAGTAATGTTTGCCTAAATCTACATCAGTAATGCTCACACATGCTCACACAATTCTGTGCACAAGTTAGGAAGCCTTCACCAAGAGTCTTGCAAGTAAACTTTAATGTATGACCTCAAATGACCTTTGACCTTATCATGTGACCTCTTACAGCACAATAACATGCAGGTGCCCCCAGTGCATCCATCATCCAAGTTTGATTGCCATTGTAGCAACATGTGATGAGTTATGTGTGATAAGAGAGTCTTGCAAGAACTTTAACGTATGACCTCAAATGACCTTTGACCTTATCCTGTGACCTCCAACGGTACCATAACATGAAGGTACCCCCAGTGCATCTATGACCCAAGTTAGGTTGTAATCCAAGCAACCTATGTGAAGTTATTTGTCAAAAGAGAGTCATGCAGGTAAACTTTAACGTATGACCTCAAATGACCTTTGACCTTATCCTGTGACCTCCAACAGCACCATAACATGTAGGTACCCCCAGTGCATCTATGACCCAAGTTAGGTTGTAATCCAAGCAACCCATGTGAAGTTATTTGTCAAAAGAGAGTCTTGCAGGTAAACTTTAATGTATGACCTCAAATGACCTTTGACCTTATCCTGTGACCTCCAACGCCACCATAACATGAAGGTACCCCCAGTGCATCTATGACCCAAGTTAGGTTGTAATCCAAGCAACCCATGTGAAGTTATTTGTCAAAAGAGAGTCTTGCAGGTAAACTTTAACGTATGACCTCAAATGACCTTTGACCTTATCCTGTGACCTCCAACGGTACCATAACATGAAGGTACCCCCAGTGCATCTATGACCCAAGTTAGGTTGTAATCCAAGCAACCCATGTGAAGTTATTTGTCAAAAGAGAGTCTTGCAGGTAAACTTTAACGTATGACCTCAAATGACCTTTGACCTTATCCTGTGACCTCCAACAGCACCATAACATGAAGGTACCCCCAGTGCATCTATGACCCAAGTTAGGTTGTAATCCAAGCAACCTATGTGAAGTTATTTGTCAAAAGAGAGTCTTGCAGGTAAACTTTAACATATGACCTCAAATGACCTTTGACCTTATCCTGTGACCTCCAACGCCACCATAACTTGAAGGTACCCCCAGTGCATCTATGACCCAAGTTAGGTTGTAATCCAAGCAACCCATGTGAAGTTATGGATCATAAGAGAGTCTTGCAGGTAAACTTTAACATTTGTGACGGACGACGGACGATGGACGACGGACGGACGACGGACGGACGCCATTTGGATCCCTTAGTCTCGCCTTCACCTCCGGTGGGCGAGACAAAAAAGCAATATTCGTGCCAAATATATTCTATTGTTTGTTATTATATTTTCAAGCATCGTTTCATAGAAATATATATATGTCAAATATATGATATGTAATACATTATCTATCATGATATGTCAACACTGCACAAATAAGTGTAATCTGAAATGCTTGTGTTGAGAAGTAACTAGCACAAATATGAAATGTTTTTGTCAAGTTTTTAATTCTTGATTTGTCTAAAATATGAAGATTTTCTTGGGAAAAATGAAACCTAAATATTTTTCAACTCCTGATAACAAATCAATGTGATGTAGGGGCACGACATACTCATTTGTTTGATATCAAATTCATCAAAAAAGCAAAATATTTTATAAGATACAGGAAATTCTATGATGTTTGGCAAGTGTCAACTTTTCCTTGAATTTCCTGGGTGTATGTAAACTTCTGGGCCCTGTTGCATAAAACTTACCATTGATGGTAACTTTGCCTCCAATGTCAACTTCTATGGAAACATTGAATTTGATTGGCTGTTGGGCGATGTTACCATAGTAGTTACCATTGATGACAGAAGTACCATTAATGGTAACTTTTATGCAACGGGGCCCTGGCCTCAACTGTGTAACCTCAAGGACGCACACAGAATTCAGGAAAGGGGGAAGTGGTGGTAAAGACTATGAAACCCATAATTAATGGAGTGCTGTTCTGCCGTGACCATGGGTCCTATTCCTGTTTGATTTCAAGACACCAGGGCCCTGTTGCATAAAACTTACCATCAATGGTAACTCTGTCATCAATGGTAAATATCATGGTGACATACCTTGACAGCCAATCAAATCAACAGGACCCTTGAATTAATGATCTCAGAGTGATGAATTAAAATTAAACTAAATGCAGACACCGGCGATGATGGAAGAACAGGGTCCTGTTGCATAAAACTTACCAGTGATGGTAACTTTGCTACCAATGGTAACTTCTATGGAAACCTTGAAATTTGATTGACTGTCAAGTGATGTTACCATGGTAGTTACCACTGATGACAGAGTTACCATTCATGTTTAGTTTTACGCAACAGGGCCCTGTTTTGCGATAATTACATCATCATCATCATCATCATGGTCGACCACGGTCAAAAACACTGTTGGCGATGGTCCTCCACTGATCCCTGTCGTCCATTATTTGTCCCAGTTCATCAAGGTTAAGTCCTGCATCTCTGGTGATCCGGTTTATGTAGTTAGTAGCCGGTCTTCCACGGCCCCGTTTTCCTTGTGTTGGCGCCCACAGTACAAGTTTTGAGACTGGTTCATGAGCACTTCTGTAGCAGTGCCCAGCAAATTTGAGTTGTCTCTTCTGAAGTATTTGAGAGATTCTTGGTGTGTCTCCATAGATTTCTTGAATTGTTGGGTGGTCTTTCCAACTAATATTTCATACTGTCCTAAGCATGCATGTATAGCATCCGTCAAGCCCTTGCTCCAGATATTGGGATATTGTCGCCGCGAATTGCCTGGCGCATAACGTAGTCAAGGACTATGATGAAAAGAAAGGGGGCCAATGTATCACCCTGTAGAACTCCAGCGAGAATGTCAAATTCATCTGTCTCACCATCGGGTGATAGTACCCTTGCCCGTGTGTTGTCGTACATCGGTGAAATAGCCAAAACAATACTTCTGGGGATTCCGTAGGCTCCTAGAATTTCTAGCATTCTAGCACGATGAATAGAATCAAGTGCTTTTTTGAAATCTATGATGATTACAGTCTGTTATCATTAGTCACTATTACCGCCGCTGCAGACGTCACGACCCAATCAGTTGTACCACTCTGCGCATGAATGATTGGCAGAACCCGGCCACTGGATTTGTACAAGTATGTGACGTCGTATCGCCAGTCGTGGGCCCTTACGATCACAGAATAGCGGCAGAATTGTGTCGTCTGTGGTGGAAATAAAGGTCATGAGATGAAAGAAAAAGAAATGGAAAGATTGGGACTTACCATTGCTCCCTTGTACTCAGGCTTGCCGTCAATTATCCTCATGTTCTGGATTCTGAAAACACCAGGGAAAGAAAATGATGGAATTAACATATACTGAAATCTGTCAAATACCTTTTTGTCTCGCCTGAACAAAGTTCGGCAGAGACCTAGTGATCACTTTTCCTGTTAGTCTGTTAGTTTGTTAGTCTGTTAAAGTTTTTGTTTAACTTGCTCTTGTTTCTCTATTTCTGCATCAATTGTGATCAAACTTGGTACACATGATCCTTGGGTAATACCACATGTGTCGTTATTAGGATGGTGGGGTCAAAGCTCATCTAGGGGTCAAAAGGTCAAATGATAGAAGGCTGCGTGCATCATTTTTCTTATAGTTTTCGTTTGACTTGCTCTCATTTCTTTATTTCTGTTTCAATTGCGATATCACTTTGTACAAATGATGCTTGGGTAATACCACATGTGTCTTCATGAAGATGATGAGGTCAAAGATCATCTAGGCACCATTATAGATATTTGGAAAACAACTCAGCACTCTGTATTGATTGCAAAATTAGGCGAGACTTGTGGTTTGTGACCACCTTGTTTTCTTAAATGATGGCATAAACAAGACCTGGATGGAACTGCAATCATGAAAGCCATATGGCTTCACTAGGTCCTAGAAGATATTTGAAATTCATCAATAGCCTGTTGTCTAATGTCCGAACAGCAGATTTTACTGGAGTTGTGCTGCTTAGTATCTGAGTGGAATAAAGCTAGCCCGTATATATGCTGTCTCAGTAAAGAACAGTTTAAAGCACTGTTGGGTTTTCTTTCCGAATATCTCTGAAAAGAGCTGCTGAGAGTGCAAGTGAGCAAAGAGGGCTGATAGAGTGAAGAGGGGGGAGGGTCAGAGTATTCTTTCATAAGGTAAATTGCAGGTCCTTGGGGAAGCAAGACTTTGGCAGACCCTCAAGCAATAAGTGGCATTAGGTAGCGTGTGGTGAAATAAAGGCAATGAATATTGCTAGATAGCTGATTCATTATGTGATATTTCTAAGTATTGTTTAGGAAAGTCCATGAAACAAGGGACAAAAATACATGGGGGCAATTGATCCCCCAAAGGCACAAAAGAGCTCCTCTAAGGACCCAAAGTGCCCCCTTTCTGTGCACACTCAATTTTTTTCATAGGACATAATGGTTACAGTTCGATATTCCGAAGGTTCGTTTATTCCAAAGGTTCGTTATTTCGGAGGTTCGTAATTCCGAAACACGTAAATTGCCCATACCTCGATGCTGGTTAGTCTGAAACCGAGAAAGGGTTCGTTAATCCGAGCATTTATCGCGTAACCTTCGGAATAACGAGTGCTTCCCAACATAATGCAGAGCAGAAGCAAATGTTTTCCTTTGATGATTTCACCTTGAAAAGAAGCCCGAGTAAATAAAGTATTAATTCACCCCTGCACGTCAGTAATTACCAGATATCACGCTAAAAAACCGATCACAGCTCTATGACCTTAAAAAACAATCACTGGATACGCACTTCCTGTCTCTAAGTACATTTAAGTGTATGTGTCGTCAATAGCAACCCTGAGGCTTTCCGTGGCTTCCCAGTGTTTCGCTTCTGCAGAGCGTTTGATTGTAGAAAATGAGTGTTCGATGCTTTGGGGTAAATTTGTACTTACTGACAATGTCTGTATCGTCCAAAAATTGTTTCAATTCTTTACCTAACTTTATCGAAGCTTCTCGAGATTCGAGGGTGCCGCCATTAGCGTCGGTATCAATAATATTAATTATCATGCATTTTTTTTTACTGGCAGCACGCGATATCAACACGGTATCACGTGCTGCCAGTAAAAAAACAAACGCAAGGTAATTAACAAATCAGATTGCAGAGATTCTTTAGCCCATCTTAGAATATTTCAGCCTGGTCAAGGTACTCCAATGAAAGGGTCTCATTCACATTCGTGCCATGACTCATAAACTCCTAACAATGAACCTGACCATGGTTTGTTTGTGAGGAGGGTTTTATTGATTTTCTCCTCTCCTTTTTTTCAATGAACTTCCTTGGTCTACTGGAGGATGTATTGATTTTTTTGTAGGACAATGGGACAAAGGATGTCTATAGGAAAATATGTGGTTGTGCAAAAATGTGAACGAAACACGTCAATGGGTGTACAATAATGCGAATGAAACACATGAAGAGTTTAAACCCTCTCAGTCCATAGGGTGTATTCCCTGTTTTAATTGACATGAAAATATCACAGCTTGGTACTGAGAGGGTTCGCATATCTATGTGTCATTAGAAAATGATGACATCACAAATTCCATGTGGTGCTAGTGTTGTTTTTGTTCATTCCTATGTCCTGCTGTATACACAGCTAAGACTTGAAACACAGGCTTAGTGCTCTTTCTTCAGATGGGGTGGGAGGGAATCTAGGCTAGTTGCAGTGCATAATTGTCCCTATCGCAAATAGAGTTCTCCGAGTCAGACCGCCTGTGGTACTGTAATTTTTGTAACCTTTTATTCTTGGGATGTAAACTTCCTGTTCTGAACGGGCCCTTTCTTTCCGTATACTTTCTACACCCTGAACTCCAAAGTCATACTATATATCGTGTCAAAATCTAGTTGTGATCTCGAGAATAATAATTTTTTTTCCAATCTATACCTGTTCATTTGATAAATGGAAATTCTTCTGCTGAAATGCTTGTGCAAGAAGAGGTATTATGAGTGCACAAGGTTCAAAATGACGAGTTCTGTGCGTTTTGAATGTTTGTTTACTATACCAGACTATGGCATGCAGCAAAACTGGAAGTATACGTCACAAAAGCAATCAATCAGATATCGATGTTGCGAAGTGATATCGCCTGATATCGGCTTCATGCAACAGGAAGAATTGCAGTGAGTGATAGCATTATATCACTTTAATTTTGTACATTGTTTTGTTCATACTTGGCCCCATAGATGGATACACAGCAATGAATTTGGTAAAATACCTCCCTGGAAAGTTATCTGAACTGCTGCATCTTGTGTTCAGCATGTCAATGTTCATTACTTTTCATCATTTTATCCTCTTTCCCCATTTGCATCATGAACATTATCCTCTCTCTTATCTTCCTCTCATTGTTATGCTCGTCTTTTTTCCATTATTACTTTTTTGTCCAAGTTGGCATTGTTTGCAGTGCATGATGGCATTGAAGCAACATTCATGCTTTCTTATTGCAAACTCAAAATTTGGGATGAAGTAAGTTTTGACCTGCCTGACAAAAATGAAACCTGAGCAGTGACCCCTGACCCCATATGAACCACCATTATATATAATGAAAGACACTACTATCATCTAGTGATAGCACTTTCATGATTCTTGTTTTTTATTTTGCGAGATTAAGGATTGAAAATAATTCATTTTTATTTATCAACATTGCATAATCTTCTAAGTTTGCATTCATGCAACACTTTTTTGCCCTAGAATCATGATTCAAAACGCATTTCTGCAGAATCACGATTGCGTTTAGATGAAATCGAATATAAACATGATATAAAACGCAAACATGAAACACAGAAAAAGGGGTGTTTGAAAATGCGTTTCTGCATAATCACGTTTGAAAAAGGTCGCTTGAACGCAACCGTGTTTTGAATTATGATTGTATGACGTCATTGTGTTGGCCTATTTCCGGTGCTAGTCAAGCAGAAAACGCGCACATAAAAGCTGAACTATGTTTCCTGGCTCAAAGTGCGCACTGCGATGCGCACTGGATTGGCCCTAATCCGAGAAGAAACGTGATTGGAGAGAAGGTCGTCTGAAAGCTGACACTAGATGGCAGCATTTCATTAACCTTTCCACTTCCATCATGGAAAGAAGACAAGAAGAAGTGTAATGGACAAATAAAGGATGGAAAGGGGAAATACAAGGATTAGAATTATCAACATCAACAAGCTGACACTAGATGGCAGCATTCCAGATAACTTTACACTTAGATTCATCATGGAATGAAGATGGGAAGAAGAAGTGATGATGGACCAAATAAAGGATGGCAAAGGAAGAAATCAACATCTAATAGCTGACACTAGATGGCAGCATTTCAAGTGACTTTCCACTGAGATCCATCATGGAAAGGAGTCGAGAAGAAGTGATGAACCAAAATAAAAGGATAGAAAGGAGGAATAAAATAATCCAACATCAACAAGCTGACACAAGATGGCAGCATTTTAGATGACTCTCCAGTATCAGTTGAGTTACCATCCTCTACCAAAATAAATATGCCCATACTAAGAAACAAATACAGATTGGGTCCTCCACCTCATAACTATCAAAATTGCCGGACACAGCTTAGTGAATGGGTTATATCATGCCATACTTTACATCAATGACATACTTTTTATTCTTTACCACAAAAATATATGAAATAGCTGAAATATATCAGCTTTATGATTGAGAGAATTCATTATATTGAAGGAGATCCCTTTAAAAATGTGTATCATTTACAGTAGAAAGAGAGAGAGAATCGTTGCTGAATCACATTACTAAGATGAAGCAATAAGGAAAGGAATATACATAGTATTATAGAAGGTATTTTACATGAATTTGGCATTTAAGAGGAGACTCGTCATGAGATAAAAACAGCTACATGTATAATAAATATTGAAAATCAATAGAACATCAACTCATATTTACCTTGTCTTGGCGATATCAACTGGCATAGACGCAATGGTCGTGACCAGACCGCTGATCATGCTGGCACCAAAGTGGCACATCAGATTATCTTGGAAGTAACCTGCGTATGTGAACAAGCACCATAAGAACGCATAATGAAACACATGCATGTTCACACTACACCTTCATACACGTTATTAAACATAATGATTAGCTTTGAATCAAAAGATTCCTTGTTCCTCGATCTTTCACCACAATAACTTGTTATTGACTTATTTTTTGCGACCTAAAGATCATAAACATTTTATAATACGGAACATCATTTAACAATTAACAAAAAAAATAAGAGAAAGGGTTTCCTAGGGATAATTGCAATTCGATTTTTTTCGTTTTCTGGCTCACACCCACTAACAAGGATAGCATTCTGCATCCTGTAAATAAATGCAAAAACAAGCCAGGCGAAAAAAATCTTGGAACCAGAGGGATTTTCACCTGCATCTATTGCCTACAAGTAGCGATTTAGAGAGAGAGAACTAGTGTCAAACTAGTTTATTGAGGTTCTAGCTGAGAGAACTAGTGTCAAACTAGTTTATTGAGGTTCTAGCTGAGAGAACTAGTGGCAAGCTAGTTTAATGAGGTTCTAGCTGAGAGAACTAGTGTCAATCTAGTTTATTGAGGTTCTAGCTGAGAGAACTAGTGGCAAGCTAGTTTAATGAGGTTCTAGCTGAGAGAACTAGTGTCAAACTAGTTTACTGAGGTTCCAGCTGAGAGAACTAGTGTCAAACTAGTTTGAGGTTCTAGCTCAGAGAACTAGTGTCAAACTAGTTTATTGAGGTTCTAGCTGAGAGAACTAGTGTCAAACTAGTTTATTGAGGTTCTAGCTGAGAGAACTAGTGTCAAACTAGTTTATTGAGGTTCTAGCTGAGAGAACTGTCAAACTGTACCTGTGCCTAATAAGAACTGCTTTGCTTGTGAGTAGGAGGCCAGCTGAGCTGCATTCACCACCATCGCCCTGGCTACCGTGGGACCGCAACCCTGGGGATTGAGTGATCAATGGGAGAGAGGAAGACAGGAAGGAAGGAAGGAGAAGGCATAAGAGGAACAGCAGAAAAACAGATGACAACAAATCAGTGACTAATAGTGGAGTGGTATACAAAGGCTAAAAACAACATGTAAATCTGTCAGTCCAGGGGCATGTTGCATAAAACTGATCATTGATGGTAACTTTGTACCCAATGGCAACTTTTATGGAAATCTTGAATTTGATTGGCTGTCAAGTGATGTTACCATGGTAATTACCATTAATGGTAAATTTTATGGAACAGAGCCCTGGGCCATGTTCAATTGTTGAAACTTTTTCTATTGTTGTTGAAGCATTTGTTACTTCAATATAAATATGTTAAACAACTAATTAACATTACTGCTGTTGTCATACTACTAACACTCCATGGTAAGTGAAGACAGTATGAAACACACAGCATGTAAGGAATGCAGTGGGGTGCCAAAAACACAGTCTGATAATCTTCATTAAAATGATATATACATGTACTTATATTTATATCCATCTAGTGGATTAAAATATGATATTGCCAAACCATTTGAAATTGAAACAAATAATAAATAAATTCATCTCAAGAAGTAAGAAAGCTTGTATAAACATTCTTTGAGAATGAATGTGCCACTGAAAATATGAAGAGCCCATAACCTGAAACCTACTCACCCTCCACAGGGTGAAGAGTCCCTCTTCCCGGGTAATCCTGGCCAGGGCGTTGAATACGCTGGTGTAGCCTCTCCTCTCTGCCACTGGTAGTCTGTAGATGACGTTTGATAGCACAAACATTTCAAAAGAGCCATAGAAGCCAATAGACCCATTTCGTAATGTATTCACAACTTTCATCCTAACTGCGTAGTAACGCGTTCACCTGTATCCAGTCATTCAGATTCAATGGATGGAATGCACTTTGAATCTAATAATTGTTGCTACTCGGACAAACTTAGGACAAGCTTTGGGGCTCCCTTTAGTAACGTATTGTTTGAACTACTTGAATAAAATTTGCATACATAACGAAAATGGTCTATCAATCAGTGGCAGAGACTTGTAACTATTGCATATTAATATATCATTGTAATTGTACACATTATGGGATAGCACAAACCACAAATTGCATCCACTGTTGGAAGCGCTACACCACAAACCCTTGTTCAGATGCTAAACAGGCTTTGGTGAGAAATAGCAGAGGTAGAACAATTTTAATGATAATTTCTGCATAGAATCTTGTCACAAAATGAACTTCAACATGCACGATCATACTATCTGGGCCAGGATGCATAGAGCTTGCTCTACAATTATTGTAATAACCATCACAATAGCTCAACTGCTCAACGCTTGTTGGCTGTTTATTTTTTTTTGTAGTTTCAACTGATTGTAACTTAAAATTCAGAATTGGAAAGCTTTAACAGTAAACAACTAAATAATTGCAATAATTATTGGCAATAACTGCCATATATGTACAAAAAATAAAACATATATTACATTCATAAACCACAAATGAATAACACAAAAAATGAGCTCTAGTTTGAGCGCCCTCTCTGTAGACAATATATATCTTGACAGCCGTATCAGGTATCAATTGCTTAGTTTATGGTCAGATAATTGATTAACTCTCTCTGTACCAAGCCAGGAAGAGCTCATTGATCTATGACACATCTCATGCACAAACGGTGCTGAGATGGTTAAGCAGCAAGATGAGACTTGCCTTCCATCCGAGGTCATCCTGATGAGAGAGATTTCAGCTGGTGTTCCCACAAAGGCTCCGACAGCTCCCGATGCCATGCCTGCACGTGCATTTAGGGATATAAACAGCCAACGGTGGTATTCTAAAAACTGTCATAATTGTTGTGATATATACAATAAATGCTGAAACTCTATTAGACAAGGAAAGTCAGTATGATGTGTAGAGAGTAGGGAAATTAAAAATTGACACTCCTAAATAAAAACAAAAAGGACTGTAATAATACAGCGTGCAGCCTGATCTTGGAATTTGCATATTTTAACTCTTTCAAGCTTCACCTTTTCTTGTGATATTACAAAATAATTTCAAGGGACTTCCTAAATTTGATCATTTCACAAACTAGGAGCCCATTTTCGTTTTTGACAATAAGCAACAAAGGAAGTGTACAGCCCAGATGTGACAAAAACTTTCTTTCTGCACTTACCAATGGCTGCCTTGAGAAGAAATGGGGGTGGTTTCCCATCATCCCTGTGTAAGAATACAAAAAAAAACCCAGTCACTTAAAGGGCATATACTGTACTGGGAAGGCAAAAAAGCCTTCAAAATATAATTGTTAGCAATCTTCTTGCCAATGGTCGTAATAGAAGCTTGCTGAAAGTTATTTGCCCTCAAATGATCCACAAATGGAGTAATGAGCGATTAAATCACAAATCCTCAAAATGTTCGGGCCGAACATTGTGAGGATTTAATCATTAATCATTAATTACTCCATATGTGGATCATTTGAGGGCAAATAACTTTCAGTGCTCAAGCTTCTAAAATAGACAATACATGAAGTTAAGACCATTGGCAAGAAGATTGCTAACAATTACATTTTGAAGGCTTTTTTGCCTTCCCAGTACAGTATATGCCCTTTAAAGACAGGGTTTCCCTTTTGCAGGTCCAAAAAATAACATTTTGTAAAAAAAAAAAAAAATATGGAAAATAGAAGAGGATAGTGTATTGGAAATTTCCTTTCATTAATAAAACTGGAAACTGACTTGAAGTAAACTCACTACGATCACTAGATTTGGAGGTTTTAGGCTGGTCATCCAAAACCTAGAGTCTAGAGACAGGGGACCGCTGTGCGCTATGGTCCACTCTACAGTGCACACGTTCAATGGAAGCAACGCCCGTCTAGCACTAACCGGGACAATACGATTATGAAAATGGACTTAGGATCCGTGCCTTTCAAACGTAAAATAAACAAGGAAAGTTTTCTACTTCTCCTGAAAATGAAGCTTTGACTATGAGATTTCATACACTCTATTGGTAGGATATACTTCTGATTGCTGTTTCATTCCTTTTGCAAATAGGACGCCCTATCTTTAAATGTAGCCCGTCCCTTTTGCAGACCTAATTCTAAGAAGCTCCTTGACTTTGTCATCATTTGAGAGTGGCTATATAACCTTTCCCTGGAATCGAAAAAGCATTTTTGAGGAAATAATCTTTGATAATTGATCGAGTTTTCTTTTTTCGCACCCCCAAAATAGTCAAATCTCAGTGAAAACTAGTTAGATTTTCATTTATTCTACGAGAGTTATAGTACCTCTGACATCAAAATTTCACAGTTGGTATCCCAAAGATACGTGCTAAATATGTGCAAACTTTCATGAAGTTTGTAGATGTTTGTAAAAGGGACAGGCCATCTTTGAGCTTCGTTTCACCAGCTCCTCACTCTTTATTCTCTCTTTTTACACTCACTCTCTGAGCAGCTCTTTAAGAATAAGAATTAGAAGGACTAATACACGGAGTACCATAAAACTCATCATAAATCATACATTATAGTGACAATCATTTCATGCCAAGTTCAGAATATTGGGGGAAAAAAATGCAAATATTTCAAATATGTTCTCAGTAAAGAATAGATGAATGATTTTCATCATTGGATTTCATGCAGAGTTGAGAATATGGATACAAACTGTTAAACATAATTTGTCATAGATACATGAGTCCAATATGGAAGGCATCTTACCCTGTTACCATGTCAAATAATGTTGTGTAGATGCCAAGACGTGTCGTAGTGTAGGTGGCTTGCCGGAGAAGTCCCGCTGAAAGTCTGTCATACAGAGGTAAAAATCATTCAGATTCCGTATCGAGATGCAAAAATCAAAGAATGTGCTCACAAATACAGTTTTTATGTAAAAATGACCTTAAATCAAATGAGGATTATTTAGTATTATGAACATCATTTTCACTCTGAACAGATAAAAATGATAAATGAAATATGTTATTTCCTTCCCTTTGTACAGAAAAGTGTAACCAGCACACACTGTTCTCAGGAAAGCAAATCTGTGCATGAATCCACTGATCTACAAGATATCATTTCCAATATCGTAATTTATCTTTCAAATCCAACTATTCTGTCACCATCCTCACCTTCTACCTCCATTTCAATCTATTAAATAAAAATAGTATTGTGTAAATTACAACAATGCATCCCACCATTGATACTAAATAAAATGTTATTATTTGTTAATGTTCATAAAAAGTAATTGGATTAGATTTAAAGGTGACGGGTAGAAGAAGTCATGATTACAGACCACAATCAGGGCTAATCCTTTCTTCCAACATCATCAGGTCCATATTGCAATTAATTTAAATTATTCTTTCCTTGAATCCTTGAATCAAATTAAAAATTGGGCCCATGGTCATGGTAGAGTAACACTCTAGATATTACAGGTCTAGTAGCCTTAACCACTTCTACCTTTAAAGGCAGCCCGTCCCTTTTTCAGATCACCACAAAACCATCGAAACATTGGCAAAACATAGAGAGAAGTGTTAGCAAGCTGTATATTCATAATTTGAAACTGATACATAGTGTAAAATTCAAATAATGCACGTAAACAATGTCTGATTAATAGTCTTTACCTCAGGCTCTTAGCAGTTTGTGTTGAAATATCTGTTTTATTGATTAATCTGTTTAATAAATTATAAAACGCATTATGAAAAAATTGTTCTATAGAAGGAATCATTTCTAAAGTTTGGTAATTACTCATAAAATTAGGATTTCACACATGCATAATAACCACATAGATACTGTAACAAAGACTAATACTTCTTTCGTAGTACTAAAAAAGTCGGTTTGAAATTTAACGGCTGAAATTTTTGTATATACAGAAAGCTTCAACATGTTATATTCTTAGAAATGGTCTTGAATCACACTTTCTTCAATTTACGATCGTGATAGACGATTTCAAATTTTAAGCTTGCAAAAGGGACGGGCAATCTTTAAAGGTGACGGGTAGAAGAAGTCTTGATTACAGACCACAATCAGGGCTAATCCATTCTTCCAACATCATCAGGTCCATATTGCCATTAACTTAAATTATTCTTTCCTTGAATCCTTGAATCAAACTAAAAATAGAACCCATGGTCATGGAAGAATAGCACTCTAGTTATTACAGGTCTAGTAGCCTTAGCCACTTCTACCTTTAAAGGGCATATAGTGTACTGGGAGGACAAAAAGGCCCTCAAAAGGTGATTGTGAGCAATCTTCTTGCCAATGGTCTTAAATTCATGTATTGTCCATTTTAGAAACTTGCTGAAAGTTATTTGATGTCATATGATCCACATTTGGTATAATTAGTGATTTAATCACAAATCCTCAAAATGTTCGGCCCGAACAATTTGAGGATTTGTGATTAAATCACTAATTATTCCAAATGTGGATAGTTTTATGGCAAATAACTTTCAGCAAGTTTCTAAAATGGACAATACATGAATTTAAGACCATTGGTAAGAAGATTGCTCATGATCACCTTTTGAGGGCCTTTTTGTCTTCCCAGTACAGTATACTCCCTTTAAACCTTTGATACGATGCATTTCCCAATATTTAGTAGAATGTCTGATGTCATACTCACCCATTATACATCCCAAAGAAGCCCTCTTGAGCCAGGATGGCTTTGATAGCATGGCCACTGGTCTTGTGAGCCCTGGCAGCCCCTCCCTCACCTACACAAATCACAATTTTAATTAACTCTTTGTGTGCCCCATGTCCCTTCATCACAAGTAATATGTACACTACTCCCATACAGCAGCACTTAAGCTGGTGCACAAAGGGTTAACAGAAAGACAGAGCAAGGCAAATGGCTTCACTTTATAGTACAAAGGATAAAATTACTCTACACAGGCATGGAAAATATGTGTACCATAGAGCATCAAAGTCATGTCATCATATGAGCATGTTGTCAAGCCAAATGGTTCTAAACAAAATCACTTTACTGGTCCGATATTGTCTAGTGGGCCAGTGTCTGGCATTCCCAATTAGAGCTCCTGCTGTGATCACAGCTCTTTCCTCTACCTGCATAGTTTAGAACCAGTTGTCTTGACAATAATGCCCAAATGAAGTCACACTTCGGTACTCTATTAGATTAACTCTCTGGGCTCCATTGGCATCTTTGCAAAAGTAATAAACATATACAGCAACTGTGTATCTGGAACACACAAGGATTAGTGCTGAACCTACAATACATGATCATATAATGTTTTCAAGGATAAACATTGTACACTGCAGCTCAAAGAAATTGGCATAGGGAAAGGGAAAGGGGAGTAAAGGAAGGAGCCGCAGTTTTAAACTACGGTATATTTTGTCTAGTTCAGCATGAAACATGATGCTTTAGCCTAACAAGGCATTAGCAATATTGTGTCTCGCCCACTTGCGAAAATAACCAGAAATATCGCGATCTCCGTTGCTACGCAAAAGAATTGTATCCCTGACCTCAAATGACCTTTGACCTTATCCTGTGACCTCCAACGGTACCATAACATGAAGGTACCCCCAGTGCATCTATGACCCAAGTTAGGTTGTAATCCAAGCAACCCATGTGAAGTTATTTGTCAAAAGAGAGTCTTGCAGGTAAACTTTAACGTATGACCTCAAATGACCTTTGACCTTATCCTGTGACCTCCAACGGTACCATAACATGAAGGTACCCCCAGTGCATCTATGACCCAAGTTAGGTTGTAATCCAAGCAACCCATGTGAAGTTATTTGTCAAAAGAGAGTCTTGCAGGTAAACTTTAACGTATGACCTCAAATGACCTTTGACCTTATCCTGTGACCTCCAACAGTACCATAACATGAAGGTACCCCCAGTGCATCTATGACCCAAGTTAGGTTGTAATCCAAGCAACCCATGTGAAGTTATTTGTCAAAAGAGAGTCTTGCAGGTAAACTTTAACATTTGTGACGGACGACGGACGACGGACGACAGACGACGGACGACGGACGGACGACGGACGGACGCCATTTAGATCCCTTAGTCTCGCCTTCACCTCCGGTGGGCGAGACAAAAATCATTCATGTTTCATGCTGAGCTGGACAAAATATACCGCGGTGTAAAACTGCGGCTCCTTCCCTTTCTCCCCTTTCCCTTTGCCAATTCCTTTGAGCTGTAGTAAGCAAATAATCAACGTCGGTGAAGGTAATGGGACGAAATATCACTTCCGAGGCGATCTGGATGTAGCTATCTTTCCGAAGCTTTTAGCTGAGGAAAGATAGCGTATACATTCAGATCGCCGAGGAAGTGATATTTCGTCTCATTGCCTGAAACCAAGAGTTGATTATTTGCTTTATATTCCACATCTGATACCAACAATCTATAAAATAAATGACAATTTAACGTACAAAAGCATTCGTGTCGGTGCGGCTACATATTCACGCGACGCTCCGAAACCCGGAAGCAAATTGACTTTGTGAACGTTATATAGACTCTACAAATTCCAACGAACACTATGACATGGTGATGCAAATTGTTAAGATTTTGACGGAAAAGCAAGAAGTAATCGAAATTCTCTTACCTGTGCGGTATCGGTGAGAACATAGGTCCTCCGAGAATACTCTTTAATTGTAATAAATTACAGGCAAGTGAAATTCTAGGTCAATTTTGGTACGAGGTGGTAGAGAATTGCACACTTGCTTTGGTGAAGTACTGTGTGGGGGAAATGAAAGGCCTGCATTGCTCTGTACGTACGCGCGCGGCGCAGCGCGCTATAACCAAAAATTTTAATTTCCGCGCGCGCACCGCGGTGTCGTCTGCGCCGATAGTCCGAGCTACGCACTTTTATTTCGCGCGTACTCAAAATATTTATCACGCGTTTGGACTGTGAGGAGTGAAGAGATCAGCGAAACCAAAAAGTACTATCACCTAGAGTGTAACGAACTTTCCTTCTCAAAAAAGTACTATCACCTACAGTGTAACGAACTTTTCTGCTCAGGTGATCAGATGGGAAAAACTACGCTTCATCACGTGATCAACTCTTGACCAATCATATAGCAACATTCTTAGTATGTGGAATATAATGTACATTACTTTACCTGATGCTCCTGGGTATATATCACGAGGGTAATATCACAAGTCAGAGGCCGTAAAACTGGTTTTATACACTTTTGTTTCCAATTCCCCAAAATATTTAAGTTAAAAAAATGCCTGTGTATTGTTGACCAACTTTTATAGAGATACTGCCTCCACAAAAATTCTATCATAGATATTGCTATGAAAAGAAACATCTTATCACACACTCAGGTAAGCCCATGCAAAAATGAACTAGCTGATATAAGGAGAAAAACGCAAAAACAGGGCACATTTTCACAACTATAAGATTACCTACCGCTCATCTGCATTCTGTTTTTGACCAGATCAAGAGGCTGGACGAAGACTGTCGCTGCCATTCTATGAAAACAAACATATGAGCAATAAACAAAAAATCACATATTATTACCAGTAAATGAAAATGAATAATACAATATATAAAACCTTATTCTTATTAAGTCAATCCATTACATATGCAGCATTTCCCCCCTGATAATTAGTGCAGAAGTCTAGTCTAGTGGGACACTTGGATATACATGTACTCGACATCAGGTGGGCAACCTTGGGCCATGGGCCAACTCTCGACAATCAAGCACCTTTCTCTCGAGTGTCTCACATCAAAACTAATCTTCTACATCCTCACTGAACAGTGAATGTTGATTACCTGTCTACATTTATGGCAGGGTAAGCTGATTGCTTACACTGCAATACTGGCATAATAATAATGATAATAATAATAAGAAGAATAAGAATAATATACAAGTGATTAACCAACTTACTAGCTAACCCAAGTCCTAACCTAAAAACTTGTAACCTCCATTCATAAACTAAGCCAGGGTATTATGCACTTTACCGACTTACATCCCAGTTCTCCTAGCAACAAGGTCAAGAAGGATGTCAACGAGTGCCCGACAACAACATCCCCGATAGTTTAGGTCAAGATATGAATTATGATTGCCATGGCAAGGGTTTCTACAACGTCTCGTTAGTTTCCAGAGTGCATAATACCTGAAAGGCTATTCACCTGGCCAACCTGCTAAAGCATACTCAGCCTCAGTAATGAATCCAGGCATCAAGCCATGACAATTCTGAATTTATCTCATTACATCACATCAACATTACATTGAGATCGTCTTTCACACAGACAAGTATTTGAAATTTTGATGTATCCAATAAAGCAACATTTTGGTACATTTACTTTGAAACATTACATAGGCTGATTTATGGTTTGTCCCACCAGCATGACCAGTCAAGGGCCAGGCTTCATTCTAAGTCTAACGGTAGAAGTCCCTGTGTCCATGACTGGTGCCTGGCCCCTAGCCCCGGGACTGCTCCCGCGCAGCGGGAGCGTCCTGAGGGCTCGCCCCCGATTTCCCGGCATGTCGGGTGAGATTAATGAATAATCGACCCGTGCACATGGATGAATTACTCATTTCAAGTATATTTATCACAGTATATGAATGGTTGAATGTAACTTCCATATGTCTGAAGTAAGAAAATGATGGAAAATACTGAGTAACGTTACCAATTTCCCCTTCATGTGTCCGTCTAATCATGGTCTAACAAAACGAAGTCCCTTCCAGACTGCCATCTTGGCTGTTTAATAACTTCGTAGGCATGCGCAAAGTAATATTCATGATGATGACGCTTTCGGTCTGATGACCGTATTTAGCGCTATTGATGAATATGCATGAGAAAAGTGATTTTTTATTGTTTTGATTGTGCAAATTATCAACCTGATTTTCATTAATTGTGTAATTTAAAGTGACCAAAATATGATTAATTTCTATGTTATAAACTTCAGTGGCGGATCAAGGATTTTGTAAGAGAAATAGTTCCGAATCTTCCAACTTTCCTAATACCGTGCACCACTGCACCATCACTGAAATCTAGCTTAGCGGGATGGCGTTATTGGGTTGAAAAAAGTGGCTCTTAAAAACAAAACAAAACAAAAAATTACGGACAAACATAAATATGCAAAGTATAATAAATGCTCCAAAATAAAATTTTAAATATAATGAAATAAAAATTGGAATATAAAATCTGTTCCAATAATAATGAAAAAAGAAAAAACAACGATGTGAAAAGAGTGCTACGGTAATGGATTGTTGTTGAAAACGTAACACACACGAATCGTATAGAGAACTGGCGCATGCGCATAAACTTCAAAAAGTCGGCAATCTTCAGATACATGTTTCCCAGCTGCATTAATTCTGACCGCCGTACGATGGGACGTTTTCAAGAAAAAAAACCCATCATGGACTAAATTCATCTTCAAAGCAACTACGGAAGTATTCATGTAAGTATTCTCCGTAAGTGTGTCCAATAGCTTTACGTTCTGCGCAATATAATTGATGATATTTTACCAACTTATCACTGCTTATCTCGACTACCTTGCACCAATGCTCGGTGCAACGCAGCCCGCTCACTGAGTGAGCGGGCTGGTCGCAGTAACCTGGCCCCCTTCTCACTTCTGACTATATCAAGATAACACAAATGTCTACGAATGGGACAACTACAAAAAAACGGAGCTATCTTGCATCGTCACATATCACGATAACATTGACAGAAAACATATTTTGCGCATAATCATCGAATTTCTAACGTTGAACATACCCAGCTGAACCTCCGAAGAGGAATTTAATGCTCTTTGGGAGTGGAGTTTGTTTGCCGTTAGAAGCCATGGCGAATCCGATTCACTTGCTGCACATAAATCGTACGATCGACACAACTAAAGTTTGCGACCTCAACTTCATGAAAATCGTATCGTATCTTTGAAGGGACCTCACACCTTTTTGTTATTTTCCTTCAAGTCACCGCTGTGGTGAAAATTAAATCTAGAAACAACAGTTTAAGTTTTTGTATATTACTAGTAGCACACACTTTTAGCTTGTATAATGTACTAGTGCACTGGTAAATCCAGATGGGGGCACAAGACGCAAGCACCGCTATATTTTTTGGTGAATCACACACTGAATATACATGTTAATACAACAATGTGCCTCAAGTGTTAGTTAAAGGGATACCGGTTCACCATGAAATTAAGTTTGTTTCAACAAAAGTAGACACGTGAAAATGAAGATTTAATGAAAATCCGTCAAAGGAAAAGAAAGTTACGATCTTTTAAAGTTTTGATTTTGTGACGTCACGTGCGAGGTTCTCTCTCCCCCCCCCCCCCCCCCTCTCTCTCTCTCTCTCTCTCTCTCTCTCTCTCTCTCTCTCTCAAAATATGTTGTGTACAATTTTTTTTTCTCGAAAATGTGCATTTTCTTAAAAGTTATGCAGGCCTATTCTTTTACCTGTACATTTGAAGATACATCATTAGAAGTACGTTTTACACACATACCTGTATGAAAAAAAAAATATGTTGTCAAAATCAAACAAAGAACAGTTTATAGCATTATTCTGTACACAACATAAATGGGAGAAAACCTCGCTCGTGACGTCACAAAATTGATTTTTTTTTTTAAAAGATCATAACTTTCTTATCCTTTAACGGAATTTCGTCAAACATTCAGAAACAGGTTTCTTTTATGTTTCTGCTTTCATTGAAACCAACCTCCAGGGTGAGCTACCCCTATACAGCCCTGCAAGAAAATATTTTTTTCTGCGCCCACTCCAATTTGCCGTTGGTGCTCCTTACGGCTGGCTTATCATCAAATACCACAAGTGACGTAGAAAAAATGGCACAACCAGTGTTAATTACACAATAAGATATATAAGTTTTAAAACTTGTTGAATATTAGTTAGTAGTCCGATTTTGCTCAAACGTTAACTTTTTGTTCTTATTGCCAGGAATCTTCACAATGCTCTGACCGATCGTAGGCTCTGCCACAAGTTTTCAAAAATGTTTGATAGTGTGTTGTTGTTTTTTTGTCATCTCAGCCAAACTGTCCACATTGTGATGCTCAATGGTGTTCACCGTGATGTCGTTTGAGTGTGCCGGGAGGGGGGTGGGGACCCCCCTCCCCCCTCCCCCACGGAACTTTTCCCGTGTGTTCCCCACGGTCATTCTGCATTTTCGATCTGAAGGCTAAGTGAGTCCCTGTCATGCACTAAAATTCAATCATCACCCCAAAGAAGATTTCAATACTCTTGTATTAGTTCACCCAAGTTTATGAAGAGGCATTCTACTCAATTGATAAAATGTTTGTCTTTCATATACAATGCAGTACAACGCCCTGGTTTCGAGCGCGACACAAGTCCTTCAATACAAAAGAGCCAACATAAGACTATTTTAGCACGTCTTCCCCTAAAGTATAATGTACTTCTTTGTTCCACTAAGTTCTAACCCTCAGCTGAGATAATATTTTTAGATGTTTCAAAGTCACCATACGTCATATTTCCAATGTATTGCATTCGGAACCGCTTGAATACGCACGAGCCGTGCATGCCTTGTAGTCGCTACCTTCAAACAGAATCCACTACCGAGAACGGTGATCGATATCACTTTTGCCACGCAATGTGTGCATGGGCCTATGCATGGATACATCATGTTGACCTGGGAAATATGCATGTCAAATGAGGCACCCGTCCCGATCTACGACCGTGCAGATTACTAGTATGACGTGCCTAAATCGACATGATTGGCCTACCTATTTAGGCCAACTTGTGCTTGAACATCGGACAGTGAAAAATAAAGAAAGTGGGAGTATACCTGAGTATACCTGTGCGACAATAAAGGATCGAGGACGTAAATTATAAGAGGGGTCCTTTTTTGATCCTCCATTTTTCAGTTGGTATTTTCTTCCGGAAAACGAAACAGTTCACAATTCACACCAATAAAAGGCAGAAAAAGCGATTTTTTTTTTTACAACACGATCACCATATCACTTATTAGGCGTACCCATATTTAATTTAATTCAAATGCAATGTCGTATGTATTGATTTAAAAAAAAACACACATTTCAAATACTATACAATTAATATTAATACATAAACCACTACACAAATGAATAATGACACATATCATCATCTTCACTATTATTACCATCGCTTTTATTGCCATACCGCCATCACCACAGTCATCATGTATGATTGTCGTCATCATTTCATATTAACATAAAAGAGCAAAATATTGATTAAAGGAAGAGTCCACCCTGAAGTTGAATTTGTTGAATATAGCAGAAATTAAAAATGCAACATATAAATACACCAAAATCCGTCAAAAGAAAAGCAAACCAAAATTACATTGTAAAGTTTTGATTTTCAGACGCCACTTGCGGGCTGCTATCGCATAATGTGCTGCATGATTCATAAATTGCTCCTTTTCTGTTTTTTTTTCATTAAAAAAACACGTATTTAATGAAACATCAAAATATACAAGTAAAATGTTATACATGTTTTGAGAGAATTGACATTTTCAACTACTAAATAGTACAGAACTTTTAAAAGAGTACATGCAGCCCGCAAGTAACGCCAGAAAATTTGAAAATGCATAATTCTGTTATTCTTTGAGGCATTTTTCTTTTTGAAACCTTCACTGATTTGTCTCTTTCATGTTTCTGCCTTTGTTAAAAAGCAACTTAGATTCATGATTAATTTTCCCTTTAACAAAGCGATATTTCGAGCTTACAAAGTGATATTGCATTACAATGACGTATTCTTTGACGGGAAAAAATGGTTGCCTCAATGCCTCTTATTTTTTATTCATGTTGTGTAATGACACCGTGAAATTGCTCAAACCCACATCCCAATTTCTAAGAAGACAGTCGTGCTTTCCCACATAGCCTCATTAAGCAAGTACAGGTTTCATTTTGAGAGACTTTGGAGGAGATTGTTTCCATCGCAACAATAGCCCTGCTCGGCCGCGGCGGCGTGCTAGCTAGCGGCCTGTGACTCTGCGATCATCGACCCTCCCGACTCCGCAGTCAAGTGACACCCCGTGGCGTGCGAAGGCCTATACTAGCGCGTACGTGTGTGGCGTGTGTTTCTTGGCGGTTATGTGATTTGTATTGGTGGTAAACGTGCATGTGGATCTGTTAACTCTTTCTGTGCCGTGTGTATTTTTTTCACAAGTAATTCACAAAAATCCCATAGAGCAGCAGTCTATCTGACAATTAAAGGGTTAAGCATTTGTGGATCAGAAGAGATGGAATGTATGGGAATTGTATGTATTACGTGTTAAGAAATTCACATGTAATTGCACACAGAATGTTAAAAGTGAATGCGTTTATGTGTGTATGTACGTGTGCGTATGAGTATGTGGGTGGGGTGGGGGCGTGAAAATGTGTATGTGTATAGTACACACAGAGCTAAAAGTGTTTTCGTGTAAATGTGTTGTGTACGTTGGTGCATAATGTGTATGTGTATGTGTGTGGGTATGTGCCAGTAAGTGTGTATAAATGTGTGTAGCTGTCACGGTGTGTGTGTGTGTGTATAATGTGTGTATGTGTGTGTGTGTGTGTGTGTGTGTGCGTGTGTGTATGTGTGTGTGTGTGTGTGTGTGTGTGTGTGTGTGTGTGTGTGTGTGTGTGTGTGTGGGTGGGTGAGGGGGGGGGGGTATGTGAGTGTGTGTGTAAACGATCGAGCACTTGTGTGCGCTTGTTTTTGGTCAGCCACGTCATGCTTACGATGGCATAAGCGTCACGTTGACCGCATTCAAGGAAAACTGAACAAAGTGCGTCTGGTCATTACCGACACCCAGATGTGGCTTTCAGTGGAAACATGATCCAATCAAGTCCACAAACGACACGATCCAATTATTCTAACTTATCATCAAAGGTAACTACCATGGCAAAAGCAAATGAGCTCTCACAACTACACATGTTGCCATGATAATTACCGTTGAGGGTAAGTTACGATAATATTGAAAACCTCTATGCATCATCCCAGTTCATTGGATTTGTGCAAGACAGTGACGTCACATTTCTAGTCGTCGTAGGCCCAACACGGCCCAAGGCCTTACGACTGCGTCTGGTGTACATTTTGCACATATAATGTATATAAAGCGACATTTCGTCTAGCACACATACGGTTAATGTCCCATGAACATGATGAAGAGTTAATGTTATGTATTATAGCAATACCAATTGTGACATGCATGGAGTTCTTTAACTCTTTATGCACCATGCGTCACCATTAATCCTCTGTGTACCAAACCAACTTCTGCTCTATGTGATTTGTGCGCAATACTGACTTGTGGCACATTAAGGGTTAATACACACAAATCACAGAGAGCTTCAGTTTATCTGGAAGAGGAAGACTTAACGCCATTTATGACAGGCAAAGACCATAGAAAAGGTAGGCAGCTACATGTTCTTGGGCAAAAAGATCTCCATAGAAAATGAAACAGCAGGGAAAGTGAAAAGAAGGATCCAGTTGGCTTGGGCAAAAATTTCATAAGCTCAACTTTATCTTTCGTGATGAGAAGCGCCCTCTTTCTCTCAAGAAACAGACCTTCAACCGGTGCATTATACCTGTGCTCTTTAAGGAGCAGAAACATGGGCCACAACTAAGAGGATGGAGAGAAAACTTAGAGTAACCGAAAGGGATACGGAAAGAATTATCATCGGTGTTGCAGGGAGGAACAAAGTGAGACACCAGGATTTGAGAAGGAAAACCAAAGTACGGGACATAGCACAAGGAATTAAATCGAAGAAGTGGAGGTGGGTTGGTCATCTGGCCAGGAGTAAAGATGACTGATGGACACATAAATCAACTGTCTGGACCCCCAGAGCCAACACCAAAGAAAGAGGCAGGCAAAGTGGGAGGTGGATGGATGATGTTAGAGAATAATGATATGATAGTGTGACATTGAAACGAACGGCACAAGATGAAATGGAAAAATGATGGGGAGGCCTTACTTCATCAGTGGAGAGAAATATGCTGGATAGATAGACCAGGCAAATCGTTGCTCCATGAGATAGCATGTTATGTATTTTAGCTGTACCTGTTGAAGGATGCAAGGACTTGATAACGTCTGTATGCAATGTATGTGCATATTGTAACCTGTAATACACACAATATAATATAATACAAAATATTATATATAATACAATATATTATATATTTAGCTGTACCTGTTGAAGCATGCAAGGAGTTGATAACGTCTGTATGCACCGTATGTGCATATTGTAACCTGTAATACACACAAATCCCATAGAGCTTAAGTTTAGCCGGCAGAGGAGTTAACGCCATGTATGTCAAGCAAACCGGTGCTTCGTGTTACGTATTTTAGCTGTACCTGTTGTAGCATGCAAGGACTTGATAACGCCCTTAAGCACCGTGTGTGCATATTATCAACCGTAATACACACCCGTCCCATCAAGGAGCGTCAGGTGTGTGTGGAGCAGAAAGGGTTAATCACTGCTGGGACGATAGGTTGACGACTGGTCGAACATTGACCCGTAACGCGTGTGAAATACAGCACAACACGCTGGAAGAATCACTAACAAGAAAAGTATTAGACATCAGCCATAAAACAGATTTCTTCGCCTGAAAGGCAAACGAACAGACTACAGAGTGTATCGATATAAACCGATACATGCGATATACGAGTTTATACAACTATCGCTGAATCGAACGTAACAACATTGGTTTGATCATCTTCATCACGTTTGTCAACTGAAGCAGTCAAAATTGGCAGTTGATGAGGTATGTCACCAATTGGGGGTCACCAATGTGGGTATCGTGGATTTTAC
>OZ022591.1:10181580-10184080 GCA_963669155.1 Arbacia lixula | reverse complement strand
ATACACCGATAACAGTCGTCAGAGAAGGTGGGCGATTTCTGACTTTTCCTATAAGTTCAACCATAAGCTACATACAGGGCCTGCATCATCCTGAGAGAGGTTGCAGTGCAGTGCATCGACACCATAACCCCTGCAAATGCACCTAGTGGTACAAAAATTCTCAAACATATATGCCTAGATGCCTGAATCGCCAGGAAATCGACGGATGAAGCAGTGCACAACATTTACCATGATGAAAACAAGAGAGTATATGAAGAGTGATGAAAAAGATGAAAATGTAACAAAACAGATAAAAAAGACAATACACCTATTCTTAAAGATCAAATGAAAACAATGATATCCATCATATAAACCCCCGAAAATAAACAGTATGAAGCAACGTATAAAAAATGAAATACAAAGAATATCAAAAGAAAAATATGAATGATCATGAAATAAAAACTATGAAATTAGAGATGAAACACATCTAAAGAAAAAGAAAAAGGAATGATATAATATTCAAGAGAAAAATAATAACATATGATGTGAAATTACAGAAAAGGATCGACGTCCCCCCCCCCCAAAAAAAAAAAAAAAAAAAAGCCTCACGGGTCCAAAAAGAAAGGATGTGATTTTTTTTTAAATTGAATGACCAAAATGCGAAATAGGTTGCCCATAGGCGAAAATGAATACGCAATTCGGCGATAATTCCCCTTCTAGTAAAGCTTGGTGAAATTGAATGACAAATAACGAATTTCGAAATTGAATGTAAAAACTAGAAAATTGAGTGAAACAAAAATGAAATTGAATGAAAAAAGTTTGAAATTGAAGCGCGGGAGTGACAAGTGGGCCAAAATTTCCCGAACATGAATGCATGTTGATGAAATTGATTGCTGTTTTGACGAATTCGGCCGGGAAAACCTATAATAATGCATGCACATCCCATAGAGCAGCATTTATTCCGGCACAGGAATGGTTAAGATGTTTTCATGTCAATCTCAAGGATTTCTTGACAAGGATTTATACATGTTATATGTAACCATATGCACGCCTACTGGTCATGACCACTGTCACAGTGTTAATCACATTGGAACGTGTTTATAAGCTTCCGCAAGGAGTGGGTTAACACAAACCGGTATCCCACAACCAGGGCGTAGCGAACAACCGCAGATAGCATAGTCGAAAGGCTCATCCATCTATTAATGATAAATGGACGGAGGGGGCGAGTCGCCCAAGTCACGAAAATGCGGTCGATGCCCTTCCGTAACCCGGCATCTTCCGGGGGACTCAGGTGTCGTGTTCCAAACCCAAGTCACCCGGCGCCGCTGACCGGAGAGGCTCAAATACCCGCGTGCATCCTTCCTCAAATTACCGTTAATTTGACGGGTTCCCGATCTTTTCGCCGCCACTCGTTTTGCTTCTTTATCATTTTCATGATTTTGGGTGGTCAGCGCACACGCGGCGCCAATTCGCAGTGTGAATTTGAGCTGCGCGCGCTTTTAGGAGGAGATGTGGGGGAGGAAATTAAGGGACGGGAGCAAAATGATGAGCGTAAAATAAGAATAGATTGAGAGAGAGAGAAAGAGAGAGAAAGACAAAGAGACAGAGAGACAGAGACAGAGAGAGAGAGAGAGAGAGTGAGAGAGAGACAGAAACAGAGAAAAGGAGAGAGAGAGAGAGAGAGAGAGAGAGAGAGAGAGAGAAAAAAAAAGTGTGAGAGAGAGACAGAAACAGAGAAAAGGAGAGAGAGAGAGAGAGAGAGAGAGAGAGAGAGAGAGAGAGAGAGAGAGAGAGAAGTGTGAGAGAGATGGATATGAAGAGAAACAGAGGCAGAGAGAGATGGTGTCATCTCCTTCGTTTTCTTCCTTTTTTCTTCCTTTTCCCTTTCTTTATTTCTCCTTCCTTTTCCTATTCTTCTCTGTCATCTTGTTCTTATTTGTTCCCATTTATCTGATTTTTTTTTGTTTCTTCCAGTCCTTCATATCCTTGCCCTCTTTCTCTGTCCCTCCTCTCGAAGTGATTCCATTAGTAATTGAAGGCGCTGCTGATTAATTATACACCCAGACCGCGAAGAAAGAGAGCCTTAAAAGCGTGACCCTTCCGCCGGTCAGCATGGTCAGCGGGAGAAGCAACGGGGCAATGTCCCACTCAGACCACTCTCTGTCCGCAGCTGCCCAGAGGCAATGGTCAAAAGCCTTAAGTGCCGCCAACTGAAAACTGTTCATGCATATGTTTTTTTTTTGTCTTCCGTAGACATCAATCGCCTCCTGGGGGCACTGTCCTCTGCGCATCACTCTACTTTTGATGTGCCTTCCTCTCCTCATTATTCTTACAGTTAACAATCATTTATTCATAAGTTTACAGAGCTTTGATGTTTTCCAATTATTACCGCTTAAAGGAGATCCAAATACACATAGCCATTGCTTGCCGGGAACGAAGCATCGGAAGGAGAAGAATAAGCAGAAGGAAAGATAAATACACTGAAATTACAAAGGAACATTTAAAACAAATCGACAAAACG
>OZ022591.1:10146580-10176580 GCA_963669155.1 Arbacia lixula | reverse complement strand
GAAGGTAGTCGACAGGGGGTGATGGGGATGAGGTGAGAAGGTAGTGTTGAAATAGGGGGGGGGGGCGTCACATATATTGAAGGAGAAGGGGTGGATATTAGTAATAGGAAAATGTGATAAGGTGCATTTTGAAATGTATAACAAGAAAAGAAGATAACAAAGATATGGGAAAGAAAGAAGGGGAGGGGGGTGTTTACATGTATTGGAGGAGAAGAGTTGGAGTTGGGTAATGGGGAAATGTGGTAAGGTGAATTTAAAAATGTAGAACAAGGAAAGAAGAGAATAAGAAAAGGGGGAATAAAGGAAATGCATAAACAAAAGTACAAAGAGGAGGAAGAAGGAAAATATAAAGAAAGGAAGAAAATTAGAAACAGACGTACAACCCAAGAGGAACCCAAGAAAAAATGAAAGAATAGAGAAAACGAGAAAGGAGCGGTTTATGATGCGTACGTGCAAAATGAGCACCTTTATAAATAATACATTATCGAAAGGTGAGGGGAGTCACTGACCGCAGTGTTAAGGGTTGCTTGGTAATTATTGAGGTAATGGAATAGAAAAAAATACGATGAGACAAGAGAATAAGAGGTTAAAAAAGGATCGGTATATGGGGAAGGAGCGTCATTCGGACAGAACTGCAACCAAATGGGGATGTAACGTAGACCAAATTTGCAAAGATATATACATGTACGATAAACAAATATGAGAATTATGTAATAGACATATCTGGGGGCTTTGTGACTCTTGTATAGTTTTTTGTTGGGAGTATTTATGATAGTGGATTATGTTAGTGATATATCAAAAATCTTCAGAAAACAAATATCTAGTGGTAGGCTTACTTACATTCATTAATATTCATATTACTGTATATTGTGGTAACCTTATGCAAACCGAAATCTCAATTAGGTTAAAACTAGATGTGTCTATATTCAACTATCCGCAAAAGTGATGGTAGTTCTTATGACTGTTTTTTATGGACCCACCGCACGTAATTCGGCCTGCAAGACGCGACGTGCCACCATTTGACATATAAGTTTTCTTTTTCTTTAATCATTATGATTAAATTGTAATAGGAGTCAGTGACCGCTTCCATGGGGGATCTGTGATAAATGAGGAAGATGTCAAAGAGAGAGAAAAAGAGATATATTGCCAAGATAAATACTGACAAACTATTCTTAGGGTGGTAACAAAAGAGAACCATCATTCACGAAGAATATACATCAAGAGCGGGACTTGATGCATAAGAAGTGAATATCCAAAATGGAGAATGGGGGAGAATAATGACGGTGTGATTAAAGTGAAACGAGCGACGGAGCTTTGAATAATGTAGGAGTCGTGTCGAGGATGTTTAAAGGTGAACATGTTAATCCTAATAGCAGCGACATAGTAAAAGTCATCTATATGGGAAGCAAACAACAAAAAAAATAGCGATTTTATATAAGAGCCGAAAAAGATGACTACAGAATGTGCTACTGTCTAATGTATAGTAATGAAACATTGTCATGATCTGAACATATTAATGTAATATTATCCAACATCAGTCGTAATGCAGGTATGATATACAGACTTAAAGATACTCTCTTGCAGGAAAGTTTATTTACGATGTATAGTATCATGGTCTTGTCGTATTAGTACTATTGTAATCTTGTAATCTTGTATCGGGAATTAATTCGAATCGGACAGACTTAGAACGATTACATAACATTCAGAAAAGGGTTTTACGGATTTGTACTCGTGCACACTACCAGGCACCCTCTGCGCCAATATTTGAAGCATTGTTGGTGCTAAATATAATCCAGATAAACACATTTCAAGTGGCTAATTTTATGTTTAAACATTTACACGGAGTGCTACCCCAATGTTTTGATAACTTATTCCAATTAAATTCACTTATACATATATACCCGTAATGCCGACAAATATCATTTATGGGGGGTCCCTAGCTCGCTCGAATCGTCTATTATTTACCATGGACCTAAGGTATGGAATTCTATTCCGAAACACATTACAGGTCTGCAATTTTACAATTCATTCAAACACTCACTTAAATGCAGCTTGATTATTACAAACATGAACTAAAATTATTACATTTAACATTATTTGGGTTGGGCTAATGATAAAAGTACAAATTATTATTTATCATTGTTATCATACACACGTTATCTGTATACATATAATCTTCGAGTTTAATTGTGTTTTTGTTTGTTAGTTTGTTTGTTTTCTCTTGTTTATATATATGTTGCATGTCTAAAGGGCTAACCGGCCCTCACAGGTGCTTGCACCTTCTCCGTTAGCCCTTGCATTTTATTGTCATTTTAGTTATTGTTGTATGTAAGTTTTATTTTTGTTTTCTTTTGCGAAATAAATTTGAATTGAATTGAATAGTAGGGCAAACATCGTAGTGGTCTAACTCGCTATGAAATATTGCTCCTACATAGAAGAACGATCAGCCGTATCAGTCTATTTGGATTTTGCTACTATATTCATCTACTATTCAAGTAGGATTTTGACAGCTGTAGCGATCTAACTCACTAGTACACATTTTGCTGCTATAAGGTTAGTATTAGTAAAAGCTTGTCGCTACAAATTTCGGCTCTTATATATGAGAGTACAAAATCGCTATTTTTGCGTGATTATTGCTTCGCAAACCGAAGATTATAAAGAGCCATCGCGGATAGAGATCACCACTGGAATCAAGCAGGTAAACAAGCCGCTATCTTCAGTAGACATGAAACGAGCCAATATAGGAAACTTGCTCAGGCTGATTGACTGGGTGGTATGACGCTTCCCAGTGACCTGAGCATATCGACTGAATTAAATAGATAAAGGTGTTTTTCTGAATGCTTTTTTGTTGTTCGTCGTTGTGTTTGTTTTGTTTTCGGGAAGTCTTGAAACGCAGAAAGACGGATGGAAATGATATGCATTAACTGTAACTGTGTTTGATATATAGGAACGGTTTCAGGATATATCAGAGCTGTATAGACAAGTATGAACTGTATTTGGAAAACCATGAGCTTTACAAGTCCTTGATTTTTCTGAAGTGTATGTTATGTCTATTAAACATGGTCATGTTGCTCATAAGTTTAGGCATGTGTTTTCGCGAAAATCATTCTTCTATTGTACCATACTCCACAAGGCAGTCCAACCATATTGAGATTCCCAAATTTAAGTATGAATTTTCCCTCACCACAAACAGATTTGTTGGTCCAAAATTGTGGAATAGTCTTGAAACTAAACTAAAAGATTGTCCCTCATTGTCAAGTTTCAAAAGGAAGTATAAATCTAAACTTATTATTTCATACACCCAATACAGATAAAATGTGAATTTGCCATTCCTTCTTTTCTCTTTGTATGTTTCCATGTTACCCATTTACTTGTAAACAACCATAATCAATTCTGTTGATCTAGGGATAAGCCTTCGACAGGCCTTTAACCTTCGTTTGTTCCCCCACATAATGATATTCTTGTTTTGTTATTTTATATGTTGTATATTACCATTGTATTGTTAATTTGTTGTAGTGTTTTTGTATCTTCTACCCTGTACCCACGTTTTAACTTGTTTTCGCTTGTTTTGTTTTTCATCAAATGTGAAAATCAATGAATGGAATTATTTCACAGACCCTGAAGGCCACCGTACACGACACGATCCGATCAGATGTGCGACGGAGCGACTGGCTGAATCGCAGGGCCCGGGTTATGTTGTTAACAGGTTTTCAATGATTGTGACTTACCATCCATGGTAACTACCATGACAATAGCCAATGAGCTTTCATTATTGCATATGTTGGCATGGTAGTTACCCAATAATTGTAGTAATAATAATAATAACAATAATTGAAAACCTATAATGTAGAATGGCCCCGGTCATTGGATTTGTACAAGAGGGTGGAATCACATTTCCACCCGCAGGGCCCTTGCGACAGCAGAATTGTTGCAATTCGTGTCGTCTGTGGTGGGTCTTTTTACGCCTCCGCGGATTCGGCCTTTAACGTTTATACACCCAATTATTCTGCTTTTTTCAAGGCAGCCCACCACCTCTAATCAATATTGCTTAGATTAGTTCTGCCTTCGTGGAAATGATTGACTGAAGGTAAAATGGGAAACCCCTCTTAGGTGAACGACACGGATTGGTTTGACATCACCTGTTGGAACACTTCCGCTCTCTTGAATCCCTCCGTACGCATTTTATCTCATCGCATTTCAAGTCGTTTTTTTCCACTGGGGGAAAAACACAAACTCTTATTTCTCTCTTTGATCAGAGATATCAACGTAGCGGTAACAGCAACTTTATTGGTCTGCTCCAACGGTTAGATGAATAAAGGAAAATGTCAGGAAAGGCTCTTAAGACGAATTAGACTACTGAAACGAAGGCAAAACATCTTTCATCTTTCACGTTTTTTGCCTCACTACCTCCATTGTCTCTACATTAGCCTTTTTTTTTATTATTATTCTTGTGATATTTGAAATGTCTCTCAGTCGGCTTCGTTTTGTCATTCCTTCGTGGATAATTTTCCTTTTACCTCGTTTCAGTTTTATTTTCCTCCTGCTTCTCCTTCTACGTGTTTTTTCTAATCTTTATCATTATTTTGGTACATTTACCATGGTTTCTCATTTTTCGTCTAGTTTTTCTTCTGCTCCTGTTTTTTGCCATGTTCTTTTCAATATTTTCTTGTACTTTTCGTTCGTCACCGCTTCTTTTGTCTTTTCTTTAATCGTTTTATTTTTGTTTGTTTTTTTAACTGTTTCCCCTTCTTTGTCTTGCTCTATTCGGGTTGCACTTGATCATTCTTCTCCCGCTTCATGTTTTAGTCTTGCATCCCTCTGTATCATTTGGCTTTTATTTAGCGTGTAATTTCCCGTTTTGTTTTCTTCCTTCACATCCTCTTTTCTACCTTTTTTCTTTATTTTTCTTCTTCTCTTTGTGGTTTACATTTTGTTCCCCACTGCTTCGGTTTGGACCTATTTTTGTGGTATTCGAGTAGGCTATCATTCTTCGCCTTGCTCCTCTTTGTATGTTTCTTTGTTTATCTTCTCCTTCTTCTTCATCATCATCTTCTTCTTCTTCTCCTTCTTCTTCTTCTTCTTCTTCTTCTTCTTCTTCTTCTTCTTCTTCTTCTTCTTCTTCTTCTCCTTCTTCTTCTTCTTCTTCTTTTTCTTCTTCTCCTCCTCCTCCTTTGTGTCGTACGTTATTTCTTGTACCAACTGCATCGTGGTATTTGAATTGGATGCCATGATCCTTTGCCCTGTTCTATTCTCTTGTCGTTCTTCCTTTTCTTCTTCTTTGAGTTCTTCTATATCTTCTTGTACGTTTCTCGATCATTTCTGGAAGTAATTAATTTTCTCTCCATTCATCGTCCTCACTTACTTGGTTCTAACTTCTAATGTATACCATCTTCTGCTCTTGTTTTTTTCCTAGTCCAACTTAATCATCTCTCTTTCGTCTTAACTACCGCTTTCTTCTTTCTTATCTTCTGTGAGCGTCTTCTCCTTTTCTTACTTCCCCCATTGTCATTCATCTCCATGTCCCTCCAACTCAAATTATCTCACTGTCCCGTCTGCTCTTTCTCTTGTTCCCTCCTCTATACTCGCATCACCCCTTTTCCGCTCGCCCACTCATCCCCCACCCTGCCCGCAGCGCAAACACGATGAGACACCCTGGTCAGCCTGTCACTCCGCGAGATTAAAGTTAACGCCCGCTCTCCCAAGTCGGCCATTTTGAGGAAATTAGATTCTATGTGATTCCACAGTTAGTTATAATTAAAGCGGTATTTCATATCAGGGCAGGAGAGGCCATTGGCATTTCCGCTATAAATGTACATATTGTTTAACTCTTGGTGTGCTATATAGGTATTTATTCTCACGTATTGAACACAACACACATAGATCACCATGCTGTGTGGTACTCAAGGGGCTAACCAGAAAGGTATGATTAAAGGAACGTCGGACCCTGAATGATAAGCGCGAGATCTCATTATTAATCCGTTGTGTGTCAACACACTGCCGCACCATGGTAATTGCGTGGTAAAAATAGACACGTGGTACATGAAAACTTAATTACCTTGCAGTCCATGATCAAATTTCCCCTTTATGACTGCACATTATGAACGTTATACATTTTGTTGTTTTGTGACGTACTGTGTTGTCTGTATTCACAACGCATTAACATAATAACATATATAGCCAGCAATCATAAACGGACATATGAACTATGCAAGGAATTACGTCAAGGCTTGTTATTTCAACTAAGGCTGTCAAAAACAAGGGTGAGTGATCTCATTTGTGTTTCCTTGTTCAAGGTTTCACCCATCTTCTTTAAAAAAGAAAAATCTGTTTTGATACGACTCGATACATTCGTGGGAGCGTTATCTCCTTTAAAAGTCGTGTGTAGTTTAGTCACGTGATGAGAATTGCTAGAGGCTAGGCCTGTGATTGGGTGTTATATCATCCTGTCTAATTCATCATTTGCATTCTTCGTGACAAGCAGACTGTTCCTTTGTGGTGAATGACACGTTTCGGGGTTCTTTTCTTCAGAAAAAGGGATTTACAGGCATACACCAATAAGTAAGGATAACATGGTCCAACATGGAAATGAATGAAAAACAAGTCAGTTAGCTATGTATTGTTAGTCCAAATACTTTTTGAAAGAGATGCATGCAGTCAATGAACTTACTGTTGTTTTGAAACGATGTTAGAACAATGTAGCCAAAAATATTTATGTAGCTTTTTGTTTAAAGTAATAAAGATGCTTTAAATTATGCTTTTAAAACCATGTTCTAGTAATTCAACTTATACATTGATCAAAATCACAGCATAGAAAGAACTTCTCAAAATGAAATGCATTGAAATTTGAATGGTGGCACGAACATCCAGATACATGTATGTGACACTGTTCAATGGAAATACCTTTAAATGAAATGAACAACACATTGCTTTCACATTCTGTATAGAGATATTTTTCGTTGTTGTACTTTTATGCAACTAAAGTGCCAATGCTTTTTTGCCTTGACATCGTCAATCTTCTTCTTTTTGATCAGCAGTGTTACAGGTTCACAACTCTCATCACCACCTTCACTTCTTCTTCCTGTTTAAGCTCATTTATTTTCGGTTTAAACACCGAAAAATGAAGCTAAAACAGACATGTGTAAATGTTATGAAAATTATCTCATGACCCTCATAGGTGGATCAAATATCCTAAAAGAATACAGCCACATGGTGTACCCGAATGATTTATTTTTTTCTAAATTTTATTTATTTGTAATTGATAATTCTTAAATCGTTAAATATTAAAACTAGTTTCTCGATATTTTACAAAACATTCACAAAAAAACGCCCACATCCTGGTGTCCCCCATTGCCTACACACATTACTGATCAGACATGTGCATTGTATTACCTTTTCACAACACACAATGTTTTCACAAGTTTCCTGGGATCATGGTGATGGTTGGTACACTTCATAAACGTCCTTTTGAAACTACTTTTTAAGAGCCACCCCTAACTATTTGAATACACCACAACATTAAATAAAACGTGGGCTTTGATATCAAAGCAGAATTTTACGATCAAAATTGTTTAATTTGATACATTTTGCCAATTTTCTCGGAGAAAGAACGCATTACAGTCTTCGAATTGAATCGCATGCATGAATGTTGTTACAGGCCACAGATGACAATGAATAGCAACATTGCAGCAACACGGACAGACAGGGTGGAGTTTAGTCAACCCCCTGGACTGTATTTAGCAATCCACCGACAACGAACGTTGGTGGAGCATCACATACAAAAAAAAAATCACGATTTTTTTTCCGGGCGGACATGTAGATTCGTGGAGTCGCGCTATCAGTGGTCTGGCGCGGTGTGCGTACTATGTGAATCAGTGGCGTAATGTGTGTGGGAGAAGAGAGGCGGACGATAAAATACGGCCAGTATCTGGACTAGGTGGGGTTAAGCTTGGTGGTCTCTAATTCTCTACGTTCTCCAATTCCCTACACTTACCCTAGTCCTATAATGCTGTTGCCCATTCTATAACGTTGTTGTGGTTCTGTAGAATGTACCAACCCACTTAATCCAGTGCATAATTTGTATACTGCATGCGTAAGCCTACGAGCATCATGTTTTACTCATTTTATATAAAATGGTTTATGAACGAATCATCTATGTAATATCATGTTGTAAATGTATCCTTTCAGTTGCAGCTGTTGAACATAATCTATATTAACGTAAATATCAGCACAGGTGAATGGAAATCATTGGACTTGCAATTTTTCTTATTGATGCACCGCTAGCACTGTATATATGATATATGTCAATAAAAGATAACATTTTATCAAAGGTACTTTTGCCTGCCGCACTTTCAAAATAAATGTTTGAAGGGCGGAAAACAAAAACTCACATATGTCTGCCAATGTAAATATTTGACTGTATAATGAATTGTAAAGTGCACTCAATAAAGACTAAGGCCGTGCATGGAATTAAAACACCTGGAATTTACAAACATGTCTAGGTTTGTGTACGAGTTCATTAGATTTAAGGGCATAAAAGTTGATAAACAATTATCCAGTTATTCGTCAGTGGTATTGTATGTATTGTATTGGTATTGTATGTATGAGTGATATACACAAATCGCAAAGAGCAGCAATTTGTGTGGCAGGCAATGAGATAAAGTGTGAGAAAAGCTAACCAAAGACGCCGGTCCTTTGACATGATAACAACAATGATAATGATAATAATCAGAATTGAAGCTTATATGTCCTTTATTGAAGGTGTATGTCTTACACTCTTACATTATAACTGTTACATCTGTAAGAACTACATGTTTTGCTTATGTATATATGTTCGCGGAGGTGATCCGCCGAGTCTCAACACGAAGTTGATTAAAGAAACGACTTAATTCGACATGTCTGGAAATTGTGCTTGTATATATAGCGTTGAAAGGTAAAGAACTCCAAAGCTACCCGTAACAATAACCATATAGGATTCATATGCGCTCTATATGAATATTTACCCAATTCAAAAAAAAAAGGTATATGTCTTACATTCTTACATTAATAGTACTGCATTAAGAAAAACACGAAACTAATTAGTAAACAAGTAGGTCTTAAGTATAGCTATAAAAGAAGATAATGTTGATGCTTTCCGGATGTGAAGTGGTAGGTTGTTCCAGATGCTTGGAGCAATACACACCCTGATACATGAGAAAGGTCTGTGTCCATATGTCTGGGTGCGAGTACGAGGGTAGTCCATGAGCCATGAGGTGCTTGTTCTGGAAAGGAATGGTACGACGTGGAATGTATAGAACTAGAATATGTGAGATGTAGTAAGGTGCAAGTCCGTGGAGATCTTTAGAAGAAGGGGAAATGGGATCCTTCCTCAAGTACAATGTGCGATATGTTTGCAACCTTAAACGCTTTTTGTACAATATGATCTTACCTGCCATCATGTCAATTAATCGAAATGACGTAGGTCGTTCCTCTGACTTTCAATCAGGATGGTAAGGGTTTGAACCCGGTAGCTGCCAGTTGCAGGGATTGTCAACAAAAAAACACAACATTTTAATCTTCATAGCTGGTACGTACCGAGTATAAAATTGGCCTCGTAGATCCTTTGATCCAGTGACTGGGGTAATAATGAAAGGCTCCCATGAAACGTAGTATTCTCACTGGATATTATTATTATTATTATTATTATTATTATTATTATTATTATTATTATTATCATTATTATTATTATTATTATTATTATTATTATTATTATTATTATCATTATTATTTTTATTATTACTGTGATCATTATTCTCATTCTTCTTCTTTTTCTTCGTATCATTCTTATTATTAATGTTGTTATTATTATAATCATCATATTTCTTCTTCAGTTATTACAGTTATTATTTGTATGATTATCATTATTATTATTAATACAATTTTTTTATTATTGTTATTTTTATTATCATTATTATTATGCACGAAACATGATTACAAAAATCACCACTGGGTGGAATTTGGTATTAACTTTTGTGTGGCATATGTGCATTCTTTCACAAATAGCACAATTTGCACAATTTGCATAAAACAGCAGTTTGTCGGGCGCACAAAGGATTGAACATTTGATAAAGATGTATTCATATAATGATAGTAAAGATAAGAAGTTCAACCATCGAAGGGATGCTTACACCAGCTTTGTGAAATACTGAATATCAGGTAGCTTTCTTCGAGATTCCCTGCCGCTGTCGTGAAAACATTAATGAACGTAATCGTGCACGAGAAATGGTAGCGAGTAGCAGTGCGCGAGACTTTAATAAGCGCCATTAGCGGTGTTTTCCTTCCCTTCCTTGCTTCTTCTTTTTCTTCTTCTTTTCTTCTATTCGTTGTTTCCCCTTCGGTAAATTCCAATCTATGAACTTCATTTAGCGTCCATATTGAATCACGGCGTATTGTGTTGTCAGCCAAGTGAGTTTTACAATTAGCAAAATGTCGGGAAATGATTATCCCATTTTCCGCATGGATAAATGACGCCTCTCGCGTTTACGTTCGCGCTGTACTTTTCTTCTTGGAGAAAACACAAGGTACGGTTCTCCCCTCAGATGTCTTGCAAGATTATTTTCTTCCTCCTTTATTTATGTAGCTCTTGAGTTTTCTTGTCGACGAATAGATTGAATATTGCCTTTGTGCGAAGTCTGTTCTGTACTTTTCCTATAGCTGTAACATTCGTCTCAACTATTGTCGTACATGATGAATAAAAAGCACATACATTTGAAAACATTTTATTGGCGGACATTGTCATGATATGAAGCATTATTACTGGGGAAAGTCTCTACGTGGCCTACGCTTGTATGATGTGGTTGTAGTTGGGTATACGTTTTGTTGGGCGCGTTGTATTCAAGTGTAGAAAATGATACAGTATAAATGAACGCCATGCTGAAAGTCATTGGGGAAAAGATAAGAAGCAGAGATACATAGAGAGAATAGGGGGTAATAGGGGGAGAGAGAGAGAGAAAGAGAGAGGGAGAAGGAGGCAGAGACATACAGGCAGACACAGATACAGGGAGAGATAGAGAGAAGGAGGGGTGGATGAAAATAGGGAGGGAGAGAGAAAGAGAGAGAGAGAGATAAAGAGAGAGAGAACATTGCGAAGGGGGTGTCAATCATAACATTTTGTGTGTATTTTGTCATTTGTTTGTATCATGTAGCATACTGCATCTCTGATCCGTTCGAACCCACAGATCTTCCATAAAACATTTGCTAACGCAATAAACAATGATGACAACTCAAAAATTCTCGGGACCACGTATACCAGGTCTGAAATCCCAGGCGGTCAAAGGGGCGGTCACAGACACGCCAACTCTCCCAGACGCCACACCCCATCCTCACCCCAACCTCCCCGCCTCGCTACCACCAGCCAGCCCCTCTCACATCAAACGACGGCCCAAGTCACCAGAATCAGGCAGACAAGCAGCGGCTATTCCCGACATTACCTCGACTTTAATTCGGGACTAATTCCCCCGGCCGTCGGAAGAGTCTCGTACTGTTTAACTTCGGGACAATTCGATTTGCAGACTGCGAGGCCATGCCGACGGAGCCAGATGGATAAAACCCGCCGTCGCTACTCAGCTTTAAGGTAGCAGGGGAGTTTCTCTTTCTTCCCCCTCTCCTTCCTTTTCTTCTTCTTTTTTTTTTAATATTTGGGCTCGTGGTCCTGTCACAAAATGCCCCCCTTTATCTGTTCCGGTCGTCGTATAGTAAAATGGTAAATTTGATTCCCACTTTTAGTATGATGTTGTCCGTTTTTTAGGGTGGGGTTATCCTGGGCGTGCACATAATGTGAATACCAGTAAATCTTGTACATCTTCTTCCTGACCGCAATTCATCAGATTCGAAATGAAGGACGCTTCCTTTCAGCGAGTATGACTATGAAGATACATGAATATCTTTCCGTAAATTAAGGAGCGTGTACACGCACATACATACACACACAGGCACAAACTATAAATATATACATACCAACACAAAGTCACTCTTTCAATAGTATGTTTTCATTTCCACTCAAATAATATATAAAACCACACTTTTATCTCATATAATAATATACAAAAATAAGATTACGTGATTCGACAAAACATAATTGCATTACAGTAAGCAAAAAAAAAAGAACAAAATGCCAAGACAAAAAATAATAACAATTTCTTTTCATATTATACATTCACTCGAAATTTTCTTTGCGCTATAATTACAGTTACAGTATGAATAAAATTAAGATGAATAAACAACACACAAACACACACACACAAACATTCAAAAGTGGTAATCGAGATAATGGCAGGGGTTTGATAAGGGGCGAGCAGAACGCATTGGAGTCAAAGTTGAAAGGAGCAGCAATGGTGTTAATGACATCAGATAATAGCAAGCCCATGATGTGGGTTCATAATCACACACCAGATTCAGTTCATATCACATCTGATAGCGTGTGTCCTTGATTGTTTAGGGATGAATGCTTAAAAGGGTTCCTTAATTGCTTACCGTCCATTCTTTATACTCGCCGTTGCTTCTACGAGGCGCCCGCGTTTCTGCCATGTGTATTTTTTTTAAATGTCCCTTTTCTCACAAGGAAATTCATAATGTTACCTGTGCGTTTCATACATCATTAGGAATACGTTTTTACATACATACCTCTATGGAAAAAAATCCTACATAAAAAAGTCAAAAGAGTAATGTATTGAATCATACATCACGCAACACATGGGAGAGCACATCGCACGTGGCGTCACCAAATTAAAATTTGAAAAGATCGTAACTTTCTTATCTTTGGACGGATTTTCGTCAAACCTTTACTAATATGTTTCTGTTAAGTTTCTGCTTTTATATATATATATATAAAAAAAACAATTAGGTTGGATTTTCCCGTTAAGGTATGTTCACATTGGATCGGTTCGCCGCTGCCACTTTGCCACCTGTAAGTTTTACGCTAGTACTTTACCGCCGCGGCAAAGCCTGCAAAGCCGTCACGTAGCAATTCATAAATGCCAAGGGGTTTCATTCTTTCACAAGCGGTGAGGAAACGGGTTAACTCTTAATGCGCCGCTGGTGCACATTTGCACAATTCCTCCACCGCATATATCAGCAGTTTGTCTGGCACGCACACACAAATGGTTAACGGCGAGACAGAGGTAGCATTATGTCAAGCGGTCGCGTCAAACTGTGTCCGTGTGGACGGACCATGACAGATAACCGGAGACACTCAGCGGGCTTTCACGAGAAGGCTCTGGGGACTATCGGCGGTTGAGTCCTTGACATTTGGCGCCCTTATCACAAGGAGGACAATGTTGGCTACAGCAAAGAAAATAAAGAGGGTATTTCCACGAAGATGATAACCACACTCAAAAACAAGGCCAAGTACGTACTGGGGCATGATTATAAGATTCCTACAAATAATCGCAACAACAAGATATTTCATCTATCAACTATTTATCTGATCTATCAATTTATCTGAGTTTTTAATCGAGAAAATGAAAAGTGGTAATGTATAAAAATCTAGGAGATTATAATGGTGTATATATACGTACTTTTCTTGGAAGTACACTGTACACAGAATAATTTTGTAAGTTCCGAGTTCGTTTCTTCTGATGAAATATCTGATATTCCATCTCTCATGGCACTTTGATCTCGTAATCATCATTAAGGTGTTTATGGAGATTATACGTGTGTGACTTATGACGCCATGGCGGCAAAGATTGCTCATGTTTCTCTGAAATTCGCAGTGCGCAAGGAATTTATGACGTGATGTGGATTTCGTCGGCCATTAATTCTGATCTGTTTATAGGAATTTATCTACTCACCTCTGAATTCTTGAATGCATATGGTTGATTCGGTAATTCTTTAATGGTTTATGTGTCATTAGAGGTCTATATACGTCTTTATCAAGCATTATCATCGTCTCTTCGGTAGTAGTTCTTCTAGGATTCCTCGCAAAATCTCTTTTTTTCCCGAATCAAGTTTTCCCCACATGTTTATTGAAACATTTCAAGCGATTTCTCGTATATGTTAACAATAAAGTTGTCTTTATGTTAATTCCATTTTCTCTTTTATTACATTTGTTGCAAAAAAACAAAAACTTTAAATGCTATTCCTTGAGTTCTTTCACGATTAGATATTATCGTTTTCCCCCCGTTTATTCTGCGTTGCTGTCTCTATAATCCCTCTTCTCACCATGTGTAAAGGTATTTATTTGTGAATCATCCTGCCCCCTCCCCCCCCCCCCCCTCTCTCCCTCTATCGTTTAACACACATTTACTCACCCTGGTTTAAATGTACAGTTTACCTGATTATTGTCGCCCGTTACTTGTTCTTTATTGTACTTGTTCTGTGAACAAGCCATATAGAATATGAATCTGCATCAATCGCTTCTTTGTTCAGTCAACTCCCCTGAAAGCGTAAGCCTTAAAGACAAGAACTTAAAGAGGTCCAAAATACAATTTTGTAAAATGAAGCAACATGGACAAAGGACAAAATGCTGTATAAGAACTTGCATCCCAGTAATAAAACTGGAAGCTGACTTTCAGCGGAGTTATAGCGATCGCTAGATTGCGATGAGGATTTGATCGGGTCGTCCAAATACCTCCCGGTTATTGTAACCTAGAGATCAGAGACCGCTGTCCGCACCGCAGTGCACGCGTCCAATGCCCGCTGCCCGACGCATCGCGCACTGGCAGGGGCTATGCGATTATGAATGTAGACTATATATGGTCGTTACGAAACCGGGTGTTTTAAACGTAAGGAAGGGTAGTTTTATACTTTTCATGAAAAGGGTTGTGAAGCTATGACTGTAAGATTTCATACACATTATTTTGAGGGGATACTACTTATTCCTGCCAAGTTTCATGACTTTTGCAAATGGGCTACTCTGTCTGTGAGACATTTTTGCTTTTCTTCACACATCAAGATATAATTTTATGTTAATAATTGCCATTAATGATACACACGAATTAATGTTCTTTTATATGAATACATAGAAAAAGACAAATTGTATTCAACTTCTCAATCGTGTTAAAAATGTTTGTCGGAAGGGAAATTATTGTTTTCAAATCAAATCAAATTAATCATATCGTTCAATGGTTTAAGGCATTTTATGAAATATTAGGCATATTTGTTTGGCTAAGGACACGCGTATTAAGCTCATAACTATATCCTATAAGCATTATATTCTGCGGATTTTGTTATTATCGTCTCCAGTTCTGCGAGCCGAGCGTACGCATACCAAGCCGCGCGCTGCTTATAACGTCGCAATCTGCATGTATTACACAATAGGAAAATGAGCCCAGAGGCAGTTCAACGGAGCATGAAATACCAGTGGCGCCTCTTTGGCCGAGTCGCACGCGCCTAGCTAACCGTATGAAATCGCGTTTAGGAAATCAATCAAACCTTAAAATTACGCCGAGTGCAAGCCTTGTATCTCGAATCGCTGAGAGAGAGAGGACTCCCCTTCCCTTCCCTCCCTTCTCCGCTCTTTAATGTTCCTCCAACAATCAGCGGTATAGAACGATAGAGAGAGAGAGAGGGAGAGAGAGAGGGGGGGCAAGAGAGAGAGAGAGAGAGAGAGAGAGAATGAGAGAGAGAGAGAGAGAGAGAGAGAGAGAAGTGAGGTGAATAACATGTCTTTCTCGAGTCTATTGTCGCTTTCGGGTAATGCGCACTTATAATTTATGCATGTTTTGTAAAAAAAAAAAAAAAAAAAAAAACTGAACATTTGTCGTCTTTTCATATTGATGGGGCTGGCGGAAAATGATTTGCAGAACTTGGGAAACGAACTTTGTTAATAAATACCATCATCAAGCTTTGCATGGAAACTGACCAATATTTCACTCTAGCGTTATCAACTTGTCATTGCACTTTGCGGTAACCACCTCGGATAGCGAAGAGACAATTATAATATATTTTTTATTACGACTGTACAGTAATCCATGCAAGATGTCTAATGGTGATTTGAGCAATTTTTCAATCACATTTTATCACCTCTAGCTTGATCATAACTTTTCTAAAGGACCACAATTTCGGAGCAAAACATAATTATTTTCTATTTTCCTGCGCTTTTGTGGCAGATTAAATTGCAGTTAACGTTTCATTTAACCCTCTTCTTGTGCCTTTGAAAAATTCATTACGCTTTTCACCTCCTCGGAAATGTCTGCTATGTGGTACAAAATATTTTTTTAACTATCCATGTTATGCTCTTTGTTACTTTCAGGTACGTTAATCTACGTCTTTGATACCATGCCTGAATGAGAGACAAACGTACAGAGAAACAAACATGAGATGTGCGAGAAACGAAACATAGAAAGTGAGATACTTGATAGAAAGAGGACGTAGCGGGATAAAAAGAGATAAGGTGAGAGAGAGAAAAAAAAAGAGATAAAGAAGAGAACAAGAGGGAGGGAAAAGCCAACAACCTATTAGTAACTTGTTAAAGCTGTCGGTATATGTTTTTCTCATAGGGCACATTGTTCCTGCTATATCTATCATGTCTAGACAAAAAAACACATCAACGATAACCTGCATAATGAATAATCAACAATTAATGAGTTTGTATATACATCACCATGAATTGATAAAAAAAAAACACATTAATGTAAATATTGGTTGTTATCAGATGAAAACCGAAATATATAACCTGAATAATGAAAAGGGATGGAAGTCCCTTTTATTATAGCACCTTCTTGGTATAAGTGGTATGGCCAAAATGTCTTCTTTTTACCATACACACACACACACACACACACACACACACACACACACACACACTTTTTTGTTGTGTTTAGTTGCTGATGGGCCTTCTGGTGAATCAGTCTGTACAACTAACTTAAGCTATACTCCAGTCAATTAAATTCTCTCTCTCTCTCTCTCTCTATCTCTCTTTCTATGTATATATATATATATACATATATGTGTATATGTATGTACACGTATATAATAGATATACGCCAATCACTGCTTTGGATTCTTTAAAGCCACCTTGATATGAAAAAAAGTTATACAGTAGAAAACCTAGATCCAGTTTCATCACAGCCAGGAGCATTTGATTTTGCTCGCGAGACTTTTGACAGTTCGCATTCGAGTGTGCACGTTCTGCTACTGTCTTACCAGACACGATATGGCATCAAAATATCATTCATATGTCACCGTTTGATATTATGAGGTCATTTAAGGTCATACATTTTTGCTCCAGAAAGCAGATTAAACATCCCGCATAGTACACAACAAATATAACACCATTTATCCGTGTTGAACATGCAGCGAATTTTCACGTATAAGAATGTGCTTGAAAGGCGTTCTTTTCCCCCTCTCTTTCTCTCCTTCTCATTCTCTTTGCTTGTTCTGTCCTGTGAGATGTCTTTTATTCTCTCATTGATAATCGGAAAGGCTTGAATTGGGGAGCAGCGAAGCGGAGATAATCGGCGGTCAAGGTTAAATTCGAGCCTGATATCCAGCATGGCCAAGCAATAAGGAACGTTCACACTCCCGGCAGATTTCAACCCGACACAGCTCCCCTCCATGTGACTTCTGTGCGAAACCCGCGAGTTGTCCATAGAAAGGCGTGACAGAGGGTCTGGCTTGTATATTAAGGAACGTGTACGAGGACGCGCAATACGAGAATTGAGGGTATTTGGGGAAGAGTTTCAGCGGCGGAAGGGACGGAGCCGAGCGCTGTAAGGCTGAGTGGGTTCGTGTGAGTGGGTGGAGGGGTGAGGTTGAGAGAATACGACCACTCTAATGCAAATGGCGTGAAGATTAGTGAGGAGAGGAGATAAGTAAAGGGAAACGATGAATAGAAAGAGAGAAAGACATGTCGGCATTTGAAGGAAGAAGAAATTGGTAGAGGGAGAGAGAGACGGGGGAGGGGATTGGGGGGTTCGTCATGTTCGTAGCGTATAGTAAGACAGAGAGAGCGAGAAAAGAAACAGAAGAGACAAATAAGCAGTAGTTGACGGGAAGGCAACGTAAAGGAGAAGATGGAGGAGAAAAGGAAGAACAATAAGAAAAAGTTGGAGTAGAAGAAGGAGAAGAAGAAGAAGAAGAAGAAGAAGAAGAAGGAGAAGAAGAAGAAGAAAAAGAAGAAGAAGAAGAAGAAGGAGAAGAAGAAGAAGAAGAAGAAGAAGAAGAAAAAGAAGAAGGAGCAGGAGAAGGAGAAGGAGGAGGAGGAGGAGGCGGAGGAGGACGAGGAGGGGACAGGAGGAGGAGGAGGAGGAGGAGGAGGAGGAGGAGGAGGAGGAGGAGGAGGAGGAGGAAAAAGTGGAGAAGAGAAAGAGAGCGGGGAGCAAGAATGAAATGGTTTTTTGAAGAAGCCGGTAGAATCAGGTGAAATTTAGAGGTCGGAAAATTTGACCCTCTGATCCCAGTGAAAGAAGATTCAATTTATTCCGTGGACGTATGTACAGATGAGCAAGCTTGCCCCGAACGAATATGTTACCAATGTAATTGGTTTAGAGTTCAGTGATGTGAGCTCCTTTCCGCACTGCAATTCTACCAGTCATACACCATGACAAAGTATGAAGAAGAAAACAGCCCTCTATTTTGTGCAAAAGTGAACCAAACATCAATCGTTGAAGTATACTAGAACACTTATAATACTACCAGTAATTCAAGATATTTGAAGAACACCATTATAATCACCATAATCATAATAATTTGTGTATTCTACTTTTCCATCATATGGGGATATCTGGGAGGCATTGTAAAAACGAACTTGAGTTTTGACTTAAGTCCGCTATGATTCATAATTGTAAGAGATCTATTGATAGTTTTTGACTGAAGTCAGTTTGTACAATATCAATTGATTTAGCTAATACACCTTTTTTCCTTTACCCTTACATTACCGGGGCATAAAAACCCCCATTGGCTTACTACACATACTCATACCAATGGTAATGAGATAATTAACCTTTACAGTCCCAGGGCATGAAAAACCCCATTGACTCACTACATGTACTCATGCCCATGGTAATGAGAGAGTTATATATCTTCCAGAATACCATCCCTAATCATTAAACAGCTTGCACTTATTATACCTTGGATCAGATAAGGATAACAACAAACAATAAAGCATTCAGATAACATGTCTACATGACTATACATAATAATAATAATACATAATTATAGAGACACAAAGGTTGTTGTGTATAACCCCCTACCCCACAAGTGAAGTCATATTTGTACAACAAACGTTAAAAGCCGATTAGCTATGAGCTGCATGGTAAAAGTTTGTAAAAGTCATGAAACTCGGCAGGAATCACGAATATACCCTAACGATAATGTGCATGAAGTTCACATTCATAGCTGCACCAACCTTTTCAGGAGAAGTAACAAATGATCCTTGTTTACGTTTATGTTTATGGCGACCATAGTCTATATGCATTATCGTATTGTTCGCATTACTCGCATTGAACGCATGCACTGTGGTGTGGACCATAGCGCACAGCGGTCTCTGGTTTCTACGATACAATAACCGGGAGTATTTTGGACGATCTGTCCAAAACCTTCTCGAAATCTAGCGATCGCTATGATTCCACTTAGAGTCAGGTTCCAGTTCTATTATTGGGAAGGAAGTTCTTGTACAGTATGCTCTTCCATTACGTTTTTTTTTCCCAAAACAATTCTACCTTCAAAAGGGCTATCCTTTCTATTTAAGGTACAATTATTTTCTATTGAATAATCCTAAAATGTTGATAACCGGAAAGAGACAGACAGACAAACATGGAGGAGAGAGGGATGGGAGGAACATGTAGAGAGAGAGAGAGAGAGAGAGAGTTGGATAAACATGGGAGAGACGGAGAGAAAGGGACAGAGACAGAAGCAGAGATGGCGGATGAGTAAGTGAGAGGGAGAGAGAGAGGGGGGGGGGCACGAGAAAGATGGAGAGAGACAGAGACAGACATACAGAGACAGAGAGAGATTTACAGAGCGATGGAGAGAAAGAGAAAAAAAAGATAAAGAGATGGAGGGCCAAATGGAGACAGATGGAGAGAGACAGGGAGAGAGAGAGAGAGAGAGAGAGAGAGAGAGAGAGAGAGAGAAAAGATGGAGAGATGGAGGGCCAGATGGAGACAGATGGAGAGAGACAGGGAGAGAGAGAGATGGAGAGAGACCGAGACAGAGAGAGAGACAGTTAGAGACAGTAAGAGAGAAACGGAAAGAGAGAGATGGAGATGAAAAGATGAAGTTGCGTGGAGAGAGAGACAGAGACAGAGAGGGATGAGGTGGGGGGAAGGAGGACGGGGTCAGGCGCAGTTCATAGCAGCTGTTCGTGTCCCGCGCAGTCGACAGTCTAATATCATTTCAAGGCGCAGCGCGATGGGAGAAAAATCACTTACTCCCGCAGCATTCACCATTATTAAGCAGGGCGCATTCCCACTGCGGCTCCGTACAGATGCACAACCCCTTGCGCTCCCCGTTATTGCCCCAATCCCACACACACAGGGCGTTATACGAGACAACATGATGCAACCCGTCCACATTGGCAGTGAGGGGAATCGCCACGAGACCTCCTAAATTGTATTTCATAAAGTGGTGTTAATGACGGAGAGCGTATATCTGACTGGATATTGAAATACCACAGTCCAATATGTTTATGTGCATATACCAATAATGCAACCTATAGAACGTATGTCAAGGATTGTACATGTAAAAAGCACATTTACAGGACACCATACATTTTTTTTTGTTTATTAAAGTTCAAATACATCTTTGACGGCAATGAAAATTTATGCAGACATTGCATGCCTACCCATCCATATATGACTTGGTAGAAAGCAAGACGTGAACATTGGATTATACGTTATTGATGTTGTGTAGTAGGTGTGTGTTCGTGTGTATGCACTGTGAGTGAGAAAGAGTGAAATGAAGACAAAATGGAAATAGATACAGGGAAATGCGAAGGAATGAAGAAAGATATGAGATGAGATGAGATGGAGAGAAAGAGAGAGAGAGAGAGAGAGAGAGAGAGAGAGAGAGAGAGAGAAAGAGAGAGAGAGAAAGAGAGGGAGATAGAAATAGAGATAGAGAGAGATTGGGGGGAATTAAGAAGAGAGGGGGATACGGGAGGGGCGTGAAGAGAGGGTGTGTGTGTACTGTACATACATGACCAGAAAGACAGAGAGCTATGTGAAGGAGGGGGGGGGGGGTAGGGGCAGGAAGAGAGGGGAGGGAAGACAGGAGATGGAAAGGGAGAGATGGAGCGTGGAGATTGAACAAGAGAGTTGAAGCGAGAGTGTAGAGAAAGAGATATATGAAGAAGAGAGAGGGGATGAGGAAGAAGAGATGGGGAGATGGCGGGGGAAATGGAGGGGGTGTGAAGGGAGAAAGATAGAGAGATGAAGCGAGAGCGTAGAGAGAGACGTCGAGACAGAGACAGATGAGGGTGGGGGAGAGAAGATCGAGACTGCAATCGGCCTAGGAGGGGGGCTGAAGAGAGAGAGAGATAGATAGAGAGAGAGAGAGAGAGAGAGAGAGAGAGAGAGAGAGAGAGACAGATGAGGGTGGGGGAGAGAAGATCGAGACTGCAATCGGGGTGGGAGGGGGGCTGAAGAGACAGAGAGAGAGAGAGAGAGAGAGAGAGAGAGAGAGAGGTGGGGGGAGAGAGAGAGAGAGAGAGAGAGAGAGAGAGAGAGAGAGAGAGAGAGAGAGAGAGAGAGAGAGAGAGAGAGAGAGAGGGAGAGAAAGAGAAAGAGAAGGAGATGATAGAAGTAGGTCGCCGTGCGGAGGGACCCCTTAATCCTCGTCCTCGTGTACATAATATTAAGTTGCTAAAGGTCTCGTGCTTTTCCTCCGCACAGCGCGCCTAAATGCATTCGGTAAACATGAGGACCCTAAGCATAAGGCAATGCCTTTATGAACGCTCCCAGAATTTGCACATGCATATTTTTTTACCCAGCCAATTTCTAGGCTTTCTTTCATAATGCCTCCTATTTACCCTCAATAATTTTGTTCCAGCTCTTTGATGAAGAATATCTATTTTACATTCATCTCTGTTGAAGGAGTCGGCAGACCCGATACAGTCCAATATCAGAAGGAAATGGTACAGTAATTAAACATATTTTCAACAATCTCCATATTAATAAATACTACATAGAAAATAATAAACCTTTCGGTAAACCAAGGTGTGCTAATATTCTTACATGATATTTGACCCACGTATCACTTAACACGGTGTTCCAAATAGCTGTTCTCTTCATAAAGTATGACAGAGACACCAAAAATAGAAAACTATTAGGTGATAGCAGTCATTGGTCGAAACATTGATTAAATAAGGACACGTTGAAAAAGTATACTATTGAAAAAAAAAAAAGAATGTATGGAGATATAGATAGAGAGAGTTTAAAAATAAGACAAAATATGGAGCTGGTATAGAATTCATTGACCCAGATGATATCGCAAAGCTCTCTTGACTTGTCAGCAGTGCTCGTTCTTATCATTATCATCACCACTCCAATCACTATATTTAGATGCAGATACAAGGACTGTCAGTCATAGAACATCAACTTAAAACGTATTAAGGAATGCTGAATAGTGACATCGGATTATACATTTTGCGTGTCCCATTTTAATCAAAGTTAAGGTTCACTCATCCGTTACCATGGATACTGGTTATTACGCTTTACCTTAAACGAATCCTTTTATCAGGGCGAGCTATTCATGTTGAGGACTTGATCGCTTGAAAGAGTAAGGTCACGTGTATTAGATGGGGTCGGTTGAGGGAGGGGTGGGTGAGCATGACTGAAAGGCGTGTGCGCAGACGGAGATGATGACATTGATATTGCAAACTCCTGAGTTGAACCATATTTTTAAAACGTTTAACCTTGAGCGGGCATAGAGCCATCTTATACTTGCCTTGGTTGGGAGAAGGAGGTGCGTGTGTATGTATGTGTGTTTGTCTGTGTGTGTGTGTGGGGGGGGGTATGCCCTATACGCTACTTTAAATCTCAATGGTAGCACCCTATTCACCTCCTTTCATCAACGTGATCTTCAACCCCATTAACTCTTAAAGCGCAATCGATGCATTTCTGCATACGTAATACACACACATACGTACAAAGTCGTACAAAGGCTTAAGCCATGTTGACTCGCAACATCGAGAAAAGCCCACACACCAATTGCCCACGTGTATTCAAGGCACGAGGCCGGCGTCTCCTCGTAACAATGATTTAAGATGAGCAACCAGTGGTAAAACATGAGAATGGAGATCGCATCTAACAACTTACAAGCAGAGCATTTTGGCATGAACAGAATTCGAATATATTTTCTCCCTTTCCGCATTTTATCTTTTGCCTCTCACGCCTTATTTCCATTTCGATCCCTCCTCCGCCACACTTATTTCCCACCCCCCTCTCTCTCTCTACCGCCCCCCCCCCTTTTTCTTCTCCCTCTCTCTCTCTCTCTCTCTCTCTCTCTCCCTCTCTCTCTCACACACTCTCTCTATCCATCCCTCGCGCTCAATTATTACCCTCCCTTCATGCACACGAGCATCTTCCCTTTCCTCGACCCCCCCCCCTTTCTCTCTCTATCTCCCCCCCCCCCCCCCCTCTCTCCCGATCCCTCGCTCTCAATTATTACCCTCCCTCCATGTACATACTCAGCTCCTCTCCTCTGCTCGACACCCCCCCCCCCTCTCTCTCTCTCTCTCTCTCTCTCTCTCTCTCTCTCTCCTTCTCTCTCTCCCGATCCCTCACTCTCAATTATTACCCTCCCTCCATGCACACAAGCTCAAATCCCCTCCGCTGGGTGGGCGCACGCAATCCCGTGTAGCTGCAGGCGTTCTGGCGAACGAGCTGTATCTTGACATTCAGTTCCCATTCAATCCCACTTTTGACTGCCACAGTGCGCTATACCAGAGCGGTGCACCACGCATAACATAAGGGACTACACACATTCGTTATACGAGCCCCGCAAACGCTTTGCACGCAAAACCACGCTACATCGTGCATGCACGACAACAGACCAGGAACCCACCGTAAAATATTCGTTAAAAGCCACCGCGAAATCCGACAAGGAATTCGAGTGTTGTTTTGATGATTAGGTGAGGTGTGCATTTCGACAGAAGGAGGCATCATCTTGACGAGTTATCACTGGAAATGAAGGTAACGTCACCGGTCGCAGGTGTGTTTGGAAAAAAGTGGAGAAATCGAGGTCGCGAAATCTGTGCATGCGTGTAACCTTGCTGCGAGTTGTTTTTTCCTTCGCTCTCTGGAGAGACATTGAACGCTCGCAAAATCATATCGGCCACTTTCTGGAGAAAAGAGAGAGAGAGAGAGAGAAAAAAAAAGAAGAGCATTCTGGAGAAGAATATACCGGAGGGATTTCTCTTCTGGTGAAAGACGATCGAGGAGAAAAGGTGAAGAGGAGGAGAGGAATTGAAGAAGAAGAGTGTAGATTCGGTTCTGCCAGCAGCAGCTAGATTCAAATCTTCGTAAGATTTCGAGACGGATAAACGCTCTTTTGTTTCAACCATGACGGACGGCGTCAACAATAACCAGGTACGTACCTCTCAGCTTCGGCTCTCGCTTTACTCTACACGTACTGCTGTCGGATGTTTGTAGAAAAAAAACACACGTCCATCATTAAGAGCGGCGTTGTACTTAGTAGGAAGGGAGTTAAATAAGCTCATATTTTATCGCCATTGGCTGGTTACAATGGTACAATTTATCAATGCGCTATAGTGGTATTTGGCAAAGATGTGCTTCTATTGCTTATCAGAAATCTCGTGGTCAGCAGTGACGCGCATTTTGAATAATTTTTTTTGATACTTAATTTTGTCATTATGAAGATTCTGGAATTCCGACATTGTAACTGTAACGAGATATTTTATCGTTGTTTATTGTAACTTGTAGTGCTAGGATAACCACGTGTGTACCCACAAAAGTGTGTAACAGATTCAAACACGCAAACAAAAATACAATGCCACACATCGACAGATGCACACATGCACACACATATATAAAAGATATTAAGATGTAGATACTGTACATATCTCATTTTAATCCCCCCCCCCCCTCTCTCTCTCTCTCTCTCTCTCTCTCTGTCATTCCACACATACACACACATATACACACGTATATATGGAAATTTAATCTATCGGAGAATGAAATTTGTGTGTATGTGCGTATGCGTGTGTGTGTGTGTGTGTGTGTGTGTGTGTGTGTGTGTGTGTATTTCTGTGTGCATAGCCATATGTCTTATTGTATGATTACGGGTCAATGACTCGTTTTAAAAGGGCATGTTGATATACAAACACTCACATACAATAAACACATTATACACAGTCTCCTCGTAAACACCCCTGGAAGTTTAATAGTACACACATCATGAATAATACACACGCACACGCGTACCCTCATCATTAGTTGATGGGTTTTCCAGGAAGTTGTAAATTTGGGATGCTTCTTCTGTTTTTACATCAAACATTTTGTGTGGAGTCTGGAAAATGATACCTGGGATCTAACGACAGTCTTCCTCTCCTTTATTTCGTCCTCGCCTCTCTTTTATTTCCTTCACTTTTTTCTCTTCTCTTTGCAATGTCTTGTCTTCTCCTTACCTTTCTTTTCCTCTTCTTTCTCATCTCTTCTCTTCTTTACTTTCTCTTTTCATCTCTTCTCTTCTTTTTTATCTTTTCTATTTATTCTTCTCTCTCTCCCTCTCTCTCTCTCTCTCTCTCTCTCCCTCTTTCTCTCTTATCTCTACCTTCTCTTCTCTTCTTTCCTTCCTCCTGTATATACCCATCCTTCTTTCTGCCTGTCTACCTCAAAGAAGTATATTCGGATATATCTTTTGGCTATTATGGCCATAAAACCGTTCTCTCTCACCCGTCCACTTTGTACATTAAATAATCACGAGGGCCGTTGGGAAAGGAGGGATGGGGGAAGAAGGAAGAAGGTGTGGTGGAAAAGAACTAACGTGTTGGGGTTAATGGGGGGGTTAAAGGAATACAGATAAAGAGCGATGGGGTAAGAAAGGCAAAATGGCACAAGATAGACCTCAAATCACATAGAATAGTAGTTCGTTGGCGCACATAGGTGATGGGAGGGAAACTTGTGTGTGTTTGGGGGGGGGGGGCGAGAAACGTTGGAAGACGGAGAAAGAAAAACAGTGAGAGGAGAAAGGGGGTGGGGGAGGGGGGCAAGAGTGAGAATATGCTTGACAGAACGTGGGAAACTTGTCTTCACCTTCATGTCACCATTTCCGTATTTGTTCTGTGAGATGTATAGTTTGCATCTGCAAACTGCTAAATACACGTAAACATCGCCATCATTTAAAAGTGGTCTAACCAAAGTTAGGTAAGCCTTAACTATGCTTATAAACGGTAGGCAAATTGGAAGTAAAAAAAAAACTCCTAGAAGTTTTAAGTTTTGCTACAAGGTATTAAGTGGAAAGAAAGGTGTTATTCTTGAACCCAAACCACACGTGATCATTCGCTTAAAGTAAAATCAAATTTCATCTGAAATTTAAATCAGTCTGTCCCCGATTCAAGAGTGAATGTCGGGCCTCAAAAATAAGGCTTTTGTTCGAGTCCCACGAGAAATCAATATGATACCATTTCTGAGAAAATTGAGACGAAAGCAAGCCGTTTTACGTCAATGAGAAGAAACGGATTGAGATAACAGTTGTCGTGCTTGTGGCGCCCGGTCGAACGTAGACCGAATGAATGGCAGAGAGAGAGAGAGAGAGAGAGTAGAGAGAAGGGGAAAAGCTTGAATGTATGAGCAAGCGAATTGCTATCCGATTTCGAAGATTAAAAAACATATTTTCTTGCCCGAAGCAGGCACGGCTAAATGTCAGTAACGGGACTGCTATGTTATTTGGCCGCTTAACATGCTCAGTGGCGTAGTCGCACCAAAGCCCTGCATACACTGTACGACTAACTCACTACTCGACCGTTCGGGGTAAGGGGCCGGGTAGCTCCCTTCTTACACATGTGTTATTATTGATAGTTGAACAGATGAAGAAATAAAATAATTAAAAACAGCGCGAGTACAGTCGTCTGTCCCGTTTATAACGTGCCATTGCAAATTTGTACAGGTCAAATTTTCTGAAGCGTACAAAACCTTGTAAAGTGCAAATCAATACATTTCTTTGATATTTTGTTATTATTGGCTGGTTTATTTAAGAGACAAAAAATAATAATTGGAATTTAAGAGATTTATTCAACTGTTACAGTAAGTGTAACAGAAATGTACCCATTACTGTAGACAGGTCCAAATGCGTATGGGCTTAATGAGTTATAAAAACAATCATCTTGTACCAGATAAACATTTTTTTGGAAATACGATGTACTAATCTGGTCCCTCTATCATAAATGGTTTAAAATTCAAGATTTAACATACAAGATTCAAGATTCAGGATTCAAAATTCAAGATTCAAGATTCAAGATTCAATTTATTTTTCCACACACAAAAACACAACCATCCCTACAATTAAAAGGTTACTGAATTAGAAAAATAAGTTCCCACTAATCTGTGTAAAATCATCCACTCAAAACGAATTTCACATTCGTTTGGCGCAATAAAGTCTCATTTTGACGAAAATTTGAAAGAAAAACCCGCAGGCCTCCAGTGACGTCAGAGAAGTCAAAATGCCATAAATGCCAACGGCGTGAATAAGATATTTTACTCACGCCGTTCAAACACTACGTTACCAATGGGAACCCTAAAGCTTGTCCGAGGTTTGTCCAAGTAGCAACAACTAATAGATCAAAGTGCATTCCATCCATTGAATCTGAATGGCAAGATACAGGTGAATGCAATAACGCGTTACTATGCAGTTAGGGCGAAAGTCGTGAATACATTACCAGATTACGAAAATGGTCTATTGTTGACTTCCGTACAATCTATGGCATTATGACTTCTTTGACGTCACTGGAGGCGTGCGTGTGTGTGTTTTTTTTTCAAATTTACGTCAAAATGAGACTTTTTTGCGGCAAACAAATGTGAAATTCGTTTTTAGTGGATAATTTTATATAGATTAGTGGGAATTTATTAAGTAACCCTTTAATATATCTACGATCTCGAATCCATATGTAATCTCATATTTTTAATGTACCGGTTTACGATTGATCGCAAATCAAGTTGCGATCAATCGCAAATATTTTTAAGACAGGGCCCAGGTTCGCATTAAGGTGTACCGGGCCCACTTGACCACCCGGTTGCTATCTCGTCGGATAGTGTGAGGTGGGCCTCCTGTACAAATCGAGTGACATGAACGAATGCTCTACAGCGCTCGTTATGCCGGTCTGCCTGTGTCTATATGCTAGCCGTTTCCCGTGTTTGGCGATCCAAGTGATACGGCAATACCTCAAGTTGTCCCGGGCAATCCAAGCTGGTGTATTCTATGTCCTGCCCCGTAATGATGTTGTGCTTTCCTAGACCACGCGGTTTGTGGACAGAAATTGTCAGGCAATTACAGGGGCTTATTACCGTGTGTTTTTGGTGCTTCGCCTACCGTGCTTACTTTGCCATCTACGATTTCGAGTCGGAGAGAAGAAAACCAAATAAAGAACAGAGAATGTTTCACATCTAAATTACATATTTTTCTAAGACGCAATCCTGTACACTTTTGATGTTGTAAAAGCGACAAGTTTAGACATCTCGTTTTTTAGTTAGACCATGGATGGATACGTTATAGCTTGGTATGGGTTAAGAAGTGCAACATGATAAATTGTGAACATTCAAATCGGAGGGGGGGGGGGGGGGTACTCACTGCACATTTCTCGACCACCAAATAACAAATTCTTTTCTCTTTCCTTTCTTTTAAATTGAGAAACGGGACAATGATTGCATTGTTTAACACATGCATTATATATATTTCAGGCAATAATATTTTAGTTTGATCTCAGATGAACATTTACAATATGAGATAATACAAACTGCGGTCCTCAATATTAACATAACAAAACGTGAGACTATAGTTAGGCAACGATTGCTTAATTAAAATATCTGAATTTGCCGTTGCTGTTGTGTGTCCCTTCTCCACCTAGCACCCCGTAATATGAAACTCCCCCCCTCCCTTTCTTGGTTCTAGTACCCCCACCTCTCCCACCTCTCCCCCCCTCACACCCTATCGTCGCTGTTCCTATCTTCACTCGTATCTCCCTATGGGCCTGTTCCTATTCACCCCTCAGTGTTCTTAGGTTCCTTCGTCTAACCCCTAGCTCCCTATTCCCCTTAACCCTTCCCGTGACAGGGAAACTACTGCTCGATGGGGATTGTGTGCATTACTTGTGACAAAAGGGACGTGTGGCAGAACGGGAGTTAACCCTTCCCTCCCCTCACGTCGCCCTCCTCCGTCATCCCTCGTTGACAGGGTAGAGTTTGCCCCACATGTCTTTCTCTCTCTCCCTACTCCCACGAGCCCGGCACTCTCCCCATCTCCCTCCCTCCTTCATCTTCTATTGGCGTGGTAAGATTTGCACCCGATTCCTTTCCCTTTCTTATTCTCCGTTCCCACTTTCTCTTCCCAATGCTCTACTCCTTTATCCCCTGTTGACATAGTAAGATTTGCACCCAATGCATTTCTCGTTTCCCCCCTTCTCCTGCCCTCACACCCCCCCCCCCCTCATTCGTTCCCTGATGACATGGTAAGGTTGCTCCCAATGTCTTTATCCTGCCCCCCCCCCGTCTCTCTTTCCTTTCCATTTTCTCCCATTCCCCGCCGGCTCCTTCCTCCCCCCCCCCCCACCCACCCACTCCCTCCACCTCCGCCTCACTCTCTCCACCCCTTTTCATCCTCCATCGAATCTTTACATATGAGGTTTTTGCCCAAATGTCTTTATCTTTCACCGTCCTTCCCCACCTCCCCACCTCCCAACCTTACCCTCCCCATCTCTCCTCTCCCAGTTTTCTTCCAACATGCTGAATGTTTACAAGCCCCCCCCCCCCTCTTCTCCCGACTTCCGCCCCACCACCCTCTCCCATCTCTCTCCTCCTCCATCCCCTAGTAACATGGTAGGACCACCCCCAATGCATGGTATTTCTTTATCTT